>CAHIKZ030000036.1:0-137500 GCA_903632075.3 Acanthosepion pharaonis | reverse complement strand
ATCTGTCATCAAGTTGTCAAACCTGCAAACGCCTTAAATAAACAGCTAGTGTTGGGTTACAAAATGCATTTCTGTGATATTTTAAACTGGAAGTAAATAATAGTTTTTTTTTTTCAAATCAGATTAATTATACTTTAAATCAACTTATATTCCCCAAATAAAGTTTCAGAAAAGTGTGTTTTATTTTTGGAAGATATTTAAAATAGAGAATTATATTGCAATGAAAGATGACTAAAAAAGAGCACTAACCAGTTATTTTAGCAAAAAAAAAAAAAAAACTGCTTACAGTCAATTTAAATTAGTTTTAAATTAATTTTTTAAATACAGTAAAGTATTTTGCTTATTGTAAATATTAAATTTAATCTATTAGTTTGAAATTAAAAATAAAATAAAAGCTTCAAGAAAGATTTAGCATTTTTTTAAATCTTAGGTATCATTTTTTGGGGAGATACATTACAATGAATCATTCATACAAAAAGTAGATTAGTTAATGATATAAAATGGCAAAATCCCTTTGCTAACAAAATTTTAAAGGTGCATTAACTTACAAATCACTTGATTAATGTTATTATTCTTGTTTTTAAAAATTATAAGCTGTATAAGGTCTTTAATTACACAAAGGTTTGTCTATGAAACTCTGGAGTAGAGGTGCTGAATATAATATCAATCAGCTAAGTGACAAATTTTATATTTGTATTAATCATATATATATATATATATATATATATATATATGATTAATACAGTGTATGTAAATATAAAAGTGGACACTGAGGCTAACTCACAGCAGTGACAGTTTCATGCCTAAATGCAATCTTCAGGCTTGAAGATTTTGTTTAAGCGTGCAATGATTTAGACCTTGTCTTTGTGCTGTTTCATTGTTAATATATGCACATACATGTATATATACACATACATACTTATATTCACACATATGTATATACAAATACATATATATATATATATATATATATATATGCACACACATACAGACAGACATATATATGTATACACACACACATATATATATATATATATATATATATATATATATGAAGCAAAACCAACTGTAAAAAGGAAATTAACCAGTCTGATGAATGAAATTTTTTATCATTAATCTGAGTTTTTCCTCTGAAGATCTGAATCTGATTTTGAAAATATTTGAACTGATTAATTTTTTTTTATATATATTTTCAAAATAGTATTATTATTAAAAGTTATGTAATGGCAGTATATTTTTTATATTTTACACCTTTGAAATATATTTTGAAAAGTAATTTGAGTTTAATAAAAGGTTTGAACATGGAAATTTTACTGATCAGGTCTACTATGGTTAAGTGAAGCCATGACTGGCAATTCCACAGATGGTGAAGTACAAGTATTTTTCTTATTTGTCTTTGTGGGAAGAAGACGTCACTTTTTCTTTATGATGAATCTTGGGAGTTCTTTTCAAAAGATTTATTCACACCCTGTTTGCTGCTGCTGTTGCTACTGCTGTATATGTATCTTAAAATGATTCCATTTTTCTTTTTTTTTTTTTTTATAAAAGAAAAAGAAAATATTGGAAGAAAAGCATTTTAGATGACAATCTTGTGATTCTTTCAATGATTTGTGAAACAAATAAAGTTCCATAAAATGTATTTTGTTTTCTTATATTTTTTTCATTTGTGGAATTCTTGTTTTAAAAGGAATCATTTCAGCAATCTTGGACCTTCACCGTTAGCCCACCCAAAAATCAATATTAGTAACAACAATTGGGTGCAACTGAGGCATATCCCCAAATGATGTGGGGGCTGAAAAGAGACGTTTTTTCATTCTCAATCTTGCAAGGAAGGAACCTCTTCCAGGGACTGTCATAATAATAATATACGATAATTTTTATTTATAATATATTTTTTTTTATAATCTTAATAATCTTTTGTGTTAGATTTCAACTCTCTAAATTGATTGTATGCTGTTTTTTAAAATTTGTCTTTGATTTTTGCGCAAAGTATGAAAAATCAGTTTTTTCAATTTTTCACCTTCACAGTTGTAATTTTTTCTAGCCAATTTGGACTCACAACCAGCACTAAAGAATTATCTATCAAACAAAAAAAATTTCATCGAAATCAGATGAAAACTGTGGAAATGAATAAACAACATCTGATCACACAGACACACATACATACACACATTTTGAGAATTATAGATATAAATGATTAGAATTTTAATAAAGACTAAACATATGAAAGTGAATTAATACATTTTCTTTGTTCTTGTGAAATGACAATAAAAATAATAAATAGTATTTAATTATTAGTTTATTTATTTACACTATTTATTATATTGTTTATTGGAATGGTTGGTAAAAGATTGGCTAATTGCCAATTGATTCAAACTTTATAAAATGGTAAATAAGGATTTCCTTATAGTTGGTTCACATATTTAATAATTTAGCAATTTATGAATAAATTGTTTTCATATTTATTTCTTTACAAATTGGTAAATGATAAATATTGCATTAAATTAGTTTTAATACAATTGTATTTGTTTATTTACAACATTCTAAAAACTAATAGTGTTTAATATTTTTGTTTTAAATTCTCAAGAACAAAACAATATATAGATTCACTTTCATCATATATTTAGGTTTTATTACAATTCTAATCATGGCTTTTTAAATTAACAAATATTGCTGAGGGGTGGAGGTAGTTAAAATAATAGCAGTGTCAAGGGAAAAACTATCCTTTTGATACTCCATTTTTGGAAGGCACCTAAGTTCAATTGCCAATCATTCTTCTCTTTGCATTAACTTTTTATTCAGTGATTAACTAGAAATAGTCAGAGTGACTCAACATAGGATAGTTGATTATTATTACTGTGGATTGAGTTTGTTCCTCATTGGGTACCCTATATTTGTGACCTTGTTCCAAACTAAGCTAAGCTTAGTAAGAAACAACAAAAACACTGCATTAATTTTACTAATAATTCAAGAACTTTTAGGCATCCCATTGTGATTTAATTATCAGCAGATCCAACTTGTCACTCATTAGTAATGAATTCTGTCCTCACTGGGTGCTCCATACTTGTGGTCTTATGCTAAACTTGGCTAAGCTTATTATATGACAATTTTAAATAGTTCAGTATCTGTCTCCTGAGCCGACCAAGCATAAAAATGAATACAATATGGGAACCAGTAATAAGGAGTTCCAGAGAAAAGCGATAATAACAACAAAAATTGCAATATGAGCTTTGGTAAAAACATGCAATGATAACAGCAAAAAATTGCAATATGAGCACTGTTAAAAAATGGTTGCTGAGATATTAGGTTTATAATACCCAAAAATTCATACACAGATGTCCTCAAGGACACATGGCACAGTGGATAAAGGCATTGATTAGATCCAGTGACAGGACCCAAAGAGTGTGAGTTAAATACCCAGTTAAGACAGTGGAGAACTTGGAGAGGGGAATTAACAGGAGATAACTGATAACTGACATCCATTAAACATGGCATGTGGAACTAGAACAGTCTACCCCAGTGAGCTAGTTCTGTTCAGTTCGACATTCCAACCACCTGAAGAAGGCCAGAGTGTACAACAGCAGAAACATTATAATAAATATGGCAACAAAGATGAGGACAATAGTCTGAATAATATAAATAGTGTTCCATATTGTTCTTTTGTTAGTTTTTTTTTTTTTCAGTACTATTTTGCTTGTAATTGTGGTAAAATCAGCCAGCTTGGTGATTACTTGTAAGTTTGAACATGTGTATGGTGCAATGTATAATAGCTTGGAATTGAAAATCAGAGTTGAGTTCCAATTCCAGTCAGGTTAGTTATATTCACTTATGTACAAATACCCTTGGGAAAGGGTATGAATCCATCTCTTCTCCCTCCAGCTTTGGGTTAATTGATGGAACTTGTACCAGTAGATCATTGTTTCCAAAGATTTCTTAAAATATAAAATATTTTCTGGCTTTAAATAACCTGCAAAGGGTTGATAAGCCATAAAAAGCAATAAAATCAGTCATTATTTGATTAATTCAAATGCTATTTATCCTTTTCAGTACTATTTTGCTTGTAACACAAGATTTTACGATTATGTTAAACTATTTTTTTTAAGTTCTCCCAATACAAGGCCTCAAAGATATTCAAGCTGGAGGGTTACTGAATGTGGGTGTTTTATGGATGCAACAGGAGGATATAAGAAATGTATATTATGAGGATATCTAGGATAGATGACCCTGAATTTGAAGAGGTTAAAATAGTTGTGATCAGGGAAACATCATCTCAGAAGTCTGTTCCACAAACCAGTGGCACTTCAGAAGAAGCTGTCCAAATTAAATTGTCTTCTTACCAATGGAACAGGAAGGGAAAATGGATGGTTTGATCCTGTCTACATGGCATGGTGGGTTTTAGCTGTAAAGGTCTGAACTGAATGAATATAATTACAGTATAATTTCTTACACACATCTGGCATTTGCTGTTTTAGATTACTAGTCTACTATAATAAGTAAATGATGCATTTTCTTTTTATCCTTATCTTCTTAACATCAATGGCACCTTTTTTTCTTTACATTGTGACCATTTTGCTTAAATTTAATATTTTCTGGATTTTTTATGTTAATTCAAAAATTTTCAAATATGTTTCACTGATACTTTAAATTTCCAAAATTATAGTATATAATTAAAGTTTCAATATGTAAAAAAAGAAAGTGTCAGTTTAAACTGACACCAGGAGGATATAGTCCTCTTTTTTCAATATACTAAAAATCATGAGAACATTAGTCTGAATGTAAATAATGATAACTACTCGTACCTGAAATTCAGACAAAATATTTTGATAGATATAAAAGTGTTTTGCCACTGAGCTTTGCAATCATAAAGTACTAGTAAAAAGAAGCCATTTCATCTCATTCAGAAAACATTCTTCTATGTGCCATGTCCCTTCAGGCTGTTGGTAATCATGACTCTCCACAATTCCCTGTCCTTTGTAGCTCTTAATAATTTTTGTCGTCTCTCCCAAACCCTGCTCCACCATCCATTCGCTGAAGCTCTCCAGGTAGGTTTTGCACATCTCTCCGTCTCTCTTACCTTCAATCTATCCTGTGAGTATTAAATTTTTCAAGCCCTCTTTTCTCATTTTGTGCCTCAAAAATTTCAACTGTCACTTCCTGATGTTAAGCATAAATGTCCTTTTTGTTGCCATTGTCTCTAAAATTTCATCGTTGCTCACATATTCGGTCAATGGTATTCTCAGCATCCTTCTGCAGAACAACATTTCTCTTTCTTCACCTGTCCAACATTCACTGCCATAGAAGAGGACTAATAACTGTTCAGTTCTCTTTTCTTTGTTTCTAATGGTATTTTTCTGTTTCTTAATACTTTGCTCAGCTTTTGGAAGGCATCTTTTGCTATCCCAATTTATTCAGAAAACCTAAGCCACCAAAACTTAGTTATTATGTAATAAGATGAAAAACTAAAAAAAAATTAAAATTTCAACATAAATTGTCACTGAGAGTGTGAAACAGGAAAAGCTATTTGTGAATAATAAAGCATCAATAAATGTACAGAACCTCTTGGCATGACCCTGTCTCTTCATGCCCAATAATTGTACACTTTGGTGACTGGAACTTAAGGCAATCACAATATCATTTCTGATGTAATGGAATAACCTGCTACCCAGATGAGTGGTGGCACTATAGGATGTAACCACCTATACGTATCCAGTGGACAATAGAGTCGGGCTGAGATCTGCCTTCTGATAGCAGCATGCACACAACTGTACTGACTTGCAACAACCATGTGCATAACTATTACTTCTTTTCTTGGTGTACTGGTTTCTACAGTAAACCTGTTACTATTTATCCACCGTGTTTGTCCATTCCATATTCCTATTAGCACGGAATATAACAATTTCTTAATTACTTTTGGCATTTGTTATTTTGGATCAATGATCTACTGTGATAAGCACATAATACATTTTTTTTACCTATATCCTCCTCCTGGTGTAAGTTTAAATCAGGGGTTCCCAACCTTTTTATTTTTTTTTTTTGCATCATGGCCCACTTTCACATGGAAAAACTTTTGAACCACCCACCTATATAGTAAATATTCAAAAGCATGCCAAAATTGTTTGGTAATAGTTTGTTACTTGTTCATAAAATGACTTCATGATGTAGTAAAAAAATACCAAAAGAAGGTAACAAATAACGCTGATTTATGCAGCTGGTGCTACTACCATACTAAAGAACAAATGAAAGCAAACTTAAACATTGAAAACTATATAATTTAGTTTTATGGTTAGGGTTAGTATTGCACCTGTTGAGAAAAAAATTCAATAATTTAAACAAATTTAATACTCAAAATCTTATATCACCCACCAAAATTTCCAATCAACCACCAGTTTTTGTTCAGATGCTCATTACCCACCCAACAGTTGAAATTGCCCACTAGTGGGTGATTTTGCCCAGATTGGGAAACCATGGTTTAAACTGATGCTTTCATTTTTCCATATATTGTGGCCATTTTGCTCAAATTTCATATATTCTTGATTTCGCATAAAAACTCAAAAATTATTTCAATGAAATTTTCCCTTTTCAAAATTATAGTTGGTAATTATAGTTTAGATAGATGGAAAAAAGAATGTGCCATTTAAACTGATACCAGGAAAATATGATTGCTTGTTTTTTGTGCTCATTTTAATGCTTATCAATTTCTTATTTCCTTTGTTACTTTTAAAACTACAGAATAAAAAGGGAATTTTTTTTCTGTATTCAACAACTATATTTTTCACTTACAATTCACCTTATCAACTATTTAGCTTTTACTATGAAGAAGCAAGCATCTAATCTTGTTCAAGCGCTCTTTAGTCACAAACCAGAGTTTTTTTTTTTCATTTTAATAGACATGAAGTATTCAGTTTAATGCTAAACTGCCTAAAAATGTTTTTTTTCTCAGCACCTTCCATCTACTACCATAATTTCCATTAAAAAAAACTGATGAAAACATGGGAGATTGATGCAAGCATTTTTGTCTGTTTATCTAAAATCTTATAAAAAAAGAGCTACTGAAAAAAATACATTAAGATTATTCCACTCTGGAAGAAGTGCTACGATAACAGATGAAAAATTTTCAATATATTTCTGGATGAAGTTCACAACCAAATTTTGTTGCCATTTGTATTTATTCAGAGAATCAGTCCAACACAAAAGATCAATAGTTGTCTGCTATCAGTGGAAAAATTGCAAAGGCTTTACAATTCTGATTTTAGCACTTCCAGTAAATAACTACTAAAATAAGGATCCAATTTATATCAATATATGTACACACCTATTAATTTATAACAATTATAATTTATTTCCCATTATATATATATAATAAATATATATATATATATATATATATATATATATATATATATATATATATATATCATGATTTGGGTTAACTAGGACTAGGATAGCTAGTGAAGACCAGCATCCCCCCATTTCCCCTTTGGTCTTGTGCCACAATTTTGTATTTTTACAAAATAAATATACATATATATATCAGTGCCAAGTAAAAGGCACATGAAATATTTAAAAATAGAAAAGTGGTCTTCCCTGGCAAAACCAACAAATCAATATATATAGTTCTCACAGCTACAATTAAAAACAATTTATACAACTTCAACATAAAATTTGTCACAACTCCATCTAAAACAATGAAAGACTTAAATAATACAAAACAAAATAATAAGGTAAAATTTGAAAGAGGAATTTACTCTATTACCTGTAATAATTTCCACAAGGTATACATGGGCGAAAGCTCAAGTAATTTAAATAAACAATTATATGAACACAAAATAACACATTAGATACAGTAATTGTTCACCATAACAAAACTGATCACAATTTTGATTTAAAAAATGCAACTCTAATTAAGAGAGAAAACAATTTATTAACACAAAAATGTTTAGAAAGTGATTTAATTGCTAGATCATCCACAGTAAATTTGCATCCAGTTTCTTACACTTCACCATACTTGGCAGATCTTCTATTATCACAATGTGGGATATTTAATAATAAAAGTGATGGAAACATAAATGAAAAGAATCTAAATGAAATTGAACCGATTATACATCCAAAACATATATTAAGTTTTTTTTAAATTTTAACTTCTTAACATTCCCTTGCTTTAGTCACATCAATGTAAATGTCTCTTTAGTCAGATGCAGTTATAAAGGATGAAACGCATCACACAAAATTATTTTCCATTATGTCATACTTCTTTCTCCCGAAATCGTTTTTAATATAAAAAAAATTATATATTGTCTTTATATATATATATATATATATATATATATATATATATATATATATATAAGGCAGGATTGTGCGTGTGTAACGAATGTATGGCGCAATTTTCAATGGATTTGCACCAAAATTTACATGCACATGCTCCAAGTTAGCAGGAAGGCCAAGACCGACTTTGCATTTCCCAACTCCCATCGATAGTGGAAATAATCGATTTTTCATGCTTCTATGGCAGTTTTCATGTAGTTTGCGGCCATTTTCTACTGGCCAGAGTGAGAGCCAATAGCTGGCTGCCACGAATAGTCAGGAAGATTCTATTGGCCAGCATGAGAGCCAACAGCTGACTGACACAAATGTTAACTAGCATGCAAAAAAAAATCGATAGCTGCATTTGTCACAAGTGGGAAAAATTTAAATCTGCATGGCACTTTACTCCAATTGGCTCATTTGCTTGCTTAAACTCAACGTTGATTCTGATTCCGCAGAACTGGGTTGGGTGACGAAAAGTATTTGTTGTTAACATTCTTTTTTCATTTGGTTTTTCCAGTTATGAGTCCTTTTTTAAAGCTGATTGTTTTGTGTTCATTTTGTTTAGTTCTTTTTTCGTAACAGATTTAATGTTTAGCATAGAGCTTAGAAAAAATTCGCAGTGTGAGATAGGCAAGAAGTAAGGCATGTAGTAACATCAGCACAGCAAAAGGCACTCCTTTAAAGGCAAGGAAGGGCAAAAATATTTTAAGTGAAGTGATAGCGATTGCTGTATGAGTCGTACGATGTTTGAATCAAGCATGGGCAATGCTGGGCCATGCTGCTAGTATATATATATATATATACTAGCAGCATGCAGTGCAGAGGATTCGGAAGGAGTTGGATGAGTCTATATATATATATATATATATATATATAGAGAGAGAGAGAGAGAGACATGAAAATATTTATAGAAAAACATAGGGAAGCTGAGATGCCAGGTCAGCACTGATAACATTACAGATTCTTTATATTTTGTTAAGAATCTCTAGATACATGGTAGACAGATTTGGATTATATATATATATATTTGAAAGGATTTTTTCTGACATTATTTCTTGTTCCTATAAACTTAATTTGTAGTTGGTACATGTGTTTCAGTTGCTATTCCTGTTTTGTTTTTTTTAAAGAGGCCAGTTATTAATTTCAATGTTTAAGAAAATACAAAACAGAGATAGCAATTCAAACACTAAACCCACTAAAAATAATTCTTATAGTAATAAGATATACAGTATGTGTAAATTGACATCATTTTTAATTTTGCACATGCACGTTGTTTATTCTTCACAGTAGAGTCAGTATCATCTGTGAGAAAAATAGGACCATGATGCAATTCACTCTGCCAGAAATTTGGAGACAGCATGCTGAACTGCTTGGCATTCATGCCAGAAGCTCCAATACGAACATTTCAGTGTTTAGATGTCAATCTGAGGACAGTGCAGAGGATTCGGAAGGAGTTGGATGAGTCTAATGTAACTTTTTCCTTTCTG
Organism: Acanthosepion pharaonis; assembly: GCA_903632075.3. Lineage (NCBI taxonomy): Eukaryota > Metazoa > Mollusca > Cephalopoda > Sepiida > Sepiidae > Acanthosepion > Acanthosepion pharaonis. Next base: position 127,706 of record CAHIKZ030000036.1, on the reverse strand, counting down.
AGAACTTACCACTGCAAACTTTATAACATATTGATGTAAACAAACTATTTGCTACCTTCTTTAGACCCACACTCTTGCTGCTATGTTCAACATCTGATTGCTTTTGTTATATTCTTCTTTGCTTCCCTTTTTATCTTTTGATTTCATTGTTATTTGGACTAAACTAGTCTCAAGTTTGCAGTCATTCCTTTTTCAAGTTTCAGTAGACTTAGTTATAAATAAAACAAAAGAGGCGCTGTACCATGGTAACAGAATATATATAAAAATATATATTTAATCATTTTAGCCCAAACAAAGCCACTAAGACACAAGGAGTTGCTGAGAGTGAAGGAATTTGTATTGAGATTATTGAAGATTGTAGTTGACAGAAAAGTAAGAACCTGGAAGAGAGTTTCACAGGTAAGAAGTGCAAGAGAAGAAACTATTATAATAGAACTTAACACTTAGCAATTTCAATAGTAAAATGAGACCTAGCTGCCAATCCTGTATTATGCTTAAATTCATGAAGTCTACCAAAGAGGAAAGCTCATCAAAACAATTGCCATGAAAATATTTATAGAAAAGCATGGGGAAGCTGAGATGCCAGGTCAGTATTGATAGCATTACAGATTCTTTAGATTTTGTTAAGAATCTCTAGATATATGGTAGACAAATTTTTATTATATGTATGTGTGTGTGTTTTGTTTAATAGAACAGACAAGTGAAATCTGTTAAGCATTTTAGTGTGTTTCTCTTGGTATTGAATAAACTGTTTGATGTCAAGTGGAAACTTAGAAAAGAACTAACGAAAATTATGCGTAAGAAACCTGTTCCATCACCATAATGAACATACATTCCTATAAACTCCAAACTGTGAAAACATGTCCCACTGACTTTTAATTTCTTTATTTGAAAATTAAATGATGACTGAAAATACTCAGAACATTATACACAATTTTAGCAAGTTCTTTTACATGTTCCCACCTGATATCAAATAACTTTGACAACAGGTGAACCTCACCAAAGGTTTTAACAGGCTTTCCTTGTTCATTCTATTCAATAAAAGATGTTTAAATGAAAGATCGCTGCTTAGATATATTTAATATATATACACTCAAGGATATGGGGCCTTGGATTATAGTTATTCTTATCAATGGATGGTTGCTTTTGCTGAATGTATGTTTGTTTTGTTTTATGGCATATCAACCTCAATGGGTCATTTAATGTTGACAACTTTCTTTTCTTTTTCCTGGTAATATTTTTGTTTTGTCAAAAATCTATTTCTGTTAATATTTTTTTCCTTAAAAATGTATAGCTGGTAATATTATTTTTTCAAAAATGTATAGCTGGCAACATTATTCTTTCAAAAACGTATAGCTAGTAATACTATATTTCGAAAAATATATTGCTGGCAACACTATTCTTTCAAAAAAAATGTATAGCTGGTAATTTTATTTTTTCAAAAACATACAGCTGGCAACATTATTTCTTCAAAAACGTATTATCAGAGGCCTTGCTGTTGGACATAGTTTATCGTCTTACCTAGGACATGGATGTAGTCTGAGTGTTAATTATTTGCCCATAGCTGGGACCCTAACATGTACTACCATCCTGGGTCAGGGTGGACCTGGGAACACCAGCAATTAAGAGGTGGTTCCACGCTTCTCAAAACCTCCTGATCAGAGGCCTTGATGTTGGATGTAGTTATCATCTTACCCAGGATGCGGATTTAGTTTATCGTCATACCCAGGACACGGATGTAGTTTATCGTCATACCCAGGACAATTGCTGAATGTAAATGCCTTCAATAATCTTTAGTCTTTTTTTGCAAGTGGATTTATGGAGTATTTTAATATTGTTAGAGAGGAGCCATCTAGTAACCCTTTACAGAAACTAATGTTGATTATGCATTTACTTATTCAATCGGGCAATCATCTCAATAAATAATATTTTTTATATCGGTTACTCAACAGCCACTCTTTCACAAAGGCTCACATGCCATTTATCTGAACAAAGTGCAATTAGGCAACATATTAGAAAGCAACATGAAAAATATATTAAACAGCTCTTCTCTAACAATATTAAAATAATCCATAAATCCAAATTATGACCAGAAGTCTTGGCCATAGCAATTCCAAAATAGCATAGCTTGTGGGTTGCTTACATTCAGTTGTAGTGATTTGAAGTGCTCCGAGGAGGGAAAAATCACTAACCACTGACAAAGCAGTGAGTAGCCAAGACAGATTGATGCAAGAAGTAAACAATGTTTTTTTTCTGCTAGGCATGGACCAACAGAAGGGCTACTGTGACACAAATTGCAAATAATTTTAATCAAGGTGAAGTGGGGAATACATCACTTATAACCATTTTGGAGACCCTTTAAGATTGAAATGTATTCCAGGCATGATGCAACAAAAACAGAATGGTTGAAAAACATATTTTTCTCTGTCCAAGGTTTGATTGATCAGAACATTGCCAACTGTTCTTGTAACTATGATTCAATCAACCATAGAAAAAATTCTGTGATAAATGCTTTGAACTTGTAATTTAAATGTAATTAAATAATAAATATAGGTCATCAACAAGTATAGTAAAACTGGATTTGTTAGACAGATAATATTGACAATAATATTTTCTTACATGAATACAAAGAAAATTTAACTTGCCATATTTACTGCTGCATAAAAATTTTAGCAGTCAATTAGGATGTGCTGGTAGTGGAATTAACAAGCCGAGTTTAATTTCCTGCCTAGTTTGTTGCATTCCTTTTGGCACATATGCCTTGGAAAAGATATGAATATATTTTGTGGAGGTTACCCTACTTGTCTGTCAAAGAACTTCTGCTAACAACGTCTTGATGGCGTTATTGAAAGCAGTATATAAGAAAAGGGTGCCCACATCTTTTTTTTCTCTTTTAGCTGCAGGATAGAACATTTTCTGTTTCCCCCTTTTGGTCACCAACAAACCTAATTGAACACAATACAGAAAGTACATTGCAAGGAATGCCCTTGGCTTACGTGACTATATACAAACACATCTAATAATTGTAACAAACTGGATTATCCCTATATAGCTTTGCCAGTTTTGCCAAGAAGTCATTAGGTAGTGCCGTCAAGCAGCTATAAAAATGGGACACTTTCTCTCCTCTCTCATTTCTCCACCCAGCATGCTGTAGCGATGACATCTTGTTCCCGAACATGCGGATATTTTTCCCCTAAGTGACTGTACTTTATTTACGCATGCACATGTGTATCACCCACATAATTCCTAACTTGTAATATCATCTTTCTTTTACATACATTCTAGCTTATTTTCTCTCTCTTTGTTCCACTGGGCTTAGGGTGGAAAGATAATTTACATGAGAAAAGTTGAAGCAACAAAAAAATGACAAGATGTGGTAAACATAACAACTTCATTATTCAAACTCCCCACTGGATCTGTCTTGATCCTAGCATTCCCTAGTGGAACTGGAAGTGCTTACAATCATCATCATCATAACCATAATCAACATAATTGATGTTGTTATAACACTCTTGTTACTCAGTTATATAAAAGCAAAAAAATATAAAATATTGCCTTGCTAAAATTCATTCTATTTCCTTACACCTGTCATTTACATGTATAAATATTGTAGCCACAGGCAGTACTTCAACAAAAGTAAAACCAATAAAGAACCTTCTTAAATGTAAGTTTCTCACACTCTTTAAATATGAACTTTGCACACGATAAAAAAGGACATCCCTACACAAATACTTTAATTTGACTTTTTTGTATATTTCTGTTTCGTTTATATCACTAAATCCCTTCAGAAATTGCTAACCTTACAATGAAAATGGTAACTGTATTGCTAAATTTCTTCTCCTCCTTAGCTATGGATTAAATGGTAGGGTAGACAGGGTTCTTGAGCTTTGGGCAGTCAGTCGAGAAGAATGAAATCTCTGAATTCAGAACCGTAGCGAAGGCAACAGAAAATCACTCCACAATTTTTTCCAAGATATCATGGCAATGCATAAACGGAATCTGGAGAGAGTCATAATCCCCAACGTCCTGAAGGGTCATGTTAATTAAAAAATATATATTGATATTTTTTTCGCTACAAAATATGATAGACGGTTTATTAACATGAAATGAACAACATGAAATAAAATGTAAATAAAAATGTGTAAAAAACAAAAATTGATCACGATATAATCGAGGCGGTAGGATTCTTGAAAAAAAAAAAGGCGGTAAAAATAAAAATTTGTATAAGTGAACAAGACGTAACAAACAGTATTTTGCCACATTAAAAGATTTTCCAACCTATTACTTATTGCTAAGTATATTTTTTTCAATAATGACTGAGATAAGTCACTAAAATTACATAATATTCGCCGACCAGTGAGGCAGTCGCATTCAAGATGTCAGTTTTACGCATAAAGAATCCACGCGCGCCAACAAACTTCCTTCCTTTCTGAGAAAACATCAAAAACGCTTGCCGACAGCAAAAGTTAAAATGGCGCTTTCTTTACTATCGCGTCAAACAACTTTTTACATTTTTCTTTTCGTCTTTTTACGAGCAACGTAAAAGTAAACTGTGAGTAATAATATTTCTAATTCACATAAACTTTGTTACAGAGAAATAAATACTTCCTTTCTAAAATACTCTCTAAAGAAACAACATATTGAACTTGAAATGAAAGTAAACAACCATGTAGCACAAACTTTCTTTAAAAAAAATCTAAATAAAGTTCGACTTTTGCATTTTACTTAAACTTCAATTAAAAATTAATCGCTGTTGGAAACTACACCACAGCTACAAATGATGGTTATTTTTTAGGGGTTAGAGTTCACCTAACTGATGCGACACACGGCCCAAGGTTGTCATTGATCGTAGGAATTGTCTGCTTCGGCCATTTCCACGAATATCAGGGCGTTGTCTTGTAATTTCTGCCTTTCATAAAGGAAAAAGAAGGAGATGCGACCTAGAGCAGTTCTCCAAGAACCAAGCTTTTTAATTGATTATTAAGGGTTTCAGCTTCAAAGTATCACAAACCGGGGTTTCAACTGTAGGGGGTCAAAGTGAATGTGAATAAAAATGCGTCCCTCTTTAAAACGGTTTGAAAATTTGCAAGGAAGTGGAAAATTTAATAATTAACTTTACCAAAGAAATTAAAGAGAAAATACTTGAGACTTGAGAGTGACAATCTTTTTCAATGCATGTTTATTGACTTCAATCTCAAATTATTTTCAGATGTAAGTCTTGCATTGGAAGGTCTCAAGAAAAGAAACTTTTATAAAAAATAAAAAACAACCAATTTCCGGTTTGATTAGAGAACTTAGTTAAAAATAAAATAAATTTGTATTAAATTTATTTTGTTTCGAAACAGAAAAAAACTATTATCTACTAGTCAAGTGTTTCATGTACAATTTAGGAAAAGTATTATGAAAAAAATATTTTTAAAATTCAGGAAAAATAGATTGTTGTGTGGGAGCGCTAAATGTTTCCGTTTTAGAAAGAGCATTTTATTTCATTTCAAATTAGAACTAGAGTGGGATAGACATTTTATTTTAAAGAAAAAAACTTTGAAATGCTGTTTTCAATTCAAATAATTGTAATTGCAGCATCATTATTTATTTTGTAAAAACCAGCACTTAAAAATAAGGTGATATTTAAATTTTAAAAAATAATTGATATCAATGTCAAAATTGTAAAATTGATTTAGTGATAATAATCACCAGGATAAAATAGCATGGTTCACCACCAAAAAAATTAAGAAGTCATGATAAAAATTTGATGACGGATTTTAGGCTTTCCTTTAACACTCTACAGAAAATGTATTTTGTAAAGAAAGATAAGGTTAATGAAAAATAACATAAATCTTTACAAAAATATCAGGAAAAAAAACACTACCAACTCTTGGAATTCCTATTTCCTGCATATCACAATCACATAAAGGCATTTTTTTTCTCTTGTGTAGAATTGTATTAATTATTATTTTATAAAATTATACAGTTTTTAGCAGAAAAAGGTATGTCTTCAGGGCTGGATTTAGGCCTTAACTTTACACCTGGGCTAATAGAACTCGGGGCACCTTCCTTACGTATGTCAACCACCAAACCACCCACCTGTGTCTATAAAAAACGACTATTTTTTTTTCATTTTTGGCATCATGAAACCCATTGTGGGGAATTTTTAAAAAAATATTTAAGTCCAAGCAAGTATTAGCAAGGGAGAAGGCTGGGTTTATTGCCCGGCACCTGAGGCGTCTCCAAAAAGGAAGTGCTGAGGGGGCTTGGGCAATTTTTCCACTGTATTGTGGTTAAAACCCACTTTAAACTGGGACCTTCGGTGGTGACACACACTCTTTGTGACGGTTCAAGTAGTAGTAATGGTCAACTAGGTTAGCTCGTCCGACATAATTTCAGTCAGGTCAATGCAGAATTGTTACGTCATTAAATGACGTTGTACTTACGTCATCACATTCAAATCTTTGTATTTTTACAACATAAATATATTCAAAATCTTTGGATAAGCATTTTTTAAAGTACCGTTTTCCAATAAGGTTCATTAATATTTGAATAATAGTTTTTTTTATCTTCTACATTTTATTATCAGTTTCCTTTCACCGTATTTTTACTGTCGTTACTGACTTTAAAAAGGTCATTAGATGTTCTTAAAAACTTTACGCTTTTAAGACTTCTAAAAGAAAATATATTGAAATTTTGTAAATAAATATTTTTTTTACACAAAGATTAAAGAGGGAAGGAATTAAAACCGACCACCGTCCACACTTGACTACGACTACCGGTTTTCTTAACGGACACACTGTCCTGCGGTGTCGGGGAGAGAATGACTTGAAAAACAATTGAGTTGATTAAAAAATGAAATTGATAAACTAAAAAAAAAAAAACTACACACGTTGAGGAAGAATGAATTCAAAGAAAACCTAATAACAACTTTTAATTTTAATACGAATAAGATAGTCTCGCCTATTATTGTGCTATTCACTTTCAATAAACGATTATTTCAACCTTATTACAATTGAATTAACTTTTGATAAAGTTAAGACTGAAACTCTAAAACCTCCGGGAGATCGCTAAAGACTAAAAAAGAGCATAGCATGATAAAAAAGACGTCAAACTTGACGAAAACAAAATTTTATTGTCTAAATGTTCATGCTATTATTAAAGAGGGAAGAAAGGATATTTATTTTTTTTAATTATTTTAAAAAATGTTTCCTTCTTTTTAGAACATTCTTAACTTTTGATTAAAAAAAACCTTGTTTCTCTTTGAATCAGCGGGACTAAACATGGTGATTCCGATTCCTTAGCGAAACCTGAGGTGTCGTGTACTCTTGTCAAAATTTCGTCATGAGATTGACTTAGTATTTTATTTTTTTAGAGACAATTAAAAAACTAAGAATTGAATTCAATTTTTTCTTTTATTCAACTCTACCTCAAAGACTGTTTTGAATTATTTTTTTTTATTTTTAAAACGGTTGTTCAATCTGTGAAGTGCTAATTAATAAAAATCAGTTTAATTAAAAAAAGACATTTCCTGATAAGACTATACTGAATTCGGAATTCCGAAGAAAAAGAGGCTTTTTTTTTAAATTGAGATTCAAAGTCAAACCCACACACGAAAATAAAAAATTGACACGTGTGTACGAAATTACAAAATGTTCAATTGAAATCACAGAGTAGAAGAAATGTCCAGTTCCAATATAGTCTCTGCGACGAGAAATAATATTTTTCTCAAGATTTTCTTTTTCATGGCACTACTTCAGATAACGAATAAAAAAGCAAACTAAATTTTTCTATAAAAGTTAAAGTGGTCCCAGTTTTCAGCGTAAATTGTAGTAAAAATAATAAAAAAAAGTAACACTCATTGTCAAAACAAAATTATGTTCAAAATACGTGATTTAAAAATAAAATAATTTAAAAAAAACTGAAATTCGTTATCTGGAGTTCTTTTCCCATATAAAAGTAATATGGGAAAAGAACTCCAGATTATTACGAATTTCAATATGTTTTTTCTGTTTTTATATTTATTTTAAGAAAGCGTGTATATTGTGTAGTAAAAGTAGTATGAGTATATTTGTTTTGGCTTCCGTAGGTGGATCAATTTTACTTTACACCGACCTTTATTAACTTTTCTAAATTAATTAAAAAAATATTAATATTCGTGATATGAAGTCTTTTGACATAAAAAATTGGTTATTTTTGGTCGCAGTACAATGCAACGAAATCATGAAGCGAAAACCGATAACTAAGTCTTTTTCCATTTTGATTTTTTTTAATAATGGTAAAAATAACGAATAAAATCAGTCGGAAAGACGATGTTTTTATAACTGAAAAACTAGTGAATAAATTATCTTTTCACAATTTTTATTTTCTTTTGCATGTGTAATAGTTTCTTGGGCATAATTTCAAGCTTTCTTTAGTAACAAATGGAAAAGAATAAATAAAGAAAATTATTTTTTTCACGGAAAAAAGAAATTAAAAGCATTCTTATATCAAAATATTATAGATATTTAAAGAATTTTCAACGATTTTCTTCTGTGTGCATCGGTGGTTCAGTGGTAGAATGCTCGCCTGCCACGCGGGCGGCCCGGGTTCGATTCCCGGCCGATGCAAGTGTTTGTTTTTACATTTATGCTTATACTATATTAAGCTGATTTTCTTTCTCAATATTTTAATGACATCTTAAAAGCAACAACTATATAATGTAAGCCAAGGTCTTCAAAACCTCTTAGCTTATTCCTTCCACTTCTTTATTTTTTTTTTAATACACTGATGTGTGGATGCTCTGAAAGTAATACCTCCTATTTTATTATTCCTACCCACAATATATATGCTAGTGACGTAATAATAGAGATTGAACCTTCCTGCCAATAACTCATATTTTCTTTTTGCCTTGTCACAGATTGCAGACTGGCAAAATAATATCTGACATAGTTTGTATAAAGCAGAAGTGTATCATTAAATTACTCCAGGCAGAAATGTGCATGAAAACCAAAGAGTGGATGTGAGCACAGTAGTGTGTGTGACTAGGGAAGATGCAAGGATCTCGTGTGTCTCCCCCAATCTATGATATGGGGTCCCCATCTCAATTCTCATTAGGCAGTATTCATATAAAATACAAATTTTATTGTTGATGTTAAAATATGATATTAAAAATTTAGTTGATATTCAAATATTGATAAAGTAGGATATTAAAAATTTACTTGATATTCAAATATGGTTAGTGTTAATGTTATGTTAATACTGTAATCATATTTTAATATCAACTAAAGTTTTTTAATAGTTGTTGGGGAAAAGGAAGGATGTGAAAGTACATAACAGTTATCAGCATGCAAAATTGGAATCATTGATTTCCATTCAAATTCCACCTTAGTCTATATTGCATTTACTTTCACACTAATGATTTTGGAAAAAAGCATAAATCAGTTGCTTCTGTATTCCCAGATTCAGGTTAAATGGCAGGGTAGACTGGTATAATAATGCTTCAACATACACCTGAAGAAAGCTGGAGGGGAAATTGTTGAAAATATTGTGATAATAACAACAAAGATGAAGACATTCGTCTGAATATAAATAATGAGTATACTAGATTGAACAGGAAGGCATATAATAAAGGCTTTATAAATATTATTATGCTTTTGCAACCTCCCTCCACACACACACACACTTAAAACATTATATATTTACTTCCTGCATATTAAAATTTGCACTATGACACTTAAATTGAATGTCTGGAAACTGTTTTCAGTCAAGAAAATAAACATCAATAAAAGCATTTTCAATTTAATACAAATTCAAGACCAAATAATATTAAACAGGATATAAATCTGGGGTGATCTGATGCCAAAAATGATAAAATAATTGACACTAAATTTATTAACACACAAAGATGAAAGAAATACACAAATTAAGTGTATTGTGTGTCAAGTGATAACCAATAAAAATAATCAGTGCAAATTAAATGTGCATTTTTACAATAAAAATTACAATGTTGCATAAGGTCCTCAAAAGGTAAGCAACTAAAAATAAAATGAAAAAAGGAGAAAATACCTCTCTGAATAGTTTTCAAAGAATAGGTACAATTTTCAAAGTAAAGTTTGTGGTAACCGTGAAGAATAGAACAATCCCATCAGCTGAAGAATTTTCCTTGATGTGGGAGTGACTTTCATGTTCCTTTCAATTCTCATCTGGTTGTTGTCAAATTTCTTGTGTTGTTTTTTCTTCCTGGACTGGGGTGACCTGTGTTCATGCAACAGCTGTCTGTCGACTCCTCCCTTCTATTACAACAGGTAGGTTACAACTTCACTTCTCAGGATTTGGTGGGATATCTTTTGATTTGTTTTTGATGAAAAAGTAATGCAGATATTTTCCAACAAATCAAAATGTACCAAAAATATTTTTGAAATTCAAAAGTTTAAGCAAGGGTCCAATGCAGCATTTTTTTTTCTCAAAAAAGCAGACGATACATGCTGAAGAAGTTTAAATTTCTCATACAATCTACTAAATCCTTTCAGACATTTCCTTGGCATAAAGGAAACAAACAATGGCAGTTTTCTGATCCTCTTCCTCAAACCTCTGTTTCTTCCTGCAGAAGCTGATTTTATATTGTCAAGTAGTCATTATGCATTTTTTTGTCAATCTGTACATCATGTATAAATAAAACAACTTAGGATATGCACATACAAGACAACTGGATTACAGGAAGTGATATAAATGCTACTAGGGAGAAGACATAGTCCCTCACATCCTTGCAAGAAGAAGATCAAACATTTGAAGTCTCTGAAAAACCACATACCTTCTACTCTACAGTTGATGTTAATTTCACACAGTCCGGAACTGAATAAACAATTATTTTATGTATGAAATATTTAGTCTTGTATTATTATCAGATGTTACTAACATAACAGTACCACTAAAATCTGAGCTAAAAAACTTAAAAACCCATTTAAATCAACAACAGTAGATTTCTGTTGCCATCATTGAATCTTGCAGAAAGGTTTTAAAAACTAAAGAAATATGGAACACCAGCAGTGCAATAATTAAGAAATTCATATTGTTTATGCTTAAAAATAAATATCTTTACCCTATATAACTAATCATTTAAGAATATAATTTGCTATTCTATACACTTTTATGAAACTTAACTGAAGGAATTTTATTTTTATTCTACATTAGACGTATAAAAAAGGAAATTAATTAAAAATTTGTTAAATGAAACTTCTGAGTTTAATTCATTGTTTTTTTTGTTTTCTTGTTTGATGTTGTGTCCTGTTGTCACTCCCACATTTTTAAAAATATGGTAGTTCCAACAAGATACAATATACTACCCACAACAATATCATAAAATACCCAATTGCACCCATTGATGTCTTTATAATTATTCTGATTTTAAAATTTGTTAAACAAAAGAAAGTGTTAAAAATTTGGAGGAAACTGATAAAATTCAATACTAAGATATTAATCTCCCAAGAGGGAGGAAATTCAGAACTTTTCCCTATTTATCTTCCATTATATGACATAAACTCCTTTATTTTATGGCCAATAAATGAAGGACAAACAAGTAAGAGACACCTACAAATAAATCTCACTAAATTCAGTAGATACAAAAAAATTTACAATTCTGTACAAATACAGCTCCAAAATTAAATAATTGGTTTCTGGAAACCTGATTGAATAGGACAAGTCACATGATGTGCTCTCTAAGCCATCTGCACAGTTGAAATCCAAAATAGGTCAGGACTTGGGTCACTTAGTAAATTTTCATGCAAAACTCAGGATTCGTGAGCAGGTCACCAACTCACCATAAGCCATAAAAGCGGCTTGTCAGTGACCAGATCTGAAACAGAACAGTCAGGACCAGATATGCAACAACACAGGCAGTGAAAGTCAGTCAGCAAACAAGACCATGCCTCGATAAACAATTTAGACACATGTTACTATGACAACGTGTATGTCAGCAATGACTTTTCTACATACAACACCATGATGAAAGTAAGTCTCGTATCCTGTTTCTGTTCACTGTGTTTTTAAAATTACTGCTATTGCATGCAATCAATCAGCATCACACATGTTTCATTAGCATGTGTTTCATACACATATTGGTATACATATTCCAAACTTTGCAGACTCACTTGCGACAAATCACTTCACACCTTACAGACTCACTTGTGACAAATCACTTTGAACATTTGAACTATTGGCTTCTTCATGGCCACAACAAAGACAATTAAATTCTAATATGTTAATACATGTATCTATTGTATAAATGTTATTGTAATATTTAGCTTGGTCTTCTTTTTCTGCAAAGATCTTTTCCTTACACTGTTTATTATTTTGTGTTGTATTTGTGAACATGACCCTTGGATTATATTTTTCCACCTAAAATTCAGGTAGACTGACCCTACACCATACGAAAAAAATATATGCTGTTAAATAAGTTGTTAAAATGATAAATAAAATAAAATTCTTTTAAAAATATTTTTGATGCCGAAATAGCATTTAACTTTACATTTTTTGATTCTTAAAACACATCTTTATTTAATAAAAATGATCTCTTTTGTCATCAGCAAAACAAAGAATTTAAAAATTGCATTGAAAAATTACAAGTAAATTTTTCCAAAATAAATATTGTTGATTTTGTTCCTTTCAAATCTGAAAGTAAATAATGTGTCTTATTTGATTGTGCAAGCACCAACTCTCAGTAAAAATTATATTTTGAGTTTTATTGAATTATTTTTGTAAGGTTTCAAGACAAATTTTCTGATTAGATATTGCAAAAATTAATTTAAAATAATATTTTCAGGAATTTTTCTTTATAAAACAATTAAAAATATTTGTCATCACCTCCAATTTTAAAAGTATTCATGATGTATCAAAATAGGGGGATAACTGACCCCATCCCCAAACTTTTTCTAAAAAAAGATATCCTATTCAGTGCACATTCAATCATTAATAAGAGCTGAAAATTTCATTTGAATCAGATAATTCCCTGATTTTGGGGAAATTTTTTAAAACGGTAGCGTTTTTTTTTTTTTGTTTTTTTTTGGAAAAAATGCATCCATTTTGGTGGTACCTATTACTAATATGAGACATTACATATATTTTATTAATATCAAATAGTAAGATAAATAAAAGATTAAATGAATTTACTTTTTATATGTTTAAAATCTATCAAAATACTAGAATATTTCTAGCAAAATATCACCCTCAGGCACAATACACTGCTCTTTTAATATAATTACAAGAAGAATTTCAGTTTAAAAAAACTTATTCATAAAATTATATGAGGAGGATACTGAAAAGTTTTTCCTAACTTCCCAAAAACTGGTTAAATTACTAAACATCATATGATTACTTTTTTTTCTAATCCTCTCTAGGTGGAGGCAATAACTTTTCAGTATCTCACTGGAAATATAAAAACAAAAATTCAAGTGCCAAAATTTATTAATAAAAAAACGGATGAAAACTCATTAGAACAGATCTTGGAGAAATGCCTCCCCAGTTGACTGTCTTCAGAGGTGTTGCTATACTAACCACACATGGCCAATTGCAGGTTAGTGAGACTATTTAACCCATATTTGGGGGTTTGAATTTAGAGTTATCCTTCTGGACCAGTTACCACCCAAGGACACAGTCTGGACTGCTATTTACCTATAACCGGGGAAGAAGAAATGGATTCATACCTTTTCCCAAGGGTATTAGCACTTAAGTGAATGTAATGAACTCAACTGGAATTTGAACACAGCTCTTCCATTCCTCAATCTGAGCTGCTATCCATAATACCACCGTGCATCCATGAAAGGTCAGGATTTAACAAAGAATATTGAGAAATTTCCTGAATTGTGGTTGTAAGGGCACCACATATACTGCAGTAATACTGATGTTTTCTGAGCAAGATAGTCTAATGGTTTTGAATTTAGAGTTTTTCCTTCACATAGGCTGGTTGCCACCCAAGGCTATAGGACCCAGTTTGTCCTGCTGTTTACCGAAAGGTCAGGGGAAAAGAGATAGATTCATATCTTTCCCAAGGGTATTTGCACTTCAAACTCTGCTCTTCAATTTTTCAATTTGAGCTGCAATCCTTTACTCCACCATGCCTCTAAAAAGTGACATCAAAGTATAATATAAATGGAAATGTAATATAAATACTTTATAATGTTACACACACACACACACACACATATATATATATAGAGAAAGAGAGGAGAGAGAGAATTTTATATTGTAAATATAAAATCCACATAAATAATAATTACTAACAAAAATTATGTCAAAATTCTTGCAGTGTTAAATTAAATTGTTTGTTATTTAGTTTTACAAGTGTTTCATAAAAATGAAAATTTACCCTAGGAATCTTCTTACTTTGGCAGACAGGCAGACACAGATTCACTAAACACACAGACAGTTGAACACACACAACAAACTAAAATTTGAATTTTCATACAAATTTATTTATATTTACATGCTTCAAATAGTGATTCAGTTTGCTAAGCCATTTTTTTAAAAATCATTTTACTCCAAGCAAAATAAACCACTAAGACACAAAGGGTTACTAAGTGTAAAAGAATATGAGAAAAAGGAAAACATTAAAGTGAGAGAACAATAAAAGAATGGGAATTAAAAAGGCAGAAAATAATGATTGATGCTGCATTTAAATTTTTGAAAATCAAAGTTGACTAGAAAGCAAGAGTCTCGAAGAGAGTTTCAGATGTAAAAAGTCTGCGAAAAAAAATTGTTAGCATAGAACTTATGATTATACCTGACCATTTCAATTGTAAAATGATGAAACCTTGCTGCCAATTTAGTACTGCACTTAAATTTATAAAGTTGAAGTGCCAAAGAGGAAAGCTCATCAGAATAGTTACAATGAAAATATTTATAAAAAAGACATAGGGAAGCTACATTATGGTGGTGAGATGCCATGTTAGGTCATTGCAGATTCTTCTTTGTATTTTATTAAGAATCTCTAAATGTATAGCAGAAGCACTAGAACAGATGTGGCAACAATATTCAATGTATGGACAAATAGTAGACTTAGAAATGTGTAAAATAGATTCTGGCAAGAAAAATTGTCTAGCATGACACCATAAACCGACTTTCCTAGCAGCTGACCTAGAAATTGATTCAATATGATCTTACAATTTCATGTCAGTGAAAAATATTAGCCCAAGGAGTCATAATGAATTACTCTCCTGGAGGTTAGCATCAGCCATGCTGATGGAAGGCAAAAAGGCTCTCTAAGATGATTAAAAGAGAGCCTTTTGGAGGCATTAAAGTAAATCAGTCATTTCTTGCCCTAATTAATTTTATTGCTTAAAACAAAAATGGTAAATTGTTTTTGATTGTAGTTAATTTTATTTGATTCTGTAAAAAAATATCATAAAAAAATTGCCTATATTTTTAAATTAAAAAAAAAAATTACTAAATATTTTTATTTTTCCTATCTTTTTAAAACTTAAGATACCTCCATGTTATATACTGTATATGGTTGCAAACGAACAAACTGATGTGATGGAATAACCTGCCACGCCCATGAGTGGCGGCATTATAAGTGGTAACCACCTATAAGCATCCGTGAGGACAGCGAACAGGGGAATCGAGCTGGGATCTGCGAGACTAGTGGCCTTCCGATAGCAGCACACACACAAATGTACTGACTTGCGACGATGGTGCGCATAACTATTACTCCCTTGCTTGTTGTACTGGTTTCTACAATAAACCTGTTAACTATTTATCCATTGTGTTTGTCTATTCCATATTCCTATTAGCATGGAATATAACACAAACAAAAACAACAGTGAGGCATGGCAGAAAGAAAAGAGACAAGATGTTAAAATGATTTGTATTGCCAGTATAATGGATCAAGGCGGAATGCCTCTTTGTTTTGGTGAGGGAAGAAGTGACCTGGGCCTGGCATTGAATATTGTGTCAGGTCAGTTGACTGGGAGGTCTTGCCACTGGTGAACTCTGTGACTGCTTGTCTACTGCCTTGAGTGTTGCAAGCAGGTCCTTTTAAACAGTCAGTGGATACATGAGTTGGCGTGTTTTTGTCATGCTTTTACTTTAGGAGCAATGTTTGTGATTAACTCTGATGTATAAATTGGATTTTACATTTTTTGAGGGATTTTTGTGGGCTGGATGCAATGCTTGGAGCCCCCGTGTAGAGAACAACTTTTAATTTTTTTAATTTTGCTTTCGTAACATACACACTCAACCAACAGGTTTTTATGTGAAATAAATCAGAAAGAGATGTAACCTGATGCAGAGTATAACATCCAGGATGTATATATGAATGTTTTATGAACTTAGGAATTAATTAATGCTATATTTAAACATATTTTTCTAAATGTCTACTTTAACAGAATGTGGCACAAGGCCAAGTTTAAAGATGGCATTTTAACATACATGAGACAAATTTTGCTCAAGCCCCCTTAACGTCCTTTTGGTGATGCCTCAAGTGAAAATGTTTAATTCTAGTATTCTCTCAAAAGATAATTATTTAACTAACCTTCCCACTAAGGCAAGATGTGACACAAGGTCTTCTTTATGTGCAGGCCCATACACATACATATATATATATGTTGGCTAAGGACAAAAATTGTACAGTTTCTGTGACCACTTTCATGTGGATGTTATTTACAGCAACCCCACCTATCTCAATGCGGAAAGTGTTGGAACAGGGTGCCCTAGAACAAATGCTACATTTTGATCCCAGTCGAAAAACATTATGGGCTAGGTAGTATGAACGCTAAAAAAAAGAACTGGATTCACTTAATCAGTTTAGTAGAGAGTCTTCAGTACACAGTTGAGTAGGTCCATATGCTTTTTTTATTTTTTTTTTATTTTATGAAGATTTGAATATATGGCTTTGATTTTTTTTTGTTTATAAATAAATAAAACAATTAAAAATCAAATATTTTAAAAATTTTCCTTGTAAATTTGATATTGGGAGAGTCTGAGAGTAAAAAAATATCTAAAAGCGTTTCCTTCAAAAAGAAAAAATTGTACATAGCAGAGCGTAGTTTCGATCTACGGACCTCTGGGTTATGGGCCCAGCACGCTTCCACTGCGCCACTCTGCTTACTGGCAGCTTGTTGGTAATCTATTTCTATATATACAGTGTATTTTAATAATTTTGTTTATAATATTTTAGTTGATTTGTATCTACTTTAAATGATGACCTTTTCTTTATTATTTTCTATATAATTGTATAAATTTGTAAAAATTAAAAATATATGAAAGCAAAAGGTCATAAATTTGAGGTTATTTTTTTCAGGAAAAAAAGATTATTTACGATTTTCAATTTTTTTTATCCCTTGATCATTACTTACGATTTCTGCTTAAAAAAACGAATTAAATTTAAGAAAAAGATAATTGTACAAATGATAAGAGAGTCCGAGAGAATGATCCAAATTGTTTTAACTTTTTGTATGAAAGACAACATAAAAATTAGTTTCCTCTTTAGGCTTTTCTTTAAAAACAAATCAAAAAACATCATGACTATTTCTCTTCTCTTACAGAATTGAAATAAATTAAAAATAATTACAATTGACGGAAAATAAGCAAAAAATACAGCAAGTCGGTTGAAGAAAAGAAAAGAAATCTGATATTCAAATTAATTACATTTTATATTTTATTTAAATTAATCTATCAAAGTCCAAAAAAAGACAAAGAAAATACAGAAAAATTATTTTGAGTTGTTTTTATGAAATTTAAGTTATTGCTTATTTGTTATTATTGCTGCAGGAAGGAATTAGAATTAAAATCAGAATTTACTTTAATTTTACTTTTAGCAGTATAAATTTCAAAGCAATGAAGAAATGAAGCACTAATTTAAAAAATAAAAAGAGTCTCATTATTTTAGATTTGTAAAATCTAAAATTTATCATTATCCAGCCACATAGCTCATTTTTTACCACAGCAAATATACATTTTTAAAAATTTTGTTATTTATTTTAATTTTAGGCATTTATTTTGAACCAAAAAAATAATGAAGCCGCGAAAAAAATGCAAATTAAATTCATAAAATTGTTTTTTGGTTTAATATTTTTTCCTTTCTCCAATGGTTTATTAAAAAGATTTTAATAGTTTTTCTTTCGCTTTTTCTTTTTCGATTTCTAACCATTATTGTGATTGTGGAATGTTAAAAAAAAAAGTTTTATTAGAATTTAAAAAAGCAGTCAGTCATTTTTAAAGTCTCATAATGGTAAAAATGTTTAAATTAAAAAATCTTTATTCTTTTATTATTGTAGTTGTCTGTGAATTCTTTAAAAAAATTATTCGTGAATTTTTTATTAACAGAAGACAATATTTTATTTCCAAACAACGCAACTTAAGAAAGCATCCTATTTTCAATTAAAAGCACATTTTATAATTGTAAATAAATTATAAAACAAAAAACACTTATTTATAATTTATGTAATGTAAAGAAAAACCTGTTGAATATTATTATGACTTCACAATGAAAATTGAATGTTTCCCAATCTTTTACAATAGTTTTTTTTTGTGTAATGTTTTGCAAAGTTTTCAGCTCAAACCGCTTCCCAAACTGTAAAAACCAAACATTCTTTTCTAGTCAGGCCGAGAACTTTTCAACACTATTTTGTACATTAATAATAATAATGATATTGTTTTGTAAACTCAATATGTATCAATATTATCATTATCGAATCTTAAACGAACAAAATATTTTATTAATTTAAGTAAGCCAATAAAAGTAATATGGGTGAATGAACTTAAAAACAAAAAATTAACTGGAAATTGATGAATTTTTAAGCGAAAGCAAAAAAACGGAAATTTGCCAAAAGCGAATGTGAAACAATCAAAATAAGGATATTAGAAAACAGTTAAGTTTTATTGATTTAAAAAAATGTTTAATTATTTAAAAAGTAATTTATAATTTAGATTATACATAAACTTACAGTTCAAAATTAGCGCAGGTATAAAGAGATATTTAGTAGCTCCGAAGTTGCCTGAATTCGGTAGCCGTGATCGTCTAGTGGTTAGGACCCCACGTTGTGGCCGTGGTAACCCAGGTTCGAATCCTGGTCACGGCATGATTCAGATATTTTTATTTTTTTTAAATAGCCTTGTAAAAAAAACAAATAGTTAAGTTTTTTAAAAAATAAAAAATTAAAAAAGAAATAAATTAAACTTTCTTCACCCTCTTTCCTCTCCTTGAGTAAAAAAAAAAATCCTAATTTATATTCCTCTTATGAACTCAATCTTTAATGTCGCTTTTTAGCAGATTTTTTATTGAAAGTCTTTGATGGAAGATATTAGTAAGTAAAAGAGAAAATGAATGAAATAAAAAAAATGACAGGTAAAAAAACTCGTAAACAAAACTAATGGCAAAATTAAGTGCATATATTTCTTAACATAAACAACTGATTTATTTCCCTTGAATTTGTTTCGTATAAAACTTTTAAAGCTAATTTATCAAATTTTAATTAAGTTATTTAATTAATTAAATATTACAAAATGAATGGCTAACATATGAGAATATTTTTATAACAAAAATTAAACTTATATCATTATTGTTGTTTATTTAAAAGACAAAAATAGACTGTATTTTATTTAAAATATTTGAATAAAGAATAAAAATATAAGTTTGTTTTCAAATTGTTATTTAAGAAATTCATCCCGCCTAATATTTAATTTTATTCATTTTAATATAAAAAATGATTTCTTCAAATATTTTCTTTTGCTTTGTTTATTTCAGATTTTCGGAGAAACATTTTCCATTATAAAGTGGACCTTCAACATGGCGTCAGCGGCTGCATTAAAACAATTGGGAATGATTCTTGAAAAATTTCACATTCGTCCTGTGAAAAACATTTCTTTTACTTTCAACCCATTCATAGAGAATGTTACTTCAATCAGGTGGGTTATTAGCAATGTTTATATGCATTTTGTCTTTTGCTTTTCGATTTATCAACAATGAAGGACAGTGACGGAAGGTCATTAACACTGGAGTTTCTGTTTAATCTTAAAAATTGTTTTTTAATGTCCATAACTAAGAGTAAATCTTAATGAAAATCGTTTAAAAAAATAGAAATTTTTTTTTTTATAAAGTCCACCTCCAAATTGATAAAAAAAAAAATCTGAATTTTTTTCGCTACTCATACACAAAAATAGTAAAAAAGGTAAGTTTGTTTTTTGTAAAAAACGGGGGAAAGATTTTTTTTTAAAAAAAGGGACATTTTACAAACCAGAAGATTGGTGCAACACAGTCTTTCTGCGCCTCTACGTTTAGTTTAGTATTTTACATTTTTACTGAACTTAGTAAAGATTATTTACTAAGCTATTTACTAATTAATGTTAGTGTTACTTTACTTACTACCATCAGTGATCAAGCCCAAGTAAAAGCCCAAATTTCAAATGCTGATTTTCAAAGCAGCAGGCTCCTACTACTTAGAAGATTAGCACAGAAAACAACCTTCCTCACTGTGTATGCTTGGTTTAATTAAATACAACACACATGGTGCTTTTTTTAAACTTCTATTGCCCAAATAATTTGAAAGAGAATATTTTTGTTCTTTGATAAAACCTTTAAATCTGAATCCAAAACACTTTGCTCAGTGTTTAATCCTTCCCCATTTATAAGATTGGCACAATACAATCTTCTTTCTATTTCTTAACCCCTTTATTTTTAACTATCAACATCCTGCATCATCCTCATCAGAGCTGTTTTGACTTGAAAGCACACTATAAATCATTGTGATTTCTCATCTTCAGCATACCTTATCCTTTCCAAGCATGCCCATCTGCTCAAATCTGTAGTTTCTTCAATACCCACAGATCTAACCTGTCGTTTATACAGTAACTATGCTGAGCTGTTACAGGGCTACATATGGTTTTGAATTCAGAGTTGCTCTTCTTTTATGCTGATTGTCAACCATGGCTGGATTCTAGTCTTGCTATTTAACTCATAGCTAGGAGAGAAGAGATGGATTCAATACCAAAGGTATTTGGGTGAAAGTGAATGTAATGATCTTGACCGGAATTCAAACTCAGCTCATTCTGAGCCTTTAATCATTATACTACATGCACATCCAACACAGCACTTTAATTCACAACAGTTTATGACAATGCTTATTTCTTTTGTCATATCTTTGTATGCAATTAATTTTATTTTTGTCTCTAGTAAAGTGGCTAAATGTTCAACCTTTTATACTAAAACAGAATAAGCAATAAATAACTTATTATAATGGCTAATGTACCAGCTTTTGTGGAATGAGATTCAGGTAGACATAGGTACATGTAGTAGTAAGAGATTTTAATGATAATTGGCAGAATAGAAAAAAAATCTTTTGCTTAAATGCATCCAAGAAGGATCATACAGGCTGGTTTTCTAATTTAACAAAAAGAGGAAAAGCCTCTGATTGGTTAGAAATTGAGATTATATTTATTTGAAATTTTTACTTTCTAAAAGATGTGCATCAATCCCTATGTGAAGAAGCCAAATTTTATCAGTTTGAGTTCAGCATTCTGTTAGTATATAAGATGTATATTTTTCCCCACAAAATGTCCTGCATTTGATATGAAAATTTCAGGCCGATTATACTAGGCTATTTTTATTCCTCTCTGCTCCCTATAATAGGGTCTAATTTTATCTCGGATAGTCACTTCAGCCTAATCTGACTCCATAATAATATTTCCTCAAGTGAGATTGTTGTTATTGTAAAAGGAATTATAATAACAAAGTACCAGTCATAGGCATTGTTACCAGTTAATCCATCATACTTAAAAATGCCTCAACAAAATCTTATCATTAAGCAGTTGGAATCTATTGAAAGAAAAAATCATGACTGAAAGGAAATACCCATAATGGTGATACTGTGTCTTGATTTATGTTCAACTGTTGTAGTAGCTTTGCTTTTTATAAAACATTTTCTGCTTTGATTTCTCTTGAAATGTTTTATTACCGTAATTATGTCAGATATTTTCACTACTGTTATTCTTTGCTTTATGTTCAGTTGGACTAATAGTTCACTTTTTTTTTTAGTACTGAATTGTTATGTAATATCAATTGCCCTATATGGTAGTGAATGCTGGACGATCTCACCACGAATGAAGAAGAGACTTGAAGCAACAAAAATATGGTTGTACAGAAGGATGCTGAGAATACCATAGACCGAACATGTTAGTTAGATTTATCTTAATACCAGGTAGCCCAATCCACTTAGGCGGTTTCCAACTGAGGGTGTTTCCAAGTATCTAGATGTGACTCCTATGTTACTTCATGCTGGTCATATATAGAGAAATCTTTCCCTGATAACAATGATTGATGACTTCCTTTACCTACACAGGAGACAGAAAATGACAATTCACAATGACTAAATTTCATTATCTCCATATTCTTGTAAACTGACAATCTGATTTGTTTAACTAGTGCCAAAATTCCAAAATAATGTCAGCTATAAAAAATTTTATCAGGTCATCCCATA
Source organism: Acanthosepion pharaonis (assembly GCA_903632075.3). Lineage (NCBI taxonomy): Eukaryota > Metazoa > Mollusca > Cephalopoda > Sepiida > Sepiidae > Acanthosepion > Acanthosepion pharaonis. Next base: position 105,276 of record CAHIKZ030000036.1, on the reverse strand, counting down.
AGTTCTGTCTGAATTTTGAATAAAGAAAACAAGTGACCAAATGTTACATTTAATTACAGATTCAATCAACAATGTATTTTCCCTGATTATCTATGACTTCCTTCCATCTATTAACAAGCTTACTAATTCCATTACTGTAAAATTCTTTTGGCTTTGATTCGAAGAAGTCACAAATGTCAGTTTTAACCTCTTCCTGTGTTACAAAAGCTGTTTCTTCTAAATGATTCTGTAAGCTATGAAACAAATGGTAGTCTGAAGGAACAAGATCGAGAGAATAAGGTGGATGAGGAATTTTCTCCCAAGTTCTTCATTCTTTTGTGATGTGATTCTTGCTGTGTGGGGTCGCGCATTGTCCTGATAACACATCACCGCTTTTCGATTCACTAGAGCAGGTCTTTTTTTCCTCAAAGCTTGGTTCAAACGCTCTAATTGCTGACAGTATATTTGAGCATTAATTGTTGCATTAGGTGGTAAGAATTCAAAGTGGATTATTCCTTGGCGATCCCACCAGATTGAAAGAAGAACCTTTTGCCCATGAAGTTTCCTTCTCGGGTCCTTCCCCTTTACCAAGCCACTTTCTACGATGTTTAACATTTCGATAAAAGATCCATTTTTCGTCGCCAGTCACAAGTCTATCCAAAAAAGGTGAAACAAGTTGGTGAGAATGGAGAGAATAGCAGATGTCAACTCAGGATTTGAAGTTGTTTTCAGACAATTCATGAGGCACCCATTTTCCAAGTTTAGGAACTTTTCCAAGTTGTTGAAGATGACGATGAACAGTTGTATGGTTTGAACTGAGAACCACTGCCAATTCCTCAACTGATAAAGCAGGATTTTCTTCAAGGGCTGCTTCAAGAAGCTTTTCATCAAACTCAACTGGACATCCGGTTCGATCTTCATCTTCAAGGGTGAAATCTCCACCTCTGAATTTTGCAAACCATCTTCTGCAAGTTCTTTCATTCACACATTCCTCTCCATAAACTGAGTGAATGTTTCTAGCCACTTCAGCTGCTGAGTTTCTTTTCTTGAACTCATAAAGCATTATGTGTCTCAAATGATTCTTGGGTACTTCCATGTTAGCAGGGTTTTAATCAAATAAAATTTAATTTTATTGTTCTCTGAAATAAAATTTGATCAGTTTAAATGCATCTAAACATAAAAATAATGTTCAGCTCCATTAGACATTATAAAATACTCTTTAAATTTCGTTCATTTTAACAAAAAGTTAAAATTCGGACAGAACTTGTGGGATGACCTGATAGATGAATGTCACAAAGAAAATAAAGAGGCCTAATCCTAATCCTAGACATTATGGTATTTCCCTTATACATCACTAATCTTTTTGTAAAAATATTTTTTCTCTGGCTGGTGGACATGATCTTTCTACATAAACTAAATTTTCCCAGGTTCTTTATCCAGAATGTTATTTATTTGGTCACTACACATTTTCTCTACTGATAAGGGATTGTAAACAATGTCTGTTTTTCTACTTTCTCAGGACCAAGCAATTTGGATGATACATTAATGGCCTCTTTCTTATCAGCAAGAAGTAGGGGAGGGTTGGTAGTTTTGGTTTTGCTCAATCTTACTGAATTTCGTCTTGTTAAATTTGGGTTCCATTCTCCTTAAAACTGTTCTTAATTTCATTTTATTGTTTTGAAACATAATTATAAATGCATTTCATTTTTAATTTTCTTTTCAACTATTCAACCCACTTTCCTGAGAATTTCAACAATTATCATCTAATTAGTAGTGTCACCAAATCACCATCCTGTAATTTTATGCATTTAAATGCTTAAACAGGGTCAGTGGCCTGTTACACAGGCACTTAATATTTTATTTTCAAATACTAATTAATTTTTTTGTAGAAAAATATTAATTTCCTTTTTTTTTTCTTTTTTTTTTTTAAATTCTTTTGATAGGTTAACAATTCTTTTGAAGCTATGTTTCTTTTTTCACTTATGTAAGCTGACATTATTATTAAATTTTGTTTCTTTTCTCTTATTTTGAGAAGAATAATTCTCATTCCAAGATTTGTTCTGACTGCTGACCTCCTTTGTTGCTTTCATTATTACCTCAATGGCTTGGCTGGTCCATTCTACAGCCTTCTTCAGGTGTACAATCCATAAGAAAGGAGAGGTGATCTTTTATTTATTTAAATTTTTACTATTATTATTGTTGTCAAGAACATTTGGTAGCAAAAATTATATGAAATATTATGGTATATAAATAGGTCTAATTTGATGAGGTAAAAAAATCATCTATTTTACAGAACAAATATTCTTCAGTATAATCTTTGTCCTTGTAAATTCCCTTACTTCACTGGTGAACATTAATCACATTAATCAAACATTATACAGTGAAGATTTCAGATCAAACCTTGGCTAATAACTACATGTCAGGATGCAGACTTATTGATTTCTCTTCATAAATTTTATGAATCTGTTGTAAAAATAATGAACATTTACTAATTGCTAAATCTGCTGCTAGGAAAATTGGTTCACTGTGTCATGCAAGGTAGTTTTTCTCACCTGAATCTGTCATGCAAATTTATGTCTGCTATTTGTCTGTTTATTGAATATTATTGCCACATCTGGTTTGGTGCTTCTGCTATGTATCTAGAGATTCTTGATAAAATCCAAAGAATCTGCAATGCTATGGGTACTGACTTGGTATCTCGACTTCATTTTCCCACCACCATAACATAGCTTCCCCATGCCTTTTCTATAAATATTTTCATGTCAGTTATTTTGATGAGCTTTACTTGTTGGTGCTTCAACTTTATGAATTTAAGCATAGTGCTAGATTGGCAGCTAGGTCTCATTATTTTACTATTGAAATTGCTAAATGTAACCATAAATTCTATTGATAGTTCCTACTTTTGCATTTCTCACCTGTGGAACTCTCTTCCAGCTTCCTATTTTCATGTGAATTATTATTTCCCCAAAATATAAATGTGACATCAATCATCATCTGTCTCCTTGAATCCTATTCTTTTATTGTCCATTCTCCTCAGTAACATTTTCTCAGTTTCCTTCTCTTTCTTTGTGTCTTAGGAGCTTTACTGCCTTGCTTGGGATGAAATGATTTTAAAAAAGAATATTGCATGTGAACAAGCATTTTGATTATGTTCACTATTTACATTCAGACTATTCTCCTCAACTTTGTTGTTGTTATCACAACATTTCAGCTATTATGCTCTCTGGGTAACATACAAGGAACTCTGAACTGAACCCCTATGGGAGTAGACTGTTATCATTTATGCTCATGTCTGGAGATATCTCATCTAGTGTTCTTATTTTTAGTACTGCTCAGTTATTGCTTGCTTGTGTCCACTGAGTCCAAATCTCCATCCCAGGGATTGAACTCACGATTACTATGTTAACAAATTCACAAACCAACACTTTAATCCACTAGGTTATTGAACTGTAAGACAATTCACTGTGCTAAACTTGAAGCCTTAAACCTAACCTATCTGTTTATTAGTGCTGTTGTTGTTGGAGGGAACAATGGCTGAAATGTTATAACAACAACAACAAAAATGAGGACAATATTCCAAATGTGAATATTGTAAATAAGGATAATTCCTCATCCCAGAAATTCAGCCAGAATGCATTTCGATTTTGTTTATGACTATTTTTACAAAAAATATAAAGAATTGCTATTGTACAATTAGATTGAGAGAAAAAAAATTGGCGGGTCATATTTTGTATTAACATTTTAAGATCAAATTATTCTGACACAAACACACACACAATAACATTTGCAGTGGTAGTGCATTTATTTTAATCTTACAGAAATACCCCTTTTAGTTGTTCTTACTGAACTTATTGAAATGCCACCTTCAGTATTCTTTGCCATTGAAAAAATGGTCAAGTCATTTTCTATTTATAATTATTGGCAAATGCTAATTAAAGTATATGGCTGATGGAGAACAGACAGAGCAAAAATTCTTTGTTGCTTATTCTTTTTATTTTGTTATTAATATGTAATAGATATGGTGTTTTAAACAGTCTTTGTATACGTGTGTGAATTTATAATCCATGAAAAATTACACAGAAACTGTTGAACAGATTGGTTTGGAAATTGCTTTATTCTCCAAGTCAGAGCATTTTAACAGTGTTAAACAAAAAAATATTGCTTTACAATGTGTCATATTTTCTGTTACAGTAAGAAACACAAACATACAGAAATTGGTTAATCAAGCCATATAATAATTATCAATGTCTCTTCATTTATATATTTCCTGTAGTGAAAAGGGAGGTAAATCAATTTAAGTTTATAAATTTGTGTGTGACTACTTTTCTTAGTCATTTTTATAATCTATACAAATAAAATATTTATCTGCATTTAGACAAAATTAGTTCCCAAGCAAAATGAGCCATTTAATCAATCACTTCCTTTAGTCTTGCATTTATTAGATTGCAGTCTTGTTTGTTCAAGTATTTCTTGTTAGGCACTCTGATACCTTTTATCTATTAAATGATCAATTTAGTTCAATTTGGTTTTGGAATAAAATTTGTCATTAATCTTTTTCTTCCAAAAAATATTTCCATTTCATTGTTATATTACCTGCATAAAATTTTTAGCATGAAAAGGTATTGAGCAAAAAGAGATTTATATAATACCAAGAGTAATCAATAAATCATAGATATCATTGAATGACTATAAAGGGAGCAGATTAATTAAACAGTACATTAGCCTCTATTTTAATTGTGAATTCTTTTTATCTGCTTTATTATATCTCAATACATTGTATCAAAACCTTTGTTCTTTGTATCTTGCTATTAAAACTTTCTAACAATTGCTGGCATGGGTACACTAGCTATAATAATAATGATGGATTATGATAAAATTGTCTAATCAAAAGAACTGTTTAGTTTGAGGTTTATTGGCAACCAACAGCCAGATTTCAAGGGAAAATTAAGTATTTTGTCAATATACCCTTAATAGAAATATTTTCTTCCTGTATTCTCTCTATTTTGAACTTTTCCTAAATAGAAAAAGATGACTTTCAGGATTGTTGTGTTTTTTTTTTTTTTTTTTGTAAAATTAATGAAAAAATCTTTAGCATTTATTCTTTTTGCAATTATTTAACTTTTCTTTAAATTTTAATATTAGGTGTATGCAAAATTTTCCAGTCAGTTTTCAAATGTGTAGTCAGTCTCTAGTTTTCAAAAACTGAAAACTTTTGAAGTCCTAATAAAATAGTTCTGTCACTAATTTTATAAGACCATCGACCTTCCATCTATCTTACTGGTGGGAATGTCAGTATACAGCTGAATTCTGTTGGTATATGTTAGGTTGTGTTATCTGGGCCAGAGTTGTCCAGTCCTCACTTTCTGGCCTCAATCAAGTTCAAAAATGTTTGCATGGCCTTGTGAGTGATGAGTTGTTTAACTCACAGATGAAATATTGCTGGCATTGGTACACTATAATAATGATAGACTATGATGATAAAATTATAATTTCTAATCAAAAGAACTGTTTAGTTTGAGGTTTATTGTCAACTCACAACTGGATTTTCAGGTAAACAACATTCCCTGTCCAGAACTTTACAGCTAAGACCCACCATGCCATATTCACTGAGTTAATACATCCTCATCTCATTGGTAAGGAGGAAGACAGATTCTTCTCTAGAACTGTTGCAATAGTGGAATGGATTCCCAAGAGGATACTTCCCTCAAGTCAAGGGTCAACCCTTATCTAACGTATCCTCATAATATACAACCCTTACAACATCCCCATTCAGTAACCATCTACCTTGAGTGGTACTTAGGCCTTGTATTGGGTGAACAATAGTTATAAAAAAAAAAAAAGTATTTAAACGATGTAATCATAATTTTTCAGTAACCCCCTCTTTGCATCTTAGTGGCTTTATTGCCTTGCTTGGGGTAAAATGGCTACTTCCACTATATGTCACTGGCATATCTTGTCAATCAAACTACCTTGCAAAATTCATAGAAAATAAACATGTGTCTAACATTTTACGCAAAAATAAACATTAAAAGTTGTTAAATTTCAAGTTTTAATTCAGTTTCAGACCTCAGCTTTTATACTCGGTTTAATGAATTTATAAATCACTAATTACAGTTAAAACTCTAGTAGCAGATCTAAAAAGTTACAAATTCAAAACATGCCAAATCATAAGAGTTGCTGAATCACAAAGTGTTGTTTGTGTGTGTGTATATATATATATATATATATATACACACACACAGCAACCCTGACCATTAATATATATAATCTTTTGCTTTTGTGTTTTAATCCACTTTTTCATTAGACATTTGATCTATTTTTGTTCTCATTGCAGACAATCTTTGTTTCACTTGAATGGTTCCAAAATAAAAAGTTCCAACCTAAAGGCAGACTTCAAGATTAACATCAAATCCAATGTTTGCGAACCAGAAATGAAAGTAAACTTTGGTAAGGTTTTTTTTTGTTTTTAATTTCAATGTTACCAGGTTTCTAAAATGTGTTTATCAGTTTTCTGATGAACAACTAATATTTAATGGTTCATTAAAGATCCCTCTAAGCACTTGATAGAAAATGAACAAACTTTTAGCAAAATCCATACTGACTATTCCAATTTTTAAAAGTTGGATTCTATTCCTATTCTCTTATCCATTTCCAAGATCCTGGGTGCCTAAAGTTGTTAAAATAGTTGAGTACATTCACTTGTTTGGATAATGATCATTATTAATTGGGTTTTATTTCAATTTCTGTCAATCTTGTAAAAGTTCTCTCTGATTTCCTCTGTCTGGAGATACTCACCTATTTGTCAAGCCTTTTTAATACCAAAGATATCAAAAGAAATGCCAGTTATGCTATTTATTTTCTTCATATGTTGTCCACCTAATCATGTCCACTGGTTTATTTTCATTTCTGCTACATGTTCTAGTTAAGTTTATTTTCTCAGTAATACTTTTCTGGATTTTTGGCACTCTTTTTCATCTTCAAGATACAACTTAAATATCAAAACAGATTTGAAATCAAAACTTGTAAGATTCAATCAAGAAAAATTTTCCTACCTTCAGAAATACTTTGCTAGTATGGAAAATTATTTATGTGAATTAGTCATAAGAAAAACTCAAACCTGACATAGAAATACTGCAGAATTTGCCACATAACTGTATGTAAATAACCAAAATGAATGAATTTAGAGGTATTTGTTTAACAAGTCCTACCCATCAGGATGAGTGGGTAGTATAATGGGTACTAGTGCAGAAAATGGAATCAGTGAGCTGAGCTCAAATCCCAGGCTCGTCTGCTGTATTTACTTTCACATAGTTATGGGTTAAATATCAGGATAGACTGGGCTCTTTAGCCTTGGAGGGCAACCAATCTAAAAGAAGGAGAAATAAATTCCAAACCAAGGAAAAGGCAATTGGGGTGGTGGTGATGGTGGGGGGGACATTCTACTATCTTTCCAAAGAAGTTATGGCAATTCACAGATAATAAAGAAAAGGAATCTGTGGAAAGTCATGATCATCTATGGCCTGAAGGAAAATGGCAAAACATTCCATTATATTATAGCTTGATATTTAAATCATTAAATAGTTTAATTATTTCCCAATTGTTAATGTGACATGATTTCTGAAATATTTTATTACTATTCTTTCTTTTACCAGTGGATGGCACGTGTGTTTTGTACAAGACTAAAAACCTAAACACATTGGAGATATTCACCCATTTTTCAAGTCTTTGTAATGAGAAAGACATCAAAGAAGATGTACCAGCTGTACTAACCAAATCAGAAAAAAAAAGGCAAAAATAATATTGTGTTTATTTCTTCTCATGATCATGGGAAATGCCCTGGACTTGGAAATTGATTTTGCTTCTCATAGAAGTCTAATAAGAAATGGTGGAAATATGTTCCTTGGAAATGTCATGTAAATAAACTTTTCTTAAAAAAAAAAAAAAAAATTTTTTAAGTATTTCTTTCTTACTGTTATTTAAAATTGGCTTTTTTACTAGCTATGAATAAATTATATAGTTCACAAAATATCAGTATGATTTTTTTTTTTTTTTTAATCGAATATTTGTAGGCAATCAGAAAAAATAAAATTGTAAAATAATATCTGCTGGTTACAGTTAACTTGCAAAAGAATAAAAATTTTGTGCATGTGTCTAGTCTGAAAATTTCAAGGAAAACAAAAGTTCTAATTGTAATAAAAAAAAAAAAAAAAAAAAAACTTCCCAATAGTTTTTTAAAGTGAGTGATTTTAAAAGAGAATCTATTTTTAATGCATTAAAATTGTTTGGGCCATACCAAATAAATTAGCTTTAACCTAAAAACATAGTATTTTGTATTCCTTTGTGTTGTAAACATTAGCATAACATTTCAACCAATCCATTTCTCCTTCAGCTATATGATTTGTAAAGAGAGGGCAATAGGTTTTTTTTCTGGTCCTTCTAGGCAAAATGGTTACTAATATACTAGCCAGAACAGTTCATTCCAGTAACAAAGAAACAGACAATAAAATCCTCTGCTCCATATGTAACACAAATTATTCTAATAAGATTAACAATACAAAGATTGGATTTTTCATTTTTTGAATTCTATAGATAATCAGCAGCATTATGTTTTGCTAATTCTGTTTAGTTTATAAAAGTCAAGTGGCTTTAGTTAAACAATATACAAATATTTACGCTAAAATTTCTATTGTTGATTATAGATGATTCTCTCAATCAATATCGCTTACAAATAATTCTATTTCAATTATTGCTTATAAAAGATTTTTTTTCAAGTTACATCTAAAATTTTCTAATATTTTAGAATAACAAATAAAGATGACTGAAATTGCAAATAAATCGGTAGCGTTCATTTATTTAAATAAACAAAAAACAATTTGGACACAAACTTAAAAAAACAAATAGACATTCTAAGAAAAAAAGTTGGAGATAGAATTTTAAAAATTTTAATTGTCTTCCCACCCTGACAAATTTCTGACACTAATTTCAGGGTAAAAGAAAGTCAATTAAATATGAAAGAATGTTTATTTGGACTGTACATTTATTTTTATGTTCATAGTCTTCAGGTATTTCTTAAGTACAAGACTGACCGCGAGCAGTAAGGATCCTTATATCTGACTGATAATTAGTTTTCTCTTTATTATGATTGTTTTGTTTTTTTAAATAAGCAGGCACATAGATGAAATTTTATAAAACTAATCTCATTTGTTATCAGTTTTTCCTTATCTTCCATGATTTTGTGGTAAAAATTCACACAAAATAGTCACTTGATATTTAAGCCACAAGTTCACTGCTATAGTAAATTGCAAGTTCAATCTTATAGCTTCATTGATACAAAGTGCTATTTTTAATTCATTATTGCAAGACGTGCAGGAAGACAAAGATTCAGGAGTAAAAAGTGGCATAAGGCATATTCTCCTTGGATTAAAATTAGTAAAAGTAACAATTTGTTTTAAATTCAGTCTTGTCTGCCATGCTTTTATTAAAAACAACACACCCTTTGCTTCTTGATAAGCTGCCTTTGACTTGGATTGATTAAAAAATAAATTTTCTTAAAAAAACACAAGGTGGGGTTCCATATTGATACATTTGGCATAAATATGTCGTTTGAAAATTTCAATTTTATACGTAAAGTTGAAAAAACAAAAAACAACCCCCCGCCCCAAAAAACACACTTCAAAAACTTCCCCAAAGAAACAATAAAATTAGATTCACTTCAGTGCAACTTATAACAATATAAAAGAAAGAAAAGAGATAACCAATGCTTTATAAAGTAAATTTTCAAACTGAAAGAAAAAAAAAAATCTCTCCATCACCCAAATTTTTATCTTATTTACTAAAGGCTTATATGAAGTGACTAGTAAAATATTTATAAGAAATTAATAGATTTTTTTTTTTTTTTTTTTTAAATATTGACATTATTGTAAGCTTTAATATTTAGTAGACACAACTGTTTAAGTAGACATAACTGTTTTTTGTTTTTTTTAAACAATGAAATTAAATTCTTACTAAAGAAAATGAAAGCTCATAGTTTACAGGTAAAAAAAAAAAAAAGTACACTTGAAAGTAGTTTCCTAGATTAAAAAGGGGAATACAGCTTAGTTTCCTGCTGGGAGCCAAATCATTTTTAGTAAAAGACTTTTATTCCTATGTCAGTAGACATTAATTTCACTGTTTTTAAAAAAAAAAAAAAAAAACAGGCATGTCTACTCAAACATATGTACCCACTAAATATAAGGGTACAAAATGATGCAAGTAAAAAAAAAAAAAAAAAAATCATAGCCAACTTCACTTTTGCAGAAATGTTTTAACCATTGCCAAAAAAAGAAAAAAAATCTCAAAGAGAAAAAGAATATGAAATGCTTTTCATCTCAGGGAAATTTATAACACTTAAAATATAAAGTGCTAAGTTTTTATACTTAAATATTGGTTTTGACATTATTACAAATTTTATATGCAAGCATAACTTAGGTAGAGTATAAGACTGAAGGTTCTTATACCAGAGATTCCAGCCTACCTAAAAAGATGCTTTTTAATACATGTTTCAGAAAGAAAACCAACTTCAAACCAGAGAAATGAAACCTTCCACACTTATTGGTCAGTCTTTGGTTATATAAAAATTACTCGGTATTTGATGTTTGTAAAACAAGTCATCAGAAAATATATCAATTGAAACATAAGTGGACTTGAAACTTGCAGGATGACTGTAACAAAGTGAATCAATAATTCAAGATTGTTCATACCAAACATGTTTCAGATTTTTAATAGAAAAATTTTTTTGCTTATTTTAACAAGTGGAAATTTTTTGTTTCATGATTTTTTTTTTTTTTTTCATTTCTTTTATAATTGTGGGCAGATCTAAACCAACCTGATTAGAAAGGTCAGTGATCTTTATAGCAAACCTTTGTTTTTCTTCCACCTCCAAACTATAAAAAAAATTAAATTAAGTTGGTTTGATTAGTTCATATTCTGTGAGTTTCTGGAGGGCAGATTCAGCACATTCCTTAATAGTCTTCTTTTCTGATTCATCAAACCTGGAAAGAGCTATCAAGACCTCAAGCAGTTGTCCCTCAACTATCTTGGCAGCAATATCTTTATCGACAGCAACCATATTCATTACAATAAAGATACCACGATGCTGCATTTCCAGACATTCATTTACTGCCAGACTAAGAAGAAGGTCCACCCAATCATTTACCTACAACAAATAAAGTGAAATTCAATGAATACAACATCAAACTATATTAATAATTTCTATTTACATATCTAGAGCTAATTCAATAAATCATTTTCATGTCAAAATCATTGTCAGTGTCAAATGTTAGATAAATCCATTGAAATTATTATCAGATCTTATATTTATACTCCTCAGAACAAACACTGATGATAAATTTCAAATACTATACTTGTCTAAAAATACACTAAATTTCAGTATTCTTCACATATTTTAATAGGGGTGTGTGTGTGTGTGCGCGCATACATATATATTTATATATATAAAATGCTTGAGGAAATCGAATGTCTAGCCACACTGATGAGCCGCGAAACAGTGCAGATGACGTTTATATATATATATATATATATATATATATAAAGTGCTCAGACATATAAAACATTTGGACAATTTTTACATAATTTACATCTAGAAAAGAAAATTATAAGAATACAAGAAAAATTAAATAAAATAACTTAGCCACAGTACCTTGTCAGTCATTTTTAATGAAACTTGTATAAAAGAGATTGCTACCCAAGTACTATATATATATATATATATATATATATATATATGGTTGTCTGGAAAGTTCATGTTGATTTTTAAGGGAAATTAAAACACAAAACAAAATTATTTCATTAAATATCTAACCATTTTGTTTGTTGTACAAGCTTTCTCCATTTTTCCTTCAACTTAAAGATTCCATCTTCTCAGAATTTTGGTGGTTTCTCAGCAAAGAACTCATTAAGGTAATTTTTTTAATGTCATCCAAAGAATTAAAATTTTTACCATTGAGATTATTTTTCAAGGATCTGAATAAATGAAAATCCAAAGGAGTAATGTCTGATGAATATGGCAGGCAGGGTAACACATCCCAGCCAAGCTGCAACAATCTTTGCCAAATCACCAAAGAAGCTGGTACTATCTTGAGGGGAAAATAACACCTTTCCTCTGTTTGCCAATTCTGGGTATTTTTCTTAATGCTTTTAATTCATCCAGTCTTTTCAAACTCAAATTAACTGGTTACTTGGCAGAAGCACAGAGTACAGAATTCCTTTCTAATCACAGCATGATTTTCTTAGGATAAAGGCCTACTTTTGAGGTGGCTAAAGTTGGCTCATGTCACTTACCCTAGGATCTTTTTCACTGAACATTGTTGCAAAGAATACATTTCTCATTGCCTGTCACAATTTGCTTAAAAAAAGGGTGCATTTTCATTGTGTTTATACAGCAATGCAATCCAAAAATTCTTTTCACTCAGATCATGTGGTACCCAAGCATCATAGTGATTTGAGTACCCAAGCTTCACTAAGTGATCATGTATGGTGAATTTTGATAAATTTAAATTTTCTGCCAATTCCCACATTGTGTAATGTGGATTATTTTCAACCAATATCTTAATTTGGTCATCATTTGTAGTATGACTGCTTGTCATTAATAAGGCTACAATCACCAAATCTAAACTTAGCAAATCACTTCTGTACAGTTCTGTTAACTAAAGCACCTTCATCATACACAGTTTTGTTGCTTATAAGTCATTTTTGCCTTTACAGTAAAAAAAAAAAGAAAAAGAAAAAAATCAAGTATTTAAAATGTACCTTATAATCTTCCATTTTCATAGGGATGCAAAATTGACATGAATTAAGTAATTTTAAACTTTCTTTCTCAAGTAATAGTTTGAAGTGTGCTCTAATCGGAAATGTAAGCATATTATATCGGTTGATAAATGTGACATGTTGGAACACGAATGACTAAAAATTGGCATAAACTTTCCAGATAACCCAATATATATTACTTCAAATGTTATTTTTAGTAGATGCTCCATTTATTTATTTCATCTACTGGCCTGCATACTCAAGAAAACTTTTTATTATTTTTACTTAAGTATACAGGCCAGTAAATGAAATAAATACTGTTTAAAATAAAGTGTCTACTCAAATACAGGTATCCACTAAAAATAATCTTTGAAATAATAAAAATATGTCTGATTAAAAAATAAAATTTATTAATTCTTCACACACACACTTGTAATATGTGTATATTTACTTTGTAATTCATAATCATATTTAAATATTAAAATTTTAATTAGATATGTAGGTAAATCAATTAGTCTACAGCCAATTCAGTGTCGTATATTAATCAGTTATATTGAACATTATAGTGAAAATTTATTGTAAACAAAAAAACAAAAGTCAACTGTTGTGACAAGCTGTGAATTTATTGATATACTCTCATATTGTAAGAGAGTTTTAATATGATTTTATTCAAGTGAAAAATCAATTTTTATCAATTGATTTTTTTTTTTTTTCAGGAAAAAGAAAGAAAAATCCAGTATGTTAAAATAAGTGGGGGAGGGTGACACTCCCAAATAAGAGACAAGAGTTTTAAACTCTTTTCTGCTATTTTTTTCAATACAATTTTTTGCATTTTTTTCACATACTAAAAATGTTTTAATTTTGTTTTTACTTATATAAATAAAGAATGTGCCAGTAGTGTAACAGTCATCAGCATGGAAAGTAGAATTGAGGAGCCAAATTCAAGCAATATGATATGTTCACTTCTGTACAAATGCCCTTGAAAAAAAAGGCATGAATCCATCTCTTCTCCTCCTCCCCAGCTATAGGTTAAATAGCTGGAGAGACTGGGCTATCAAGCCTTGCTTGGCAGCCAGTCTAGGACTATAAATTCAAAACCATTGAGAAATCAATAAGAAACCACACTATCTTTCCCAAGAAGTCATGGCAATACAAAGATAATAAAAAAACATCTGTGGTGAGGTATGATTGCCCTTGTCCTGAATGGATGTGACATTTAAAAAAAAAAAAAAATTAATCATTCTTGTATTATATCTCCCAAGCAATATAAAAACTTAAAAATGTTTGAACTGATTCAGCTAGTTCCAAATAAACTCACTGTTATAGAAAGTTGCTGGTAGAAACATATGAGAAAGTGCTGAAAAGTTTGCAGATTGACCTATTTCCCAAAAATCAGTATTTTAATGACTAAACACCTGAATACTGATTTTGTGAAGTGGGCTGGGCCAAGAACTTTTCAGCACTCTCTTCTGTAATCTTTCCAAGTCAGTTTCCAAGATGAAAGTAAATCTAAATAGTAGAAAACTACTGTTGAGGAGTAAATTTCAATTTAACTTTTAATATCAACATTGGGGATTTTTCTTGTTAGACAAGCAATTTCAAAAGTATAAACAAATTTCAAACCATTTCAATTTTCAAAAAATATAACTTGTGTCATAAAAGTAATCTAAAAAGCAAAATGCTTTCATTTTTGGTCACTTTAATCTCTTCTTTTTCATGTAGGATAACAAACAGACTAAGTTGTTGCCACTCATCTGGGAAGAGAAGAAGAATTATAATAATGATGGCTGGCTTCTCATTTTCTGAATTATGCCTAACTGTTAGAGTGACTAGCTATTCCCTGTTGCTGACACCTGCACAGGCATATTTATATTTCTTCACTACTCATGCAGCCAACCTGTAGTTTATACTGCAACTAAGCTGCGCAGATCTCAGTTACAGTTTCTAGGAGAGAAATAATCTGGTGTGATCAGTAGTTGAACAAAGCCAGTATGCTCAAACTCTCAGTCATGATGACTTGGGAGGCTTGGGTCAACCTGTAGTATGGTTTACAGGCATTTCCCAACAGTATTACATGCTGAGATTATCTCCCCAGGTAGATATTATCAAGAAGTCACCTCTTTGACAAATGTTAAGATTTGAACTCAGGTCTCATGGTTGGAATGTTAATATTCTGACTACTCAGCCATGTGCTCAGTGAGAGTAGGATTATAAAATTAAAATTTTTGGTTCCCCAAATCAGTACTTTAATTTATACATATCACTAATCCCCAGATATGTTGATAAATGAAAAGAAGGTGAAATGACCACTCCCATCTCCAAATATGGTGATAAATGAAAAGGTGAAATGACCACTCCCATCTCCAAATATGGTGATAAATGAAAAGGTGAAATGACCACTCCCATCTCCAAATATGGTGATAAATGAAAAGGTGAAATGACCACTCCCATCTCCAAATATGGTGATAAATGAAAAGGTGAAATGACCACTCCCATCGCCAAATATGGTGATAAATGAAAAGGTGAAATGACCATTCCCATCGCCAAATATGGTGATAGATAAGAAAATGAAATCAAACTAGCCAATAATGTCCAAATCCTAGCAATGAACATTATTCTACAATTTGCACAAAACTTAAGGAAAAATTTAAAGCAGAAACTGGTATAAAAAAAAACCAAACAAACAAAAAAAAAAGCAACTAACTGCAATGATTTTCTGGCAAACTTTTAAACTGTTGGACAAAATGGCCAGAGCTCCAGCAGCTGCTTTGGCAGTTGGCTTGTCTTCATCTGCACAAAAGAGCAGCAACATCTTCACCCTGTCATTCTCTTTCTCAAAGAGCTTTTTGGCCTGCAAAAAAAATAAAATAAATAAATAAATAAAAATAATAAAATTCACTCAAATTTGTTTAACAAATTCAAATAAAGAAAATTTTAGAGGAAGGGAGTTTATATTCTTTTTTATTTGAGAAAAAATTGTAAATATATAAATATAATGGCACTGTAGTTTGTCAGTAATGGCACTGTACTGTTTGTCATTAACTTTCGACTACTGACAAACTTTTCTTGATTTAACTGTGTACTAAAACTTGCTATAAAATAGGTAAAAATTATAGGCTAAAAAAAATTGTTTAATCACCGATTTCTTAGGTCCACTACAGGGAATATATAGTTTGTGAATAGAGAAAATGATTAATACTAAACAAGTGAGAGATGTCAGTAGATGGCAAAATGCTGAAATCTTGCCTACAAATACTGAATTCAAATTCATTTGTTATTCAACTAAGTTTTCTCTTACTCTAGATGTAATTGTTACGAAGAATTAAGTTTTAGACGTTTGTTTAATATATCCTGCCAGTGATATCATGGATTTCATTAATGGTTTATAATTTCATAATGAAGTTTCTATTTGGCTTTGTCAAGCAGAGAAAATTTACTAAGAGTGTTAAGGTGGAACAAGACAAAAGCAAAAAGATGTGAACACAAAACTAAATAGTACAATTTACTTTTGCATTGACACAACTTTTCTATTTTCACAAAAGCATAATAAATGGGACAATCAATTTGTGACAAAACTGCAAAAGAAAATGACTGACTAGTGTTTTTCTTTTGAATGTAAGAAAATAGCAGTTGCAAATTTTGGGAATGTAATAATGAAAATGAATAAAACCTCGACAAGTCAAACTGCTTCTAGAATTCTATAGCTCGTGGATGGTACATTTCTAAACTTGGAAATTAAAAGAGTCTACCTAAAGAGAAAAAGAAAAATCACCTCAATTTTCTTCTTTTTGTATTTCAATTATTGATTCACTTTCACCTTCAGGAAATATGAATATCATTTAATTATTTCTAAAGATGTCCTTCATAAAATAGTTCATTCATATCACATATCAATTCATTCAGTTGTGTCATATAAAAAAAAATCTCAATAAACGTGTTTACTTGGGAATTAAATTCTGATTTACTATGTTTGTTAATCAACTAAAATTCTATTTTGAATTTTATTAGATGAAATGTAAATTATTACTCATTTTGGACTCATTTCTTTTTCATCTTAATTTTTTTTATCACAACTTTCAGACCACATTTCTTTGATTGTTAGTGAATGATACAGATCTGAAATAATGAAATAAATTTCCAATCTGTTCTGTTTATAAATAATGAGATTTTAAATTACAAAAAAAATAAAATAAAAAAAAAATAATAAATAACTGATTCTATTATTAAAAAACACTTCTTTTTTTAATAGTAAATGCAATTTTTAATAAGATCTGTATTCTGATCCTTTCTGTTATTATATTTTTAATCTCCCTTGTTTTTATGCTGTTAAAGGTATATTTTGTTCTAATTTTAAAACTAGGCTATTTTTATAATTTTAGCTTATTTGGAGGGCAAAGTTTAACTTTCATGCCCACAAAAAAACGGTATGTCAAAAGGACAGATATTCCCTTGACACTGGATACACTTGTGACTCCTTCAGCAAAGTTTATTGATTTAAAGATTGATGATTAGAATTTTAATAAAACCCAAACATGAAAGTGGATTTATACATTTTCTTTATTCTTGAGATATTAAACACTATTAGATTGAATAAAAATCTTGCCAATGCAATATTTATTATATACCATTTTATAAATAACTATTTATTTATAAAATGGTAAATAACAGATATTGCATTGGCTTACATAGTTTGATAATTTTATATTTTTTATAATTTTTTTAAAATAAAAAAGGTTTCTTTTCAAATTTATTTCTTTATAAAATAGTAAATAATAAATCTTTATAAAATGGTGAATATGTATTGCATTGTATTTGGCTCACATATTTTTGTAATTTTATAGATAAACATTGTCATAAGAATATAAAGTAACAGTGGTAAGAAAATAACTGTCCTTTAATACCATTTTTTATGGTACAAAGGTTAAAATTCTATCTTTTTAAACTTGATTGCAAGCTAAAAGTCTTAATGAAAATAAAAGAAATAATTAAAATTTTTTAAAAAAATAACGAAGTCTTTTTACATTAAAAAATTCAAATCGCTTTTTAATCTTGACAATTCTAAGTTTTCTACTGAAATAACAAATTGTCCAGGCTTTATGATAGCAAGACTTAAATTTTTGCAAAACACTTACATCTTCACACATGGCCAGGTTACACATGCATTCAGTAGCAGCACGTCGAATCATTTCATGGTCTTCAAACATATAATGCTCAATATCATTAAAACCATTTTCGGATATGATTCGTTTACTGAAAAGAATAAAATGCAATTAGAATGTTTATATAACAATTTTAAAGTTATTGTTTAGCAAGTATTTATACCACTTTAGAAATTATAAAAACAGTTACTTTTTTGTTTTGTTGTTTTACAGTTTCACAAGTTCACTTGAGATACTATAAAGTGAGCAAGAAAGCATACAAATCTTTTCAGTATTTGAATATACTTCAAATAAATTGGTGATCTAAAAACAGAATATCAACTGAATTCTTTTTTCTACCAATATTGTCTTTGGATTGGTAATATTTGCTTGCAATATATAACTATTATGACTGAGAAAAGTAGTTTTCTTTAGCAACATAAATTTTCATACAGAATTTGTTCATACATTTTATGAGAATATTTTATGTTAAATATCTGAAGAACAAAAATAAAATGACCTTGTTAGAAATCATTCAACTACTTGTAAGAGACCTGCAGTTAGATGAATACACATATTTTTATATACCTTTCAAATACTAAAATCATTTCTCATGCAAAAGTTACAAGCTGAAAAGCTTTCCACATTTACATTAAAAACTGGAATAAATCTTTATCTTTTATGAAATCTTTATTGAACACCAACAAAAAATATTTAAGAGTAAAATATAAATTAAGAATAAATTAGCATTTTTATCATAGAAACAAAGTAAAAGCAAAAATACTTAAAAGAGGCAATTCCATATCAAGTAATTTGATAATGTATGGATATAAAATTTTAAGAATAAAAGTAAGCAGAAACTGGTGGTGGATTCAGAATTCTAACATAGATGAGATAAGGGAAACACCAAAGCTGGACCAGTTACTTAAAATGCTAGTGTGGGTTCAATCTTATGGCTGGTTACTTTAAAGTTATACTTATTTACAAAAACTCTGCACATGTTCATCAACAAAGCAATCAAACTGTAGCAAATTAATTTATTTCAAAAGCCTTAAAAAGGAAGATGGAACCATTTGGAAAAAACAAAGTAAGACTAACAGTAAATGTTGGTAGATCTAAAATGTTGAAAATTCAGAAGAAAAAGAAATAATAGTGACCTTATTTATTATTATTATTATTAATAGTATACTATTTAACATGACTCTAAAACATGTAACAAAACATATAAGAAAGAATATCTTTTGAAACAAATCTCAAATTAAAATTAACAGTAAATATTAATTTTAAACAAATATTTATATGCTACAAAAATTGTTGCAACAATACATTTTTTTTAATCAATTCACCCCAAGCAAGGTAATAATGCCACTAAGATGCAAGAACTACAGGAATTGAAAGAGAACGAAAAAGACATTAGAAGGAACCAGAAACCAAATCCTAAATAGGAATCAAGGGATAGACTTTTAATCCTATTCAAAAGACTGGGGAGAAGTATGAACCAAACAATAGGCAAAATTGTCTACTCCCACTGAGGAAAGAAAAACAATAGTAAATAAAATTTCAGTATTTAAGCAGAAATGTTAAAAGTATAGAGTTGAAGTAGTTATAAATTTATTATCATTCCAAGAATTAAAAATAATATAACTATACCAAATTTTAGCAGGACTGATTATGAATCTAGTGAAGGCTACAAATAGGAAGCAAACAATATTTGTATCTCAAATTATAAAATCTAATATCCTGTGTTAATATCAGTATCAATCTGTTAGCTTAAATTTACTTTGTTAAATAATGATATCATGAAAATGCTAATTTTAAATGTTGAAATATAAGAAACAAGAAATTGGCTAATCTTACCGGACTGAATCACTAACTGAAGCAAGATTGGTCAGACCCATTAAAGCTTCAAAATTCTGGAGTCCAGTTTTCTCAATGTGGAGCAGGTGGATGAGCGGACGTACAATCTCATACATCTAAAGAAACAAGAAAAAAGAAAATTTTCAATGTAATTTTGGAGAGAAAAAAAAAAAAAAAAAAAGATAAAAATTGAACCTACATTCCAGTAATTATGCTCTCAGTGTTTTGCTAATCAATTTACAAAGAGTCATTGATTGTCTAAATAAATTTAATTTAGATCTTTCTTGCTTGTTTCCATGGTGATAATTTTCACATATAATCATTAAGTGATTAGTTCCTTCTAACACTAGAAACTCACAAACTAGTAAACATCTGAGGCTTTTTCATTTCCAGAGCATCAATTATACAGAGATTATTCAATAACATAAAAGGCGATGCTGAAAATAATTAGTTCAACAAAGAGAATTGAAAATACTGATTTTTTTTTTTATCAGTTTAGAACTGCAGTTCCTTTTTATTATATAATTTAAAATCAAATCCCTTATTTTTTATTTATTTTTTTTTTAAGAAAGTTATTGATTTAGCTGTTATTTACAAATATCAAGTTTGAAATTGCTTACATCACCGATATCACATATTTATTTTTCTTTTTAATTTAAAATATTTTTTTAAAAAAACGGAGGTGGGGGATTTTTTCAGAAGCACACACACAAATAATGGTGGATGATAATTATTTATCATTTATTAATTTATTCAAATTTCTCTTCTTTAATTAAACATGTATATATTCATTCATTTGGAAGAAATCTTGTATATATAAAAAGAAAAGAAATGCTGTTATGTGTATGAAAATAACTAAGCCCAGATAACTGTTTAAAGTCAGAAATCAATTTCACACTATCAATATTATGAACAAGACACTTTCCTATTATAATTAAAAAAAGAACAAAAACAAACAATATTTTTTAATTCTAACAAAAGTTGCACCTTGAAGATCTAATAAAGGTTAATCTACAAAAATGATTTCCCTCCCCAATTTTTTACGAGTGGGGCAGTTTACAGTGTTGTTTTTTTCCATTTATCTTTTAATATGGAGGTTATATTTTTTTCTTTAGGTTTGCATGTAGTGAAAAATATTCTTAAAAAATTTCTACCTATCATCTTTCAAATTGTGTTTTGCAATTTAAAAAATTATAATATATATATATATATATATATACACACACAGATTTAGAATTGTAATTAATAGTTGTTATTCTTTTATTCTCCAGTAAATATGTTTCAATTTTTTGCTTTGAAAGGGTGTGAGATGATAATCTACGACATATATTAAATATAATTAATCTCATTACACTATTTTTACTGGCAAATATCAAATTTATTTTTTATTAATATAATAAGAAGAAAGTTTGAATGAAATAAAGGGGAAAAAAAAAATCTATTTACTCTTTGGCCAGGAAAAGCAATATCAGGATTCATAGTCACAGCAATTTTAGCTAAACTGTGAGCAGCACATGTTTTTCCTACATCAGAGTTTTCTAAAAACAATGAACACAAAGCCTGAAATCAGAGAAAAGAAATGATTACAGCAAAAAAATTTGGACATGTTTTTTAATGGATAAAAAAAAAAAAAATATAATAAATAAAATTTTAAAAAGAATCAGCAAATTCATTTTTATTAATATTGACACTTAAATTATCATACTATATCATGTTTGTAAGCAAATGCATCCTTTTCATTTCTATTCAAATAAGTGAAGCATTTTCTTGATCTTAATTAACTTCTAGTGTTATAGATAAGAATTTCATAATTTGTTCTGACAGACATTAATTCTGCTAATATTTTCTTATTGTCATCTTTTACAGTTTTTAGAATATTTCATAAAAAGCTGATGCACATTTGTTCCACTTCATTTATTTGTATTCTGATCAACAATAAGATAAAAAGAAAAAAACAGTCCAAATAAAGAACTTTGCATTTTAGCATAGGTGGCAGCTGTTTGTTGGACTAGGCTGTCTCTCAAGAGATATATATATATATATATATATATATATATATATATATATATATATATAAATAATATATATATATATATTTACAAACAACAAATACAAAATATCAGATGTAGGTTATCTAATTTCACTAATATAATGAACAGTCACAATGGAATATGAGAAAATGTTAGTAATATAAACAAGGATTATATATATATATATATAATAAAATATATGAAGGTGAGTCAAAAAGTAATGCAATTTGTTTTATTATATAAGAAATAAGGAACACAAGCATATCATACATCAAGATATATATGTCACAGGTTCACATTCTCAACATTGTCACCACCTCTTTCAATGGCAAGGTTCCACCTTCAAACAAGGGAATGTATTCCCAGCTTCATATAACTCAGCTGGCTGCTGCTGATGTAGCCAATTCCTTACAGCAATTTTTTACTTCTTCATCCCCACCATAACATTTGCCACTCAATGCTTCTTTCATTGAAGCAAAAAGACAGAAGTCTGAGGGTGCTAGGTAGTTTAAGGTATGCTATATTTATGGAGCACAAGTGCTCAATATCTAGAGTGAGTGTGTGTATGACATGTAGATACTGATGTCAAAACCGAATGACAGTCTGTAACATACTTGAACATAATCTTCAGACCATCACAAAAAAATTCAATTACTCACATGTTTTGGAATCCAAAAAATGTGAGTAATTGAAATTTTTTGTGAAATCACCCCCTCCTGGTATTTAAATTAAACAGAATCCACAATAGTGTTGATTTCAACTGATTTAATAAATACAGAATTTGAATTCATGAACTCTAACCGGGTCATATATTTCATTTCAGCCTTTGGCAGGAACTATCTTTAACTTCCACTCATACTAGGGGGGATTGGACACCTTGACTTGATGTAATGGTTAGCAAGCTTGTCTCGCTAGAATAATTACAAGTGTGTTTGATCCTCACAAGATACACCATACTTTCGGTCTTGTGCCACATTTAAGCCAAGCTTAGGAAATCACCATACTAGGGTGAGTTTTCAACTAGGTTTAATTAATTGAGCATTATTTATTAGGTTGGTGCAAAAATAATGACGTAATAATGTCGTTTTTGACATATTTTTTAAGGTAAAAAATGACATTATTACGTCATTATTTTTGCACCAACCTAATAAATTGGAAAATGAAAGGACAAAATCTACAGATTATGTAGAAATAAATTCACAATTTTTATCTTATCAATTTATATTTTTAATATATCTTCTTGAATATAAATTGTAGAAACTGTTTTTTTAATCCCTGTTATTTTGCACAAATAACAATATGTTAGAAAGTATAATCTGAATAACAAGCAAACAAATTTTCTTTAGGAAAAAAGCATTTTTGTCAACTTTTTTCCTTATTCCTTTTGTATTCTAAAAAGTACAACAGATTATGTAATAAGTGTAACTGCAAATGACAATACAAAATATCAGATATAGGTTATCTAACTTCACTAACATAATGAACAGTCATAGTGGAATATGAGAAAATGTTAGTAAGAAAAACAAGGATGCTATATATATATATATATATATATATATATATATATATATATTTCTGCATACTTGTAACCACTACTTTTAAATTTTTTTTATATATATATGTTTAAAAAAGAAAAAGAAAAGAAAGGCATACTTTAGCACCACCTCCTTGTACAATCAATCCCCGCAATTCTTCTTCTGTGGCCAAGGCAATAAATATTCTGTAAAGAATTTAAAGAATTTCATATTTATGAATAAAAGCAAATAAATTCAGTATGTATTTCAATGCCTCATCATTACATAATACCATGCATTAAAAAAGAAGTTTCAATTTTTCTAGAAGATTGATGTTCTCCAAAATTATCTTTAATTGTTTTTACCTGGAAATTTGTTCCCGACTGTTTTCACTCTCTGTCCTAGAGAGTTCCACCAATGCTGTTACCATGCCTTCCTCAGCTAATTTTTTTGTACGAGCCTTGACAAAATCATATTTATCCTAAAATATAAATTTTTTCTGTATTAGTAAATATCCAACAAGGGATAATTTTTTTTTTCTTGGTTGGAAAATAAAAACCAATATCTATTTACCAATATCATAGCTTGAGACAAAAAAAAGTTGTAATTCTAAAAACTTGTGCACTAGAATAATTGATTTTAAATTGAATACTTTAAAATCACTGAAATCAAAGCCAATAATATAGTAATATTTCATTTATACGTTAATTCTCATTGACATAATTTATATCAATATTATCCTCCTCCAAACCAGCTGAAACAGCCCAAGGATGGGGATTGACATTCAACTCCTCAAAAAATAAAATTAGTAATGTTCCATCATCACTGTGCAGACCTTGAATTTTTTACCATCATGATGAAAGATTTGTTATCTCAAGGAGCCTATTTGCTTGAACGTCTATTCGAACTAAAGCTCACCCCAGGCTTCAAGTGGAATTCATCTTTACAATTTACCACTAAAGATGATGGAAACCTTGGCAGTTCCTTGTACTGCTCAAGTAACTACCTAACTCCTCCTGGTTTACAAGAGATCAGCTCAAAAAGGGAATACTGCTGGTATATCTGGGCTGGAGCTGCCCAATCCTAAATTGCTAGGTTTGACAGGGTTCAAAAAAAGTCTCTACATGATTAATTATTTGCCACCCTACAAACCCTTCCCCACAGACAAAAGGTCACAAACCATTACATATCACGATTTCCAAGGCAAAAAGTCTGACAAGTTATTCTTTAGCTCCACCAGTTCTGACCTTCACAGCTAAGACTCACCATGTCACATACACTGGGATAAATCATTCCCTTCATATTCCAATAGTAAGGAGGAAGTTTCACTCACAAATCTTTTCCCAAAGAACCGCTAATTTGTGAAACCAACTCCCAAGAGGATGTTTTCCCCCCACACTATCACTACAATCCTAACCTCCCCAAATCTAGGATTAGCTGTTATCTTTCCGATATAACCTCATAAACTGAACTTCTTACCTCTTCCATTCATACAACCTCATTCAGTAACCCTCTACTCTGAGTGGCTCTTGGGTGAACATTATTAAAAAAAAAAAAAAAAAAAAATCTCATTTACATTAATTTATATCAATATTTTCATTTATATGATAATTATCATTTTAATTTAACCAGATTGCTAGCTTAGCTTAGCGTGTGTGTGTGTGTGTGTGTGTGTGTGTGTGTATATATATATATATATATATATATATATAATAAATGCGAATGTCAGTCTGACCTTTACTCCTAAATGCTGTAGCCCAACATATCATACCATTTTGGAATCAGGACAACACTGTGAGCAAATCAAAAACATTCCAGGTTGAATTTGGACCTGCAATCCTAAAATTTTGGATTCCCAAGTTTTTATTACTGTGATTGTTTTTGGCGATTTTTTTCTACAATAACAATTTTTATAACTTTGAAATAAATTTGGGAATAATCGAAAGTCACCCATAAAATAAAAATAATTGTTTGTATGAAAATTAAGGACCTACATATCAGATCAACCCATAAGTTCTGTCCGAATTTTGAATAAAGAAAACAAGTGACCAAATGTTACATTGAATCACAGATTCAAACAACAATGTATTTTCCCTGATTATCTATGACTTCCTTCCATTTATTAACAAGCTTACTAATTCCATTACTGTAAAATTCTTTTGACTTTGATTCGAAGAACTCACAAATGTCAGTTTTAACCTCTTCCTGTGTTACAAAAGCTGTTTCTTCCAAATGATTCTATAAGCTATGAAACAAATGGTAGTCTGAAAGAGCAAGATCAGGAGAATAAGGTGGATGAGGAATTTTCTCCCAACCAAGTTCTTCATTCTTTTGTGACGTGATTCTTGCTGTATGGGGTCGCACATTGTCCTGATGAAACATCACCTCTTTTTGATTCACTAGAGCAGGTCTTTTTTCCTCAAAGCTTGGTTCAAACGCTCTAATTGCTGACAGTATATTTGAGCATTAATTGTTGCATTAGGTGGTAAGAATTCAAAGTGGATTATTCCTTGACGATCCCACCAGATTGAAAGAAGAACCTTTTGCCCATGAAGTTTCCTTCTCGGGTCCTTCCCCTTTACCAAGCCACTTTCTCTGACGCTTAACATTTCCCGATAAAAGATCCATTTTTCGTCGCCAGTCACAAGTCTATCCAAAAAAAAGTGAAACAAGTTGGCGAGAATGGAGAAGAGCAGATGTCAACTCAAGATTTGAGGTTGTTTTTCAGACAATTCATAGAGGCACTCATTTTCTAAGTTTAGGAACTTTTTCAAGTTGTTGAAGATGACGATGAACAGTTTTATGGTTTGAACTGAGAACCACTGCCAATTCCTCAACTGATAAAGCAGGATTTTCTTCAAGGGCTGCTTCAAGAAACTTTTCATCAAACTCAACTGGACGTCCAGTTTGATCTTCATCTTCAAGGGTGAAATCTCCACCTCTGAATTTTGCAAACCATCTTCTACAAGTTCTTTCATTCACACATTCCTCTTCATAAACTGAGTGAATGTTTCTAGCCACTTTGGCTGCCGAGTTTCCTTTCTTGAACTCAAAGCATTATGTGCCTCAAATGATTCTTGGATACTTCCATGTTAGCAGGGTTTTAATTAAACAAAATTTAATTTTATTGTTCTCGGAAATAAAATTTGATCAGTTTAAAGGCATCTAAATATAAAAATAATGTTCAGCTCCATTAGACATTATAAAATACTCTTTAAATTTTGTTCATTTTAACAAAAAGTTAAAATTTGGACAGAACTTATGGGATCACCTGATAGATCAAATTGTTTTTAAATTAAGTGTCAGCAGAAGAATTATCATTGAACTTTTAAACGGGAAGCCTAATATTAATGTAATACTTAAATGCAGTGATCAATTTTGAGTTCTTCTGTAGTTTATTGTTGCCTATCGCATCTACTCCTCATTACCTATTTTGATGAAGGCCCAATCAAGAGTCCTCTGCAGGAGCTAGCTTAAATGCTTAACTTTTGAGCTTATATATATATATATATATATATATATATATATATATATATATATATATATATATATATATATCTGTAAGAATGTGGATATTTTCAATAAAAGCAAACAAAAAAATTACACTTTAGCTTTTGCCAGAGAAATTTTTTTTTTCAAGGACTTATTTCTATTTTCTGTCAGCATCATAAACACAAATGCAATAAACAAATTTTTTAAAAAAACTTCTAGACATCAGAGTTTTATTTTCTCTGATCCAATTTCATCATCCAACACAAACTGGATCTTAATTACTTTATTATGAAATGGACAAAGTCCGACAATTATTTTAAGACATTTTTATGTTTATACATTTTTTTTTTTTTTTTTTAAATTGATTCACCCCAAGCAAGGCGGGAAACCACTAGTACGCAAGGGGTTACAGAAGATTTGGAGCGAGAGCAGATAGGATTGATAGAGGAAAGGATGAGGAGAAGGATAGTGAATAGATCAAGTCAACTGGAGATGTCAATTGACATTACATTTGAATAGTTGGAGATTATAGCTGTCATGGAAACAGGAATAGGGAAGGGAGTTCCACAGGCGAGAGGTGCAAGATATGAAGCTATTGGAGTAGAAGAAGCGGCTACATTTAACAGTTTCAACAGTGAAAGGGTCAGAGCGGGATGCCAGCCTCGTAGGGCGCTTGAATTCATGAAGTCTGGGAACCAGCGCAAGTAGCTCATCAGAGCAATTTCCATGAAAGTATCTGTAAAAAAGACAGAGAGAGGCGACGGTGCATCTGTGAGAGAGTGACTGCAAACGAGATGCCAGATCAGGGCCAATTAAATTGCATATCTGTCTCTGGATCTTATCAAACAGAAGGGGCTCCAGACCATATATGGCAGCAATACTCCATGCAAGGGCGAATGGTTGATTTGAAGGATCAATTCCAGGGAGAAAAATTTCCTGGTGTGGCACAGGGAGCCAACTTTCCTTGCGGTGGACGAAACAATTGACTCAATGTATTTGGTCCATCTCGGGTCAGTAGTCAACGTGAGACCGAGCAGCCGCAGAGAGGTGCTCTCGAGAAGTTGAGCGTCAGACATTCTAATGGGGGGCAGGGAAGAATAGATTAATAGAGAGCAGTTTTGTTGTTGAGCCGTTAAAGTTAACCAGCCAATTCCAATTCAGTTCACAATCGATGGGAGGTCCTTTTTGAGACAAACAGCCAGGTTAGTTTTGTCAGCGACACTAGATTTGTTTTTTAGGCAGGAGTAAATTGTAGTATTGTCCACATAGATGCCAACTTAGGAATCTATGGCATCAGGAAGATCGTTGATGAAGATAAGGAACAGAGTGGGACCAAGCATGGAGCCTTGAGGAACACCTGCATTCGTGGGATAGGAGTTGGAAGAGAATCTGTTGAGAACTACCTTCAATTCACGGTTTGATAGGAATGATTGTATTAGGTCAAACGATTGACCTGTAATACCATAACCCTGGAGCTTGCAAAGAAGGCCAGCATGCCAGACCCTATCAAACACTTTGAAGATGTCTAGGGCCACGACACAAGCTTCTCCGTTATTTTGAAGAGCTTGTTAGACAATTTTGGTGATGGCTGTTAGCACATCAGCTGTAGATCAGGCCAAGCGGAAACCGTATTGCTTGTCTGAGAGCCGATCATAGGACATAAGGTGGGTAACCACCTCGGCATTAATTAGGGCTTTGAAGACTTTGCTAAAGAGGGGTAGGAGACTGATAGGACGGTAATTAGAAGGGTCACCAGAGTTCTTAAAGACAAAAACAATCGATGAAGATTTCCAGTAGTCTGGAAAACAAGTTTCTTTGAGGCAGTAGTTATATAATTTGGAGAGGATAGGCACCAGTTCAGTCGCACATTTCTTCAAGACAATAGCTGGTATTCCATCTCCTCCACTAGCCTTGTGGGGGTCTAAGTTAGAGATAATCCCAATACCAATGACGAGGTTATGTGCAACCCACTCAATAGGGCCTCAGTTCTAAGAGGGAAATCGGGTATGGGTACACTGGAAGAGTCGAGCGTTGAATTGGATGAAAATTTCCAAGCAAAGCATTCAGCCTTGTTGGCAGAGGAGGTCAGGACCTCAAATTGGTTGAACAAAGGAGGTATAGAGGGATTGTTATTGTTCAGTACGCTCTTGCAGAGACGCCAATAATCCTTGGAGCCAAATTTGTGAGATGCAATGTGTTCCTTCATCCGAGCAGCAAATAGTGACTTAGCTTCGTTGAGGACACACTTACACTTGTTACGGGTGGAGACAAAGAGACGTTTATTGCAGTCGGACATGTCACTACGAAATAGGTGGAAGAAGTGGTTCCTATGGGCAATGGCAGCTGAGCAAGCAGTGGAGAACCACAGGGAGGAGCGCGATTTGACCCTAAAATTCCCTGAGGGGACGAAAGTGTCCATTCCAGCTTTAACCCAGGATTTGACCTCAGAAGCACATTCTTGAATGGGGAGCATAAAGACAACATCCCAGGGGGACATCGCGGAGGAAATCACGAAATGAGTCCCAGTTGGCTCGTTGATAGCAGAATGATGTTCTAGTGGTAGGAGGTTCTTTGTAGGGGGTGGAGTTGAAGGAGATGTTAACAGATACTACCGCATGATCAGAGTTACCAAGAGAGCAGAGTTGCGTGGCGCTGCAGGACTCGGGGATGGAGGTAAAACACAGATCGAGAAGAGAGGCTTTACCTTCCTGGTTGAAGGCAAAACGAGTGGGGAAGTTAACTATATATATATTATACTTTGTATTGAGCAATTTTTTTAAAAGTAAATGCTACGAACTGTGGATTTTTAGTCGAAGTTACCAAGAGGGCAGAGCTGCATGTCGCTACAAGACTTGAGGATGGAGGTAAAACACAGATCAAGGAGAGAGGCCTTACTGTCCCGGTTGTAGACAAAACGCATGGGGGAAGTCAACTATCTGCATGATGGATTGAGAAACTGAAAAATTAAGTGTTTGAATACCTGCGAGGTCAGTAGTAGCATTCTTAAGCCACTTGGTATGATGGGCGTTAAAATCGCCAAACACAAATATGTGAGCGAACGAATGGGGAGAGAGAGAGAGCCTTGTCTATGCTGTCAGAAATGCTATCGAGTATCCCACAGTCTTGACAGGATGGAGAGCGATAAAGGAAGAAGAGTTAGCTTACAGCATTGAGAAGAGAAAGCCGGAGACACATGTATGAATGGTCTGGCGATTCGAGAGACAGCTCTTTAGCCAGAGAGAAATGGTCCTTGACGTAGACACCAAGGTCATGCATGTGGGTTTGAGAGTCTTTTCTGAGGAGAGGAAGGTAGCCAGGGATCAAGAGATCAGAGGAGGGGATAGACGAGTCAAGGTTGGTCTCACACAGAGCCAGTATATCCGGGCAGTTTGCTGTGAGGAAAGATTCCATACTGCAGGAATTGGTTCTAATGCCACGGATGTTGGAGAACGAAATGTTGAGGGGTTTAGGTGATTTTTGAAGGGCTGGTTTAGGTTTACTTTTTTGATCTTTGTAAGTCATCATGTGGAATTATGGTTGGAAGATGAGAAGGCCTGAAGTAAAAGAAGCAGACGGTTATCGACCGTGACATGGGCAGAGCGAATTTGGCACAGCTTGCATCATAATGTGGCCTCAGGGTTGCCCACTGAAGGTGACTGCAGGGACACCTTTCCATGCCCAACATGGCACTACAGACACCCCGGTATTATACAACTGTTGATCAGAGTGGCCACTCAAGACGCTATGTAAGAGTTAGGGCTCCTAACTACCAGTCGGAAACAGCAACCAGGGAACTGTCAACCATGTACCCTCAGAATGAAAAGGTAATGCCACAGACTGCACACATCACGGGAGAAACGCAGCAGCACTAGTACAGAGGCCAGAAAGAGAGAGAGAGAGAGAGAGTTCCGGGAACCCCTTCCTAAACAAGAAACAAGGTGTGAGCCTCTACTCATGTCTAAGAGAAGGGGGAGGAGTGTTGACTGGGCAGTAGGAAGGCCTACCTATTTTTTATAGATACAAATATTTAAATAAATGCTCCGTTTTATAATAAACAGTATTAATAACATTTACCGGCCTGAATGTCCGAAAAATTTTCATAGAAAATACTCATTCTCCAACAGGAATCGAACCTGTATCCTATACGGAACCGTCATTTAGCCTGACGTGCCTTAACCAATCGAGCCACAGAGGATCATTCGATTAGCAAGGTCAATTTTACTGCTTTTAAACTTCAATATTCCATGAATCTCTCACATACATTCATATCTGCTCAAAGCGTATCCAAATGTAAACAAATGATGTCACACATTATGAAATGGACAAAGTCCGACAATTATTTTAAGACATTTTTATGTTTATACATTCTTTTTATAGATATAAATATTTAAGTAAATGCTCTGTTTTATAATAAACAGTATTAATAACATTTACCGGCCTGAATGTCCAAGAAATTTTCATAGAAAATGTTCATCCTCCAACAGGAATCAAACCTGTATCCTATACTTAAAAAAAATTGCATTGACAGTTATCTAACTTGTTTAGTTTTAGACAATGACAAACTATGTTAGCCCATTAATAAGTCTAATGATTAAAAAAAAAACAAAAAAAGAAAACATTAATTTTACACAATACTTATTTTTAGCATAATCTTCTTTGTCAATGCACATAATTCAATAGGTAATATTAATCACAAAGATCAAACATACATTGAAAATTTCAGATTAAAACAATATTAAATGATAATTCTGTGAGGCCACAGATGTACTGATCCATTCTCCATTTCCAGCATCATAAAACACAATTCATACTAAGAATAGGAAAATGAAAAATTACCTTTGGATGATCCTCTGGAACATGTTGTTTTGAAAATTTAGCTAATTCTTTAATTTCATCTGGCACATCTTGTTTGTCATAAGAGTTTGTAAGATTCACAAAGACTGTAATAGCAGCATATGTCGTAATTTTATCACTTGGGTACTGAGAAAAGAGAATATAAAATGAAAATAAAATACAAAGTCAGAAAATCAGAATACTGTTATATTTGGATTTATTTTTAACAATTTTGAACACTTATCAAATAAATATAAAGCCTGGTGTGCTGTCTAGTATGGAGGACTAAACTTGCAAACATGAAAAGGAGCTTCTTTCAAGAAACTTACTTCTGTTCTATTGTATGGCTAGTCAGCATGGACCATTACCTCAAAACTAGAAAGAAGATTGGATGGAGCCTACACCCACATGCTAAGAGTGGCTTTGAATGTCACTTGGAGAGATTGACCAATGAACAATTGTATGGCAACCTTCATTCAGTATCAAACATCATCAAAGAACAGAGTCAGATTCACAGGGCATTGCTGGAGAGCTAGACAAAATTGTTAATAAAGTTCTTTTGTGGTAGCCTACACAAGGAAAAGCTAGCAGAGGATGACATATATCAAGCAGATTTATGACTATATAAACTGCAATCCTTCTGACCTGTCGAATATGATGTACAATAGAATTGGATGGCAACAGAGAGTCATGGGAATCAGTGCAAACAGCGCAACTGGATGATGATGATGATTATAAATGGTAACATTTCTCTCTAAGTCAGCAAAATTATTTTTTTACTTAGCACATGTTGGATGATACCAATCAATAGAAATCAAAAGCTAGTGCTGAATTTTTGCGTTTTTTACTTTTAAATTTATTAACCAATTCATTCCAGTTTTATATTTCAGGCAATAAATGAGAGGAAGATATGAACTGGGTACCTGCAAATATCAAAACAATGGTCATATAACGAAAATCATTTTACTGCTTTTCACAAACAATTTAGACAGACACAAAGTATGATAATGAGTATCACTAACTAAGCTGCAGGAATGGAACTTTCACTTCTAACCTTAAAATCTTAATTATGAGTATGTATATATGTATGTATGTTAAGCCTGTAGATGCCTACCATAGTATAGGGCCACAAACTCCTTACATATTGCTGCTGTGGTTTCTGTAAGAAATAGGATTTTATAGTTACTAGTCCAACTGATTTTGGATTCAAAGTTGTCTTTCTCCTAGACTGGTTGCCAATCAAAGCTAAAGAACCCAGTCTGCTCTGTTATTAACCCCTAGTTGGGGGAAGAAGAGATGGCTTCAAGGAGATTTGTGTGAAATCAAATGCAATGGACTTGGGTGGAATTTGAACCTTTTTTTTTTTTTTTTTTTTACAATGATGTTCACCTTGTACAAGGCCTAAAAGTCACCCAAGGTAGAGGGTTACAGAGTAAGAGGCACAGATTATGGGGATATGTGGGGAAGATAATGGTTAAGCCTAGACTTAAACCAGTTAAGATTGTAGTCATCAGGGAAGTATCCTCTTGGAAGTCAGTTCCACAAAGTAGTTGCTTGAGTGGGATTTACATCTCACAAATAGAATACAAAGGGAATAGGGGTTGTCTGCTACAATGGTCTTAGCTGTAAAGATTAGAACTGGAGGAACTAAGGAATGTAGCTTGTCATGGAAATAGCAATAAAGCAGCAGGTGTCATGTAACATTTTCTGTGAGAAATGACTTGTAAAATGGAAAATAATTCATCACCCACAAGGACACTTAGACACTTTTGGAATCTTTCGAAATTGGCAAGTGAAGACTGGGTAGCTCCTGTCCATATCTGATAGCAGTACTTCATTTTCAGCCTGATCTGGCTCTTGTAAAGGTAGAGAAAAGCAGAAGTCAGGTACTTACTGAAGTGGTACCGGGAACAAACCATTTTTCCAGTATCTTTAGTGATGAATTGTATGTACAAAATCCACTTGAGATCTGGGTTGAATTTAAGTCTCAATAGGTGCCCAAGGCATGGGGCCTTCCTGAGAGAACACCTATTCATCGAGATGGGTGAAAATTCTGGGTCCACTTGGTGATGATTGAATGTCACTTGTTTGGTTTTTGAGGCATTGAATGTAACCAGCCAGTTTTTTTGTTCTCCCACAGAGCTAGGCCAGAGGAGAGATCAGCTGCCAAGCTCTGGTCATCTAGGGTTTTGGAGGTGCATCCATATACTATTGTATTGTCAGCATGGATATTCACAAATAATCAGAGTATACTGTTAGGCAGATCATCACACCAACCCCATTTTTTGCACCAACAACCACTACACTATGTGATTTACACATCTTTATTACTATGGATAACTGTATGATAAAAATTCACAAAGTCCAAATTTTCATGTATACACACACACACTCTTCATAAGATCTTCGCTTGACAGGAAAAGTCAGTTGATTTTATAGCAGTTGGTTGTACCTTTTACAGTTTTCTATTTATGGAGCATGGAAATGGATTAGCAATAATCCCCAACCTTTTTGTACCATGGACTAGTCACACACAAGACAATTTTTCCAAGGACGTAGGGTTGGGGAAGGATCAGTGTCAGTCATACCTATAACAAAACACAATCAAAACCATGATAGTCATTAAAAACGTTGTTATTCTTTCTGTGTGGCCCAGTAAAAAATGATCAACGGCCCGATGGTTGGGGACCATTGGGATTAGGATATTTTTCTATGCAATCCATTCCACTCAGTGACATTTGAATCATGATTGGTTAACAGAAGCTCATTTATATGAGCTCACTGACCTTATTCAGTGGAGAGGCATTTTTCTTTTTTCAGGAAAACCAGCATGTGACACAAAAGCATTTTGGTATTTTGAGGTATGTTGCCATTTTTTTTTAGTTAATTTTAAAAGTCATGTAAAAATTGATTCAAAACATTTTTATGTGTAAGGTTCAACTGCTGATCCTCTGATTCATAAAATAAAAAATCTGTTAAATCTTGACTTTAAAAAGACCTGTTTTTATGAAACTAGTGGCACTTTTTAGTATACAAGGTGGTATCAAAAAGTTCCCAGACTAGTTATGTTTAAAAAAGATATATATATATATATATATATATATATATATATATATATATATTTTACCAAATTTTAACATCATCTCCTTCAAAATAGTCACCTTGTACAGCAATACACTGACCTTAGAATTACTGCCACTTTTGGAAATGTCCTGGAAGCTGTTTACTGTAAGTGAGTCAAGGACCTTATGTGATTCACCCGGGATCTCAGCAACAGTGAAAAAACAGCAACCTTTGAGCTGCATTTTCAGCTTGGAGAAGAGATGTCAATCTGCAGGTGATAAATCTGGTAAATAGGGTGGGTTCAGAAGTGATATGTTGTTTTTGGTTAGAAACTCACAGGTGAAGAGGGCTTGGTGACAGGGTGCATTGTTGTCATGAAGAATCCAATTCTTCATATTTCACAGATCCAGTTGCTTTCACTGAACGTTCTCCCTCAAAACATTGCAGTAGAACTCTTGATTGACAGCCTGACACGGGGGGACAAAATTCTCAATGCACAATAGTGCGAATGTTGAAAAAAAAACAAAAAAAAACAAACAAACAATGTACATAACAAAATTCACAGACTACAGCATACACGTGATCACAAAAACACAAATTTCACAACTTGTGAAGTGAACACAGCAATGTCACTCAGCACACTGGTGAAAGGTCACTGCTAGCTCTCACTGTGTGTGCAACCATGTGTTGCCATCTGTTGGCACGCTACAGAATTAGTCTGAAAACTTTTTGATACCACCTCCTCGTACTTTGCACTTTTTTTTTTTTTTTAAATTTTTTAAATTTCACATCACTTCAGGATGTAGGTGATCACAAATCTCCACAGATTCTTTTATCTGTGAAATGCCAGTTCTTTGGAAAGACAGGCGTGGTTTCCAACTGCCTTCTCCACATTTTAATTCAGAGTAATCCTTCTCCTAAACTGGCTGCCACCCAAAAGAAGAGCACCCAGTTATTTAACCCATAGCTGAGGAGAAAAGAGACATATTCATGCTTTTTTCAAGAGAACTTGTACAAGAATGGATGCAACAGACTAGGCCAGAATTTGAACTGATCACTGATTCCCTTTTCTGCATCAATAGCCATCAAGCTACTTGCAAATCTACTATGTACATATCAAGCAGAAACAAGGGTTGCTGAATCTGATTGTTTTTTCTACATTTCCTAGTTTGCAAAATTTGACAACTGCATATCTCTACAATTCTTCGAAATTGCAAATTAGACTTTTACCTCTTGTAGCAAGTTATAGTATATGACACTAAGCTTACGTTAGCAAAAGTACTAAGAAAAAATAAAATTTGTAATGAAAGACAAAGGCAATCATAATACTTCCCATGTATCTCATCTCTACAAAATTATTGTAACAGAAACCATTTTCCTTACAAAATCCAATATGCTTAGATTTCCTTTCAACTGTGGAAAAAGTTAATTTAAAGCAAAAATGCAACTTTATGAATGTTCATAAATATCTGAGTCTCACCTTGGCCACTTCAACTAATGACTTTATGGCTTCAGTGTTTACCATGATTAATTCTTTGATATCTGCATCCAGTGTTAAATAAGCAAGACCTTCAGTAGCCCACTTCCAAAGATCTTTATCTTTGTCAGGATTTGTGAGATATCTGTATAAAGAAAATGGAAGAGATTTAGCTTTTCCTATCACTATAAAATACACAAAATGACTTTTTTTTTTTTTAGAATATTCAGTTGATAGTCTCTTAAAAATAGAAAATTTAAATTTTTATAAAACAAAAGCAAATGAAAAAAATAAACCATAAAAAAATAAACAGAAAATAAAAAACAAAGTCAAATTTTAACAATATCAGAAAATTACTCAGAAAAAAAGAAATCTTAATCCTTAATTCTCTTATAAAAATAAAACTTGTAGACAATCAAAAGAAAAGCCACAAAAAGTTCCATGATTGATTCATTTTTTATGGCTTATCAACCTTTTACAGGTTATTTAAAGACAGAAAATATTTTTAGATTGTAAGAAATTGGGGGGGGGGATAAAATGTGAATTGAAACTCAGCTCTCCGATTAACAATTCTGAGCCATTACCCATTACACCACCTGCACATCCAAGCTTACAGCACCTGGTATTCCCAAGTGATCACCTATCTAGGTAATAACCAGGTTCAATGTTGCTTAACTTCAGTGATTGTATGGGGACTGGTGTTTCAATGTGGTGTGACCGTAAGCAAAAAAAAAAAAAAAAATTGCAAATAATGTTAAAATTTTGATATGGGCAATGTCAGGTAACCTTAATTTTCCAATGAGTATTTTAAAATGTTTACTTTTAGTAAAAGAATCCACTGGTTGTCACTCAAGACTTTAAGGCTGCCTGTCCTGCTATTTTATCCATAGCTGAGGGAGAAGAAATGGATTCGTACCTTTCCCAAAGTTATAAGCACACAAGTGAATGTAATGAACTTGACTGAAATTCAAATTCGGCTCTCTGATTCCTCAATCCAAGCCACTAACCATTACTCCAACATGCCACTCTCTTTCATTATTAATGTGTACCAATTCCTAGGGGATGAGTTAATTACTTAATAACAGTAGAAAACTGATTGTCCATTTTATGTTCAGTAAAATTTTACAAGCAGTAATTCTTTAAACATATAAATATACTATGCTACCAAAAATGATTGCATATTTTGCTAAGTCCTTGCTATTATTAGAAGTTTTTTTTACATGTAAGTTTTTTAATATATTTTTTCCACTTATATTAATATGTAGTAAATTGGGGGGAGTCAGTTTATTACTTAGAAGCAATGAAAAAACCACCCCCACTTTATATCCAGTAGAAGCTTACATTTATAAGTCAAATTCTTTAAATATATAAACATGATAGTGGGGGTACAGCCTGGGTAAACTAAAAAAAAAAAAAAAAAAAAAAAACAATGACATATTTCATTAAGTCCTTGTTATAACTAAAAGTTTTACACATATAAGTTTTTAAATATATTTTTCAATTACCATCATTTCATGGAACTGGTCTTTTCACTTCTGATTTTGTAAATCTTTTGGAGCAGTTTGCTATTAACAAAAAATGTAAGAAAGATAACATAAAGCTAGACATTACAGAAAAAAAATATAATTCTGAGAAAGTTCAGGCAACATTAATGGCATTATTATTTTAAGGAAACTTACTTCAGACAATCTTCAGCAAGAAGAATATTTTCCCCATCTTCAAGAGTTTTGATACTGTAATCTGTTCCTTTAAATGAAGCCATCTTGCAAAGACCC
Organism: Acanthosepion pharaonis; assembly: GCA_903632075.3. Taxonomy (NCBI): domain Eukaryota; kingdom Metazoa; phylum Mollusca; class Cephalopoda; order Sepiida; family Sepiidae; genus Acanthosepion; species Acanthosepion pharaonis. The sequence continues at coordinate 67,314 of CAHIKZ030000036.1, read as the reverse complement.
TAAAATAAAGAAAATATATAGCAAATTTATAGATTTTTTTGATTTTTACAATTTATATTCAAAATGCATAGTTTCAGTCATTATGCATTGTATCTAAAATTGTATTTGATTTTTTGCTGTTATCTTCATGCAAATAAAAATTAATAAGTCATGTTCAATATGTATGCAATTATACATTTAAATTTGCACACTACTTAAAAAAAAAAATAAAGTAAAAATCATTGTTGCCTGATAACTGTAAAGGACCCGAGTGTTGATTGGTTGATTTTTTTTAGCAGCATATCAACCATTATGGGTTATTAATGCCAAAATTTAAATATTTTGAATGTAAATGCATGCCTTCAACTACAGATAAAATGTATTGCTGATCATTTTGCTTTGAAAATGTATGGTTGGTAATTCTACTATAAATATGTATTGTTGGTAATTTTTTTTTTATATAAAAATGTATTGCTGGTATTTTCATAGTGTTTTATTTTTGTTTGGGAGTTGAATATTTGCCCATAGCCAGGACCTTAACAGGTGCTACTACCCCACATCATGGTGGAACTAGGAATAATAGCAATTAAGAAGTGGTTCCATGCTCCTCAAAGCCTCCAATCTTCCAATCAGAGGCCTTGCTGCAAGATATGGTTTATTGTCATACCCAGGACAAGACGTGAGGGAGCTCAGTAGATTTGGAATAGTGTCTGGATTTTCTGGCTGTAATTACATTAATTGACCATGATCTCGAAATCTGGTCAATAGTGTCTTAAAATTTTTACATTACTGAATTAAAATCATCTTTTGGGGAAAAAAATATTAACTAAGAAGGTTAACATAAAGTAGAATTTTTTTTTTTTTTTAATTCTGTGAAAGCAATGTAAAAGAAATCGTTGAATAAATAATATATTTCCTACTGCAATCAGATGTCAAGATTTTATTGTTAACTTGACCTTTGCACACTGGAGTAAACTTAATTGTTAAAAAAGAAAGAGTAAAAATATTAAGAAGCACCAATATTTTTTTAAAAATCATTTCGCCCCCGAGCAAGGCAATAAAGCCACTAAGACACAAAGGATTACTAAGTGAGAAAAAATATGAGAAAAAGGAAAACATTATTTGGGAGAGAGAACAATAAAAGAACAGGAATGAAGAAGACCAACAACAGGCAGAGGCTGCATTTGCATACTATGACAGAAAGCTAACAAAATCTGGTAATATTATGAGGTACTGCTGAGGTGGCCTGGGTTAGCAGTAATGTTGCCAAAACCATGTCAGGCCCCAGTGTCATCAACTGGCCAATTTTTCACTGGAGGCACTACTTCTATATTCATAGGTGTATGGAATTATTTATTTTTTATTACAATAAATGTACAATTTATAGACATACCCATTTTTTTTTTTTTTTTTTTAACAACAGTGAAATTATTGCCAACCAGCCTATAGATCAAGAAATCCTATTACGGATTGATTAGAATTTTTTTAAATCACTAGAGTTGTACTTACCACAAGAGCTCTCACTCGAACATGTGGATCAGAAGACTCATACAAGGAATCTAGCACAGGAACAGCGTCTTTGAGAATTCCTGTACATTTGTCCTTGTTTGAGGCAGAACTTACAAGTGCTTCTACTGCTGTCATCTAAAAAGAAAAATGAAATGATAATTAACAAGCATCCAATTTGTAATGAAATCAGATTAACTTCATGGCTCTAGTGTTGATGTTAACTGCATTTGAAATATTGAAGTGTTTAATAAAATCATAACAATCAATAGGGCAAGAATCATGAGAAAATTACTGCAACAGTAAATCTTCACTTGTGGAAATTTGGGTTTGAAAATTCTTTTCTTGACATAAGCATAGTCTTGTTCATATCACAAACAAAAATATTGCAGACAATTTTGTACACAAAAATAGTAACATTTAAAAAGTGAAACTAACAAAAAGGCTAAGCATTTAAGACTGTTATAACCAGCCTGACATCAGTTATTATAACCAGCATATGGTTGCATAGGAAAGAACAAGGATTAAAATTTCAATAGCAATCAATGTTCAGAATATATATATAATGCTCAATGTCAGTACATGTAATTGTGTGAAAAGATAACAAAATTGTTGATATGTGTTTCTTTATTTGATGTTCATAAGGGAAGTAAATAGGTGTAAGTGTTTTTTTGGTAAGGGTGGAAGTTGTCAGATTTTTTTGGTCAGTTAACCTTGGTCACAGTTTTAACAACACGAGAGGCCTGAAGTGGATTAGTGAAACCACGTGATATATCAAGTTGGGTGTCATTGGCAGGGCTGAACTGTCTATCCTCTGGGTTGAAATTGACACCAATGAGGTGTGTGAATGGGCCAGTGCTTGTTTGGTGAGGTCAATGTGTTAAACCGAACTGCCTGGTATCGGCAAGATGTGCTGTTTTTATATCTATGGTTTAACAGATACTGGCTCCCAGGCTCATCATTTTTTTTTGTGGCAATATCTGGGATTGTTTATTGTATTTTAGATTTTTGTGAGGATTTTTTTCGTGGACTGGATGTGATGCTCAGAGCCTCTGCATAGAAACCAACTTTGGGGTTTTGCTTCCTTAGCACTCACATCCAGTCAACTTTTCTACTGAAATGTATTTGTCAATCAGAAAGAGATCATGAGAGAAATAGTATAGCAAGAGTATAACAGCAAAATTTGACAAAACTTTGTTAAATCTCATTAACGTGCTTACTTTTAGTTCTATTCAGACATAATAGAAAGAGAACAAGAACAAAAAAGAAAAAAGGAATATCTCAACCTGTAGGTTACTCTGATGAAGGCTGGAGGGCACAATGGCTGAAACGTTGTGATAACAATGAATACAATAGTATAAATGCAATTTCAATCAGTTTGTATCAAGTATTAACAAGACACACAAAATAAAATGTATCTAACACCATATATATATATATATATATATATATATTACTTAACCACTACAATGAGTACTGAGTTTATCATACTTATTTATAGGCGAAATTGAAATATTAACAGTCCATGAAACAAAAGAGCATTTTTGTCTTAAAGAATGAACCAGTAAATCCAAGACTATGACCAAAATTTTTGTTAAAGTAACTAGAGCCAACATTTTTATGAACCCACCAGCCAGAGTATGGGGCCTATTTTAAGTAAAGTTTTGAGTAAATTTATAGAATAGCTGTAGCAAAAGTTCACCAGGCAGATTACAGAAAGATTAAGACAGAAAAATCTAGCCTATTTAAACAGTCTCAGTAGAAGAGAAGTGAATTTTTATTTTCAAAATGTCCAATATACAGATACAGTCACTCCTCACTTAACGACCAGGTCATTAAGTGAGAAGTCATATCTGATTGCTATTTCAGGTATATTACATGCGTAATCTGTTTGTGTCAACCAGCTTTAGTTAGCTTCAATGTCAGTTATGCACCATTTTTAATTTATTTATTAACTGTTTATACAGTAGTGTACTGAACGGTAAATGTAATAAGCAAATTCAAAAATCTATATTCTGAACATTACTTCCGCTTGCATAAATTACAAGAACATTTTTTATTTATTTTATTTAGTTTCATTCATTTTTATGGAAGAGAAAACAATTACAATCAAAATTTTTGTACAACATACAATACTAACTGGTTTGATATTTTTTTTTATCTCATGAGATTTTAAAGCCGATTGTGAGTCCAGGTGAAGGGATTGCTAAACTGGTAAGTCATTAAGTGAGGAGTGGCTGTACTATTTAACAATCTTACAACTTCAAACTGGGGTTTGCAGACTGATGCCTATGGTCAAACCATGCTGAAAACACTGGTTCTCATTTGATCACTAAAAGTTAAGCAGTGTCAACCCCAGTAAGGACTTAGATGGGGACCACTTTGGAATAGCAGATACTGTAAGTAACCTCCTACAATCAGAAATACATTTTGGCTCTAAATAACCCACAAAGGGCTGATAAGCTGTGAAAAACAAATCAATTTATTGCAGACTGAAAACCTCATTAACTTTTGTGAAAGAAACATTTTTTAATACACTTCTCCACCCAACTTCAAAATCAATAAATACATAATAATAAAAGGCTTTGAAAATGTCATCTTTATAACTGTTAATTATGTGAGCCCTCTGAGAACTTAAAAACATTTTTAATAAAAACATTTTTAATTAAAAAAAAACAATTTAGGAACCATGAAGAATTTTATGACATAAATACATTTCCAAATTTCCAGACTATCTCTTTGCTGCAGTTTTTTTTATTTGATTGTAATACTTTATTTGTTTCTGTTACCAGAAGCAAATGTTGTAAATAGCAAATAATAAACACATTCAGCCTTATATGAGAGAATAGCATTCAGGGCTACCGCACCCTTGCATTATGCACTACATGAAATGAGATCAACTACAATTAGAAGATTTGTTTCAGATCTTGCCAAAGATCAGTTCTGAAGTAAATAAATTATTACAGCATTTAGTTTTAAAGTGCGTTAATATTATCAATTATACAATTCAACCAACTACATTGTACAACCTCAATTACCTAACTCAGTAGAGATGCAACCTAATGGTGGAATATAACAAATGTCACCAAAGTTTACAGATTCATACACATAGACAATACAAACCTTTTTAAACAATTACATCTAATGATAGAGATTGACAGATTAAAATTTATTAATAAATCTAATAATTTTACTTTTCAATTCATATGGTAGCAATTTTCCAGCTAAATATCATTTTAAGACAATACGCATTCTGGTTTAGAGAGAATCAAAAAATAAATATGTTACTTACCTGATGTAATTTATTATCACTCTTTGCCATTGACAACAGGACACCAATTACTCCTTCCATACCGAGAATCATAGATCCAACTTCAAATGGACCCTACAATAGATAATATGCTAGTAAAATAGTTGACTACAGTAAGTCCCCAGATTATGAGTCCTGACCTACAATGATTTGTGGTTATGATGCAATCTCCATTAATCTTATTTCGACTTATGCTATTTGCCTCATGCATACAACTCAAATGGCATGGCGGAAGAATACATTATATGTATTGGGTCGTCTGGAAAGTTCATGCCAATTTTTAAGGGAAATTTAAACAAAAAACAAAATTATGCCATTAAATATTGATTCAACTAAATATGAAACATTTTGTTGCACAAGTTTTCTCCAGTTTGCCTTCAATTTAAAGATTTCATCTTCCCAGTTTCTCAGCAAAGAACTCATTAAGGTGATTTATGTCATCCAAAGAATTAAACTTTATCATTGAGATTATTTTTCAAGGACCTGAATAAATGAAAATTCAAAGAAGCAATGTCTGGTGAATATGGTGGGTGAGGTAACACATCTCAGCCAAGCTGCAACAATATTTGCTGGGTTGCCAAAGAAATGTAAGGTCTGGCACTCTTCTGATGGAACACAACACCTTCCCTGTTTGCCAATTCCGGATGTTTTTCTTGAATTGCTGCCATTAATTTGTCCAGTTGTAAGTAGTACTTTTCAGAATCAACTGACTGGTTACTTGGTAGAAATCTCATAGTACAGGATTCTTTTCAATCCCACCAGATGCACAGCATGACTTTACAGGATCTTTTTCATTGAACATTGTTGTAAACAATCCATTTTTCATCACACATCACAATTTGTTTAAAAAAGGGTGAATTTTCATTGTGTTTATACAGCAAATCACAGATGAAATATGATCCAAAAGATTCTTTTCACTCAGATCATGTGGTACCTAAATAATATAGTGATTTGAGTACCCAAGCTTCCCTAAGTGCTCATGGATGGTAGATTTTGATAAATTCAGTGTTTGTACCAATTTTCACATTGTGCAATGCAGGTTATTCTCAATCAATGTCTTGATTTGGTCGTCATCTGTAGTAGGGCATTGTTCATCAATAAGGATACAATCAACTCAACTTAGGGAACCACTTCCATACAGTTCTGTCAGCTAAAGCACTCTCACCATACACAGCAAATATCGTTTTTGTTGCTTGTGAGGCATTTTTGCCTTTATGGTATAAAAAAACAAAAAACATCACATGTCCAAAATGCACCTTATAATCTTCCATTTTCATAGGGATGCAAAATTGACATGAATTAAGTAATTTTAAACTTTCCTTCTCAAGAGATAGTTTGAAGTGTGCCCTAATCAGAAATGTAAGCATATTATATCTGTTGATAAATTTGATATATTCTAATGTGTTGGAACATGAATGAGTAAAAATCAGCATGTACTTTCCATACAACCTAAATATATTTATGCCCTCTGTATGTCTTTTTTTAGTCCTATGTTCTATAATATTACTGGCCAATCATTGAGCAAGCTGTGTGTGTGTGTGTGTGTATATATATATATATATATATGCCACCCAGAGAGAAGCCATCTTGAAGTAAAGGTGACCAGAGTGAAAAAGGTAAATCTTGCAGGAGTTTAACAGATTCCCTTGTAATCAGATTCAAGCAAATCAATTTAGCTGATACTGAATTTTCTATCCTTCTATAATTCAGAATAAAGACTTCAGAAAACAAAGCAGGTCACAATTAAGTATTTTTTTTTCACCTATTGTAATTAAAACATCAAAATTGAGTAATTAATTTTTATACTAATAATTGAATTATAACTTTCTGATCTACCTTTCTTGATCTTCATAAAAAAAAAAAAAACATTACTGAATGGAGTTGGTAGGTTTAATGAACTGAACGGGTATTATCAAAATTTCTACTTCAATGGGTTACATGATACAACATTGAAAGCAAAAGATTAAAAAAAGAAAGAATCACTAAATTCTCTGTAATTTTCTCATTTTAATCTTCAAATCTATTTTTTACTGTCATTCAATTTCTGTTCAAGAAAAATCAACATTAGTTGAAAAAACTTAAAAACAAAAATATGAAAAGGAGGAGCTAAATAAAAAAGTAATAAAAATATTATGTATCACATTATACTTCTACTTATTCCTCCATTAGTTACTTACTGTGTACATTACATCCTGCATTTACCTTGAATAAATAATAAACCATTCCATTTTGATTGCAAGGAAAGTTGAAAGAGAAAAAAAAGATATATCAAAGACATTGTTTTGTTGTCAGAAAAGAAAAGGAAGATATAGGATATGCTAATGCTCCCATATGTTTAACATCTGCTTCAGTGAAATGAAAAACTTTGTCAATTCTCAATCTTTTTTCAGTTTTTAATATTTCACAGGTACTGCTAGTATTTATATATTTAACAACTTATGTATGAAAAACCTAAGAATTTAAATAGGCTGTCCTTTTTTAGAGCACAAGTGGTTTCATAAAAATATTTCACAGATCTTGATTTAACATGCACAAAAAATAATTTACAAACAAGATTAAAAATAGTGACATTCTAATCAAACATTGTTACCCCTTGCCAAAGAGTAACCCAGAATTTTGTAAAGCAAGAGATATGACCTCATTCTAATCTGTACTCCTGAACAGGTATTATTCCAGATTTTAGAAGTATTACTAATTATAAAGATGCTAACTGTACCTGTAATAGAGTTGTAATGGCTCGAACAGCTTCAACTGTGGCATTCAGATCTCTTTCACCAAATTGTTCTCTGAAATATTAAAAAAAAAATTATCATAAGTGTTTTGTATCATTTAAATGTGGGCTTTCACTTTCACAAGATTGATCAGATTTCAATTGCTAGATCTTCTATTAGAATGTTGACAAGAAATCAATTCTGGTTAAAATTCAATCAGCCTCTACTATTTCATAATGGAGTATAATAACATTTTTAAGTAATCAATATTTGATTAATAAATAAAATGCATGGTGAATTTTGTTAATAATTCAAATGTTCATAAACATCCTATATACCCTTCCCCGACAGCGCCAACTCCACTGGCTTGGACATTATACACTGTATGCCACATAGGAGGATTCTGAAGGTCATTCTGTAATGGGAACTGACCACTGGCAAGAGGGAAACCTCATTTTCACTTCAAGGATGTCTGCAAAAGGAACATGAGGGTGATGGACATGGACATCGAGAGACTCATGCTGGAGATGCAATTTACACTGGAGGCTGGAGTGAGGAGATGAGAAATGAAGGCTTACCACCAGAGAAAAGCATGTTTGATAGAAAGAAAACAACAAGGCAACATCGGAAAAGAGTGTTATAAGTATAAGAACCAAAATGAATATACTAATCCAAATTGGTAAAGATCCAGCTGTATTCTTTATTTCCTTATTCTACAGTGAGTAATCTATCCTCACAAATTCCAAGTTATAAGATTTAATATTTTAGACCAAAGCAGGAATAACAAATCAGGTTTAAAAAAATGTATTCTATCATCAGACCATTTCAGAAAAATAGCAATCAGTAGACATTTTGTGGGTCTCTCTTTCAACATCAGTTATGCGTGGAGTTTTGACTGTGCAACTTTGGTAATGCAGTTGTCATGAAAACCAAGAGTTCCAGTAACCATGTGAAATATGAAGACAAGTCTAAGCAGGTCTGACTTCTTAAACCAGAATGTGCATTCCTTAAATAAAGCAATCCTTGGAATGATTAAATATTCTGAACAAGTTTTAAACTTTCTAAGAATGTTATAAAAATTAAGACTGTTTAATTTTTTGTAGTCATAAAATTTGTTTTATAAATTTTTATCCATAAATTTCATCATAGTCTCCTAAAAGTCTTGTCATGTTATTTATAAAAACCTGTTGACCTGGCCAACATTTTGATACATGCTGCCTCTTTCAAGTTTCTCACTCTCCAGTAGTGTTCCTTATCAATTATCTGGACTAATATGTGTATTATCGTCAATGTCACTTATACTTAAAATAAGAAAGAGACAGTTGTAATTTCTGGGACACATATTCAGGAAATAAGGCTTGGAAAATTTGGCAGTCAGAGGAAAAAAAGTAAAAAAAGATAATCATTGTTTAGGGCTACAAAGTATAGGAAATTTTTGAGACCGATGATCGTCCACATAATGAAGGAACATGGCACATAGATGGTCAATGTAAGTTATCCAAAAAACAATGAAAACAAAAACTAGTCAAAAAGTAACATATAATAGGGAGTTTTCTCCGCAAAAAAGTAATGAATAAAAAAAAAGATCAATTTCAAGATGAGGTTTTATGTTTCATTTCATATAGTAATAATGATATATTTACTAGCAAACAATGAATAACAATGATGATATAAAAGGAAGCATAAAAAACAAAGCTCTTGTTTCCTACAATTACTTACTTAAAGTAATCATGGGAGTGTTCTTTAAAAATCTCCCTTTCTTTATCACCAATCATATCATCATAAATCTTGGACATAAGCAGTGCTGCATGCATACGAGAATTTTCAGTCACTTTGAACACAGATTCCAATTGGCGATGAGAACCAGCAATATTCAGGAGGTAATTCAAACCTGGAAGTAAAAGTGATTCAAACCTGAACATAAAAGTAAATCTACAACAAAATAGTCATAGAAAATTCATCTTAATTCTATTAATTTCAAAAGAATAAAAACAGCCTTTATTCTCTCACCTTTAAAAAAAGGAAAAAAAAAAAAAAAAAAAAAAAGGGTCCCATCTCTAATAAAATGTTTCAGTAAGCATTCACATCAAGTTTGATGCAAATGAATGTGAACTTGGATCATACTTTGTTTTCAGTCTTGCAAAATAAGAATATTGTCAAGAGTCTACAGAAAGCAGCACAACAGAATCTTTTCTCATAAGATTTTGCAAAACATTCGGCTAACATACAAATCTTCAACATCTTTCTGAGATGAGGTATTGTAACTATTATACATTGTTGTCCTCATCTTTATTGCCATATTCATGATGTTTCTGCCATTGTACACTCCGGCCTTCTTCAGGCAATATTAGTTGGAATTTTGAATTGAACCCCTTATTTATTCCACAGGGGTAGATTGTTCTAGTTCCAGTTAATTCCTCTTGGTAACTCAACTCTCCAAGTTTTTGTTCCCAATGCTGTGGCCACGTATCGAACTTACAACTCTTTGGATCAAGTCATTTTTAGGATCACTCAACCAATACTTTTATCTACTGGGCCATGTGGCAGCATTGGTTGAGTGATCCTAAAAGTGAATTGATCCCAAGAGTTGTGAGTTCAATACCTGGCCACAGCATTGAGAACAAAAACTTGGAGAGTTGAGTTACCAAGGGGAATTAACTGAAGCTGAGATATCCAAAGGCATGGTATGTGGAATTAGAACAATCTACCCCATGAACTAAATAAAAGGTTCAGTTCAAAATTCCAACTAATATCACCTGAAGAAGGCCAGAGTGTAAAACAGTCCAAACAATGTAAATAGATACAAAATATTATTTTTAACTTTTTTCTTAGCTTTTCTAGTCATCTTACTTTTGTTGCTTTTCAACACAATACTCAGGTTATTTTTACATTCTACAACAATTAAGTAATGTGTACAGATAAGAAATAAAGAACAAGCCTCCAACAATAATTGAACTCGCATTCCCTATCTTTGCCTGACTGCCTTACTGAGTAGACCAAGAAAGCAAACCAGCAAAACTTATTCAAATTTAGTTATTTAGCTACATTTCTGCTCTGTACCATATTGTTTATTTATACCTAGAATAGTTTTTGATTGTTTTATTTTTCATGGTTTACCAACCTTTAATTAAAAGGCAGAAAATATTTTTAGATTGTAAGAAGTTTTTGGAGATAATAATGATTTACTGATACAAGTTCTACTAATTAACGTATAGCCAGGAGGAGAGGTGGATTCATACCTTTCCAAAGGCATTTGTGCATAAGTGAATATAACAAACCTGACTGGAATTAGAGCTTGGCACTATGATTTCCAATTCTGAGTTGTTATCCATTACACCAGGTTTACAACCAAGCTTACAGCACTTAGTATTGCCAAGTGGTCATCCATTTAGATACTGATATGGCTCAATGTTGCTTAACTCTGGTGATTGTATAAGAACTGGTGATATGGTTATAAGCTAATATTGTCCACTTTTCATGCCACTTACATGGAATCCATCAATGTTTCGTTTAAAGCTATATATATTTGCTATTTTTTTCACATGATTAGGCAGTTTATTACAATAAAGTAATACCCATTTTATATAAAAAATATCCATGTTTATTTTCTCTGCCAAGCAAAGAAACCAACACACTGCTAAAATCTATACTATCCTAACTTATCTGAGCATTGCAATAAGTAACAAAAATAAGATAAGAAAATACTAATGCATGGCAATCTTTATTTAAGGCCATGTCATACCTATAACTGGAGGCCTATCTCAAATCTCATTGTTCCACTGGGAGCAAAGATTTTTAGTTTTGGTTTGGGTTTGTAGTAGTTCACTGGTGGAGTTGGTTTAAGAAATTTTTGAATTTTACACCTGGAATACCTTCAGTTTATTTAATTAAAGTAAGTATAAGATTTATTTATTTTATTTCCTTTGAACTTTCTATATTATGTTTTCATTGCAAAATTCACTGAAATGTAATTAAGGAAACCTGGTCTTGTTTAACATTTTTCACTTAAAAGTTAATTTAATATTCATAAAAACAAATAGTGAGAATCAATTTTATTTATTTTTGTATAATCTGTATTTTTGCTCTAACAAAAGAAAAAAGTTAAAAAAATAATTTGTTATTAATCCTATTTTTTTCTGGTCTTTCTTATTAGAAATGTTACAAGGATTCTTCCAAGAAAGAGAATTTTAATATTTTGTTATATTTAATTTTTAAAACCTTTCTTAAAATCTTTTTTCCTCAATTCTGTTATTACATTACAAAACTTATTTAAAAATGCTATAATTTGTTACATAATGTTAATTTAATATTATCTCTGTGTTATTGTTATTCATAAATATATTGACGATAAACTTAATTCTTTATGAACAATTTGTGTTTTTCTTTCTAAAAAGGTATTTTAAAAAAAAAAGTATATTAAATGTTAGTTTAGTTTATCATTAGAAACATAAAATATGAGCAAATATAATACTTTATATGACAAAATTAATGAAAAATCATTTTTTTAATTAATGTTCATCTAATACAAGGCCCAAGAGCTACTCGAAGTAGAGGGTTACCGTGTGGAGTTATATTAGCGTAGTTAAGGACAAATGTTAGGAGTATAGAGCTGAAGCAGACTTTAGAAGGAACTGGAAGCCCAATCCTAAGCAGGAAACAAGGGATAAACCTCTACTCTGGGGAGGAGTGTGAACCGGACGATGGGTGAACCTAACTACTCCTATTGGTGAAGGATAGGGAAAAAATATGAAATAAATAGTGAACAAAATTTCAGAGTTCAGGTACAGATGTTAAGAGTACAGAACTGAAGCAAACTTCAGAAGAAACTGGAAACCCAATCTTAAACAGGAAACAAGGGATAAACCTCCACTCACAATCAAAAGACCAGGGAGGAGTGTGATCAAGACAATAGGCAAACTTATCTACTCCTATTTTTTATTAAGAACATTGGTATGTAAAGTTAATTTTATAATTAAATTCAATAAGTTTAATCTGATATATTTAAATATGGTAAACAAGATGTACAAAAATATTAATCGTTATTCTGCTGCTAAACCATGCATTTTTTTTTTATTTTCTTGTTACTTCTATAATCATAAGAATATATTTATGACAAAATACACCAGCATAATAACAATTACTTTATTTGTAAACAATAGAATAAATAAGAAAAGTTACTTTTATGTTTATTTTGTTTGTTCATATTTCTGTTCCAGTATTCAAAATTCTGATATGTTTTTTTTTTGTTTCATTAAAACTGTTTTAATGTGGATAATTAATTCAATGATTAAAATACATATAACATTTCATACACTCTTGTTAACAGGGAGGGAAATGATGGATCAGAAACTCTGCCAAATTACATATTAATTGTAATGCAACCTTACTAAAGAAAAAATATATCAAGATAAAGAGGATTAACATTTTGAGCCAAATTAATTATGCTCTTAATCTCTACTTTTTTATTTGAACTTCTTCAGCAGTGAACAAACCCAAACCAAAACTAAAAATCTTTACTCCCAGTGAAACAACATGATTTGAGACAAGCGTCCAGTTATGGGTGAAACATTCACGATGACATGGTCTTCACCATAAATATTATTTAATCATAAATAAACAAATACACTTTCATTTAAGAAATTCAAACAACATAAAAATCTTATATTTATGCAGTACATTGCATGAGCTTCTAGATATGTTTGACCAAAATTTTTAAAATAATCAATTTGTTATACATTAACTTTTAAATTTTCTTGTGTTTTTTTGTTTTTTTAACTCTTTGTAAACTTTTTCTTCAGACAAGTTATTTTACTGTGAAGCCAGCATTCACTTTGCTTTAATGGTAGAGATAACTAAAGGAAGGCTTACCTTCTATTTCCATGAAGCGTTTTGACCACCCAATACCATTACTTCGTGTAAGATACTTTATAAAAATTTCCATGATGTTGTCACGGCCTGGAGCTGACACTTTCCAACTTGGTAACATTTTTGTTAGAATGCTGAAAAGCTGGTCAATGAAATTTTTACTATTTTCATCTGTTAAAAAAAAGTTTGTAAAATATGTATGTAAAAAGCAATTAATACATCAATAGTAAATGAAGTTTTTGTAAATGGGGAAAAAAAAATAGAGTTCTTGATTAATATCTTAAATTTTCAACCTGAGGTCAGATGGTAATTTTTAATCATCATGCCCGGAAAAAAAAAAAAAAAAAAAAATGGTGTATCAAAAGGATGGTTATTCCCTTGATACCACTATTCTTTTGACTCCCTCAGCAATGTTTATTTTCAAAAGCAACATAGATAATGTTTATTCAAATCCTTGTTTTATAATTCATTGATATTTTCATAAAATCATGAATAAAAAAAACTTTTCATATTTATTTATAAAATAGTAAATAATAAATATTACACTGTATTTTGATAATTTTAAAATAAAAAGCTTTTTCAAATTTGTTTCTTTATAAAATGGTAAATAATAAATCTTTATAGAAGGTAAATAATAAATATTACATTGTACTTGGTTCACATATTTTTATAATCTTGTAAATAAACATTGCCAAGGAAGTCAAAAGTGTATACAATATTAGTGGTGTCAAGGGAATAAACATCCTTTTGACATGCCATTTTTTGTAGCCAATTAGATATAACCAAACAAGAAAAAAACATCCTAACTTGAAGCAAATCCAAGCCTAATAAACTATTATTTTAGAGAAATTAAGAAAAGCTTCTTTCAAACTAAAAATTTCTAATTCAGACTTCAAAAGTTTCAACCACCATCATCCAGGTAAGTTAGAAAAGAAACACCTTTCTTAGATTTAGGTTTTATTAGTTATAATCATTGCTTTTAAAAACAATAAACATTACTGAGGAGTGAAGGTAGTTAAAATGATAGCAGTGTCAATGGAAAAACCATCCTTTTGACATTCCATTTTTTTGCAGGCACAAAGATCCAATATTGCCAGAAGTTTTTTTTTCTTAGAAAGCATATTATAATTTTGCCGAATATGTGAGCAGTACTCATAACACAATATATCCTTTTTTACAAATAATTATTCAACTGTTATTGAAACACAAATTTTATCTCATTCTTTTGTTTGTATATTATATGAATTTAATTTTAATCATTCTATTTTCACTCAATTAACACAAGACTATATTTTTGTTGGTGGAAGACAATTTATCTGGAGTCAGAATTAAGTGATTGTCAACTCCACCACAAAATTGTCATCCAGTCTCTGATCCCAAATTCCAGATGACAATGAAATAATATTCACATAACTATATGAATATTAAAGTTTTGTTTTACTAAGAATAGTGCTTTCTATTTAAAAAAAAAGAAAAGATCTAGCTCATAATACAATAATAATAATAATTTTAAAAACATTTTATATAGTATAACAACAATAAAAATAACTTATTAATGTTATCTTGTCATACTGAAAAAATTATAAAGATGTACAGAACAGATTTTCATTCCTATAAACTGTGATAAATTATAAGTTTCTATTTTCTTATAACTTAGCTTTCATTGTAAATGATCTTAAAAACAAATTAAAAATGTCTTGATTTCATGCAGAAGTAAAAATTGCAGTTGTCGTACCCATTTCAAAGTGGATGGGCTTGGTATGTTCTCTTTTCTTTTTCAATTCTGCCTGTTCCTTGATTTTTGCTTTGTATGCTTCTACATCTGTCATAGAATTGATGATGTTACACAGAAGACTGGAAGTTGCCACACAGATTTTTTCTTCAGGTGACCCTATCATATCACAAATCTGATGGATACCCACATCTCTCAAGATAGATTCAGTCTACAAAGAAAACAATAAGTACAAATATGCAAACTTTTTAAATATACTGTATTTACCCAAATTTAACACAACTCTCTCCTCCAAATATCACCCTGAATATTACACCCCCAATGGCAGATGTTTCCTGCATTTAGCTAACACATTTTCATGTTTGACACACTAGCTTCCTGATGATGCCAAAATTAAATATGATTGTAAATGATTAAATTATGAATACAAATCAAAATAATATTAAAACAAAAAAAAAAAATGAATAAGTATGACTCAATTAAACTTTTCTTAAAAGAGTCCATGCCAAATTATAGGTAAAATGCAGTAACTTTTAAAATGACAGGTAACTTTAAAAAAAAAAAAAAAAAAAAAAATTTACAAAAAACCTGATTACTAAAGAATTAAGAGAAGTTGTTTTTGCTCAGTAAAATATTTTTATCAGTTTAAACATTATTTTTGTCTGTTTGTAACCTCTTTAAGGATACAAAAGATTAATAAATAAAAATTCATTACTTCTTTACAAATTGCTTTGTTTACATTTTAGATATGAAACTGAGCAGGTACTTTTTTTAAATTTAAGAAAAATAAATTAATGAAAAAGCTTTCAAAGAGTTACTTACTCGTTTGCGACTGTTCTCAGCTAAATTACTCAATGCACGGATGGCCGATTGTTGCAGCTCAGTATCATCTTTCATTTGACTCATTTTGTTTAAAAAGTAAATTCCATTTTCTCGAACAATTTTCTCAGCACCAGCATCTTCTCGAGCCAGTACCATAATGTTATTGGTGGCCTATACACAAAAGAAAAATTTTTATAATGGCCAATTCATAAGAATGTGAAGATATTTTAAAATAAGTCAATTGAAACATTGTGGAATTTCAATGTGCAAAATCAAGGAAGATTGTCTTTGAACAATCAATAATGCATTAATTCTTACTGATGAATTTTGAGAAAAATAAGTTAAACAGAAAAATTACTGTTAATTTCTTGTCTCTTGTAATGTCTGGGTTGTCTTCAAAAGCCAAGGTGAACATTTGTTTAACTTTACCATCCGTGCTGGTTCGATTTTGGATCTGAAAAAAGATTACCATTAAAGAATAATGCAACATCCTAGAATTCAACAAGATCTGAAGACACAAACACAATATTGAAAAAAATTTTAAAATAAATAAAAATTCCTTATTAAAATTCACTGAAAAAAAATTCAGTTTTGTTTCTAACTCAATTGTAAAGTACACAGCTTAATGATGAAAATAAAACATTTATTTTACACAACAGATGTTTATTTTTCAACAATCCCCTTTCTTGCAAATGCACTTAAATCAGTGGTGAATATTAAATGACAGATTCATAAGTGTTTCAACTTGAAGACACACTACAAATCAGTGTGATTTCTCATCTTCAGCATGGCTCTTCATTCCTGAGCATGCCTGCCTGCTTAGCCCCAGTTGTGCTCCTTCAACACTCACAGAGCATCTATCATGAGCAGACCTTAGTTACAGTTCAAGTATGTGACCTACCAGTGCCACATACAATTTTCAATTTTTGCCCTTCTCCTATACTAGTTGCCAACCACAGCTAGAGAGTCCAGTCTTCATAGGAGGAGAAAAGATGGATTCATACCTTCCTCAAGAGTATTTGAGCAAAAGTGAATGTAACAATTTCAACTGGAATTCAAATTAAGCTAACCAATTTCTAACCATTACACCACCTGCACATCACATTTGCCTAACAGCTTAATCAGTGAAAATTTCAGGTCAAAATTCAACATGTTTAGCTATGGACTTATTCACACACACACACACACACACACACACACACACACACAAGTGAAAGAAAAAAAGATAATAATAAAACCCAATAATAAACTTGCTTGATCTTTATAATCTATTGTTGGAAATAAAGTAATATATTTTATATATTTGCTGACATAAATTCCCATCCTCCCGAAGGCAATACAAAAAATTTAAACTTTTTTTGCAAACCCAATAATCCGTGCTGTTTTTTTTTTAATAAATAAAAAAATAGTAACTTTAGCAATACCACATCAACTAATGCACTTTTTAGCCATTACCTTTTTCTTTCCTTGTATGAAAACTCTGCTTTTCTCAGAGTGTTATAGTAGAGCTGAACCCTTTGTCACCCATAAGTGTTTGGCTAATATAGAAACTGTAATAACTTACAGTCTGTTGCATGAGTGGTGAAATTCTTTGCATCATTTTCTGAACAGCAGTGTTCTTTGGATCCATCTTGAGGAGAATGGTGGCATCATTGTAAGCCTTTTCAATTTCATTTATACCCTCATAACCTTGGCAACGTCGAAATAAGGCCTTGGTATCCTGAGGAGACAAAGTCAAGGCTAAAAGAAGAAAGAAATTAAAGATATTAAGAAAATAACAATGATCTACTTTTTCTTCAAGAAACCAAGAAAATACCATAATTATATTGTTTGGAAAGTAGAAAGAGTAAAACAGTGGGCAAGCCAAATGTGAGTCAAATAGATATCATGTTATGTAACTGGAGTTTAAATCAAAAGGCATTAATCTTGCCAAATGGGTAGAGCTAGAAGAGCAATCCATAAAAGTTGGGAAAAAGAATCAGCGATAAACTAGCCAGTCTTGTAATATTCATTTAGTCTTATTATATTAAGGACATATACAACCTCCCAACATACAGTGTATATTTCAGTATTAGCGAGTTAAGCAAGGTACAAGTACTACTACTCTACAGCATCTGGGTTAGCATGAGCTGACCAGATACCTGAACTACACGTATAAGATCCAGGAGATATTTTTGAGCCATTAATTTTTTTTTTTTTTTTTTTTGAGGCTTGGGAGTGGGGGGGGATCTTGGGAGATGCCATCAGACATGGTAATTCAATTGCATTACTAACAACCTAGGTGAAAAAATAAAGCTTTATTTAAATTAAATGTTAAATCATCATTGTGTAGGTATAGTTACCAAGAAAATGTTAATTTCAAATGAAAACATCTAAACAGAAAACTGATAGAAGAAAGACTGTTAAAATATCCACAGGATTTGGTTGATAAAAAAGAAAAAAAAACTGAAAAGAAAAAAAAACCCCACCGGTTTGTATTTTTTTTCTTTTCCTCATATGTTGTTTTCGAAAAAGAGATTAAGGAGAAAATAAAATAAGTTCTAGCTGAGCTTTTAAAAAAGTCAAAAAACAAAAGTTGCATTTAAGATGTAACAGTGAATCTTTTAGATGAAGTATTCTAAATCATTAACAATTTCTGATTAATACTTCCATCATTGCAATTTCTGCTGCTTTCAAATGCAACTCCTAGATCTTCATTCAATTTCTAACTTGTACAGCTTACTAATAATTGGAGAAAGACGATCTGGGATTTGCAGTAGAAAGTATCAGAAAATGGGAGGAACAAAGCATGAATCAAATGTGTTTGAATAACTCAAGCGAGATGCAGAGAACGGGTTTGAATAAATCAAGTGAGACGCAGAGAACAGGTTTCAATAAGTGGGACACAAAGAATGCACTTGAATAAGTGGAATGATAAAGATTGATTCATTCATTTTCTATATAACTTATCAACCTTTTGCAGGATATTTAAAGCCAGAAAATATTTTTAGAGATAATAATGACTTAGTGATAACAAGTCAAATTAATCCATAGCTTTGAGAAGAGGTATATTCATACCTTTCTCAAGGGTATTTGCACATAAGTGAATATAACAAACCCAATGGGAATTGGAACACAACACTCCAATTAACAATTTTGAGCCATTATCCATTACACTACCCACCAAGCTTACAGGACCTGGTATTTCCAAGTGCTCACCCATCTAAGTACTGACCAGGTTCAACATTGCTCAACTTTGATGATCATATGGGAACCGGTGCTTCAGTGTGGCCGTAAGCCTTGGGAATGAAAAGAATCTGTTTGAATAAATCAATTAAGATAAAACAAGTAAGAATCAAATATATTTAAATAAATCAATCAACCAATGAAACTTAATACATTTGCTTAATAAAACCTACTTGATATAAGCAGAATTTGTTAAACTCAGTTGTTTTTCCTTTTTTTTTTTAAATTAAGATATTTGTTTTGATCCTAGACCTACAGTAGACAAATAAGGTACTTGTAAAGTACAGGATATTATATGACAAAATAAACTACAAACCTTCAGAAGCATCAGCTACAGCAAAAAGATATTCTTTCTGCTTTAGACGACAGGCAGCACGATTCTTGAGGCAGGCCACCTTCTCCTCCTGTGGGATATCCGTGACATTCAATGCCTGTGTGTAAGCACCAACAGCCTCATCATATTGGCTATTCTTGTAATATTCATTTCCTTTTTCTTTTAGTTCAATTGCTTCACTGACAGCCTAAAATGAAAAAAAAAAGTTTTATTTTTATTGTGTAAATGAAGAGATGTTGTTAGCAAGAAAACATTAAATTTCAAATAAAAAAAAACAGACAAAGAGTAAATGCTGTTTAAATTGAATGCAAGATATAAATAGGTTAAATTCTGAATTACAGTGAAGTCAAGGTGCTCTGAAAAAAAACTACAATTCACAAAATTTGATAAGCAGTGGAATAAATAAAAACTTTTAGCAAGCAAAGTTAAAGAAAGGAACAAATGAAAAGTGATGTAACTATGGGAAGTTATGATAGAGCATAAAAACCGGCAAACTGATCATAATAAATATTCTACATACACTAGCTAGGATTATTAACAAGAAAAAAAAAGAAAGACAGGATTATACAGAGATAACAGGCTCATAATACTAAGAAACTACAATAGATAAAAAAGATCAAAATTAAAAGAGAAATAAAATTTTTCAAAAGGAATAAAAATCAGAATTAAAACAAACCAAAAAGTAGACTTCTTAGATGAAACATTAAAGCTCTATAAAGGGATATCTCAGCCATACAACAATCCACTTTACATACTGTTATAGTGGAACACGCCTATTCTATTGTTAATAGACTCTCCCACCTATAATAAGTAGGAGTAGTAGCAGTCGCTCGGGGAGTTGGTCAGTCAGTCAATGTTGGACGACCGTTAGTCGGATATTAAAGTATCAGCAACCACGACTAGATTTCTCTACGTCATTACCTATTATATCAAGTTCCTAACGTTTTGTATGTCGAACCTATTTTAGGACCGACTTAGTAAAAATACAAGCCTCCACTGTGAAACTACTCTACAACACACACACATCAGCCACCCAGCATAATTAAACAAATTCAATTCTCTGTCATAGGCAAATTATCCAACAATATGTCAAACAAAAGTAAATTAACAAATCCCAAAATGCATATGAAATAATAACATTTTTTTATAGCAAAACTTACATTTACACCTAACAGAACTAAAAATTCAAAAACATACAATATAAAAATTCAAAAAATCAAGTAAACATCACAGAATTACTCTAAAACATCTTTAAAAGATAACAGAAAATAAATAAAGCAACAGTGCACCAGACACCCACCTATAGTTGCAGAGCAAAGTATAAACCCTGACTAAATAATATATTAGGTTGGTGCAAAAATAATGACGTAATAATATCGTTTTTGACATATTTTTTAACGTCAAAAAAACGACATTATTACGTCATTATTTTTGCACCAACCTAATACCAATACAGTAAGATCCAAAGGAAATCCTATATATATATATATATATATATATATATGATTTTCACTGGAAAATACCCCATCTACAAAAACATCCATCATTTTATAATTCCCATTTCTCTGTATGTTTCTCGGACAGTTAATGAAGAACACAGGCATGTCCAAAAATTCTGAACATAAAACCATGCTTCATTTTAGACATATGGTTAATAAATGTTTGTTGTACTAAATTGGTACCCTTTCATTTATCCTTGTTTTATTAACCAACCTATTTTATATATATGTTGAGCACTCTTAAGAATAAGTATTTTTGGTTATTGGAATTTATTCTGTATACACCAATCCTATACTTTGTGTGTGTGTGTGTGTGTGTGTATATATATATATATAGATAGAGAAAAAAAATAGAGAGAGAGATACTATATATTACAGCACAATTCTCTCAGATCACATATGGAAAATAAGGAAAATTGCACTAACTTACAGTACCTCAAAACGTTATAACATTTGCTTAAAGGAGAAAAATAACAATCACATTTCTAGAACAAGATAACATAGGAAAACTCTTAAACAAAAGATCAGAGCCCATTCCCAAATGTAGACACAAAAAACAATTCTATATATCATCATCAGCAACAACATATATAAGTTCTGCATTTGTGTCAGATAAATTGTCACATATGTTTTTACTATTTAAGCTACGTATGTAAACCAATAAAATGTTTAATAGTCATCATGTTCCATGTTTTGGGTTCTCTATTTTTTTTCATTATTCCATTTAAACTAAAACAATATTCAACTGAAACAGATGAGAGGGAGAAAAATATAACAGCATATTAGTTTCTAGTAGATCTCAACACACTTAACTACAGTATGTTTCATTTGTAGGAGACAAGAGATCATCTATATTCTGCATACTTATTAAGGGATTTAAAAAGATTTATATAATCACTAGTAAAAGCTTTCAATCAGAATTATGAGATTTAAACTGATTACCTAAATAGAAAATATTTCAGGAAAGGTAGGCAAAGACTTAAAATAGTTTGACTAATAAACCCTATAACATTATCAAATGGATTTTTTTTTTTTTTCCTCTGTACAAAAAAAAAGAAATACAAATCATTATTCCATTAGTCTTCATCAAATTTCATTGATTCAAAAAAATAAAAATAAAAAAATAAGTACCATATTAAATCTTGAAATGATATAAATTTTGGTATGCATTCATGAAAAAAATATTTTTAAAAAATTAAATGAACATTTTTGCAGTTGCAGTAATTCACAAAAGACTGTCTGGTTTACAAAGGCATTCATAACAGAAACTGTTACACCCCATGTTAGCAACAACAAATTTCATATTAGATCCTCTGTTAAAAATAAATTGTAAATAAGAGTAATATTGAAAGAGGTAAATGACAAGAGGAAATATCTTACTAGTAAATTCCAGTCTTATCAGATATTTGTGCTAAATTTAGCATTAAAAGGGCAAATAAATTACACATCAAAAGATATTGGGTTGTTCAAAACTTTTATATAGTTTTTATCATTAAACGTGTATAATTTTAATTAAATGAAAAAAATTCACTTTTTGTTATATTCTGACAGTTGTCATATCAACAGGCATTTTTTCAAAATTAGCATTTGTTTATTGTGTCTAACAATAAAGATAGAAAATAAACAACCTTTTGCTGCATATCAAAACAAAAATTTAAATGCAAAAAAAAGTTTTTGGTGTTTATGAAAAAGGTACCGAGAATAATTGAACATGTCAAAAGTGGTTTGCAGTTACACTGAATGATACCCCACAAATAGACCAGATGAGCTTGATATGAAATGAAAACAGTGAGAATAATAATCAACAATTAGAGAACACAGCCAATATACTAAAAATATCTAAATCAAGGTTTTCAAACTTATTTGCATCAGCTTAGTTATGTTAGTCACTTTGATGTGTGACTTCCTCATAAATTAATTAGAAAATACCAACTAAACCATATTTCCATATGTAATTTGCTATTGAAATATAATAAAAATGTTTTGTTTTTTAGACAAATTGTGAAGAATGACAAAAACAGGATACTTTACAACATGACAAGCAAAAGATTACGGGACAATGAAAATGAACCACCACAAACCATGGCAAACATCAGTCTTCAAAGGAAGTGATTATATGTGTGTGTGTGTGGGGGGGGGTAGGATGGGAAAAGAGTGCTCTTGTCATGAGCTCCTTATGGAGAACCAAATAAATGATTTAGACAAATACTTCACCTAAGTAGACAATGAAAAGCATCCAAAATTAGAAAGGGTATAATATTTCCTCAAGTTGACTGGAAATTTTTCATTCATTTACCAGACAGTGCACCTTTAGATTACCATTTACTCAGGTCTTTACAAAATTCTCATAATAAAAAAATAAATATGAAAAAAATCCCTGGAAGACTGCAAAAGGCATCAACAGCCATTCTTGCCTTGAAAAGATAAAAAGTTGTCAGAGGATAAAATTATGAAGTTACCTGGGAAAAGAAAAAAAATGAAAATGGTAGAAGACTGTAGATCAAATCAGTAAAGATATTGCTCATTTAAATTAATTTTGAAATTAAAACAATTATTTTTTATTCAGACTTAATAAGCAAAACATCTTGATTACCCAATACCTGCAGTAAAAGAATTTTAGTTAAATTAGAATTTGGGGTTCTGATTAACTATATGAATGCTTAAAGATTATTTGAAACCCAACATTTCTGTAATTGATGAGCTTTCCTCTTTGATATTTGAAATGGCTAGATGTAATCATAAGTTTTATGCTAACAGTTTCTTCTCTCGCACTTCTCACTTATGGAACTCTCTTCTGGTTTCATACTTTCCAGTCAAATTTAATTTTTCAAAAATGTAAATGCAATGTCAATCATTATCTTTTGTCTTCTTAATTCCTGTTCTTTTATTGTTCTCTCCTTAATATTTTCTTTTTCTCATATTCTTTCACACTCAGTAACCCTTTGCATCTTATTGGCTTCATTACCTTGTTTGGGGTGAAATGATTAAAAAAATAATTTGAGAAAAGTCATTATCTTCCTAACAGTAGTTTGGATGATTGGACTAATAGTAACAAATACTGTATTTGTATTTCATTGCTTTGCTTTAGGAAGTGGCTTCAGAAGTGCCAAAAGAGTTAAGATGAAATGTGACACATAAATCTAATGAAATATCACAAGGGAAAGAATCAGCATTGATATCTGTACAAATATAGACAAAAATATTATATTATTTTTACATTTTCTGCATCCTGTCAAAGAGTGTTTTCTGCATTCTTGCTATGTCTCCATTGTATAGTGTTTCTATCTCTACACATTTGTTTAATCATTCATCTTTTGCTTACTTGTGTTTCTTTTTAGTATATTTGTTTAACATCCTATATTTGGTGCTATTCCCATTCCTTGGCATTATCTGTTGTCTGTTTTTCATCAGTTTGAGGATTTCATCTGACACCTACTTCTTTTTTTTATGTTAATTCCCTTGAATAATCTCTTTTGCTGTTGTCAATTACCTTACTTCTAAGATTTTATATTTGTCTTTAATTACATATGTATATGCTTATTTTTAACTAGAGTTGATTTGGAGTTTATTGCATTGTTTTGTTTTAGATTTATTTAATTTTTGTAATTTTTCTATTATTTGTGATTGCTCCCACAGATAACACTTTGGTATATTTTATAATGTAGAACTGCATTTCTAAATCTTTTATTGATTGTTAAGTAGTCTATCTGCTTCTATATGTCGCCTTTCCATGATCACAACAAGTGTTTTATATTCTTCACAGCAGGTGTTGCTTATTACTTGATCATTCACTATGCAATAAGGTATGTATTTTTCTCTGCATTCATTATCTGATCCAAGTCCATACATGCTATGTACTGCACTATCTTTTCTTTCCTAGGTATCCCATGATGCAATTTTTGCAACTTGCACTAGCCTTTGGTATTAGATAATGTGTTGTAAAATTAATCTATTTCTTTCTTTCTATTTCTGGGAATGAGGAATTATTGTTATTTACATGTAGACTATTGTCCTCATTTTTGTTGTTGTTACCAAAACATTTTGGTTGTTGTGCCCTCTGGCCTTCATCAGGTGTATGTCGAATCAGGTAACCTACAGGGAATTTTCAAATTGAATCCTTCATTTAATCTACGAGGCAAGCAATAACTGAGCAGTACTAAATAACAACAAAACAAAATATCCCTAGATATGGACTGTGGAACAATGACAACCTACCCCCATAGATTAAATAAAGAGTTCAGTTCAAATTCCCTGTGGGTTACCTGGATCAACATACACCAGACAAAGACTGGGGAACACAACTGCCGAAATGTTGCAATAACAGCAACAACAAAGACAAGGACAATAGACTTCATGTGAATAACCGATATCTTCTTTTGTGCTTTATGACATTGCTATATAAACTACTATGATGGCCATACTGAATGGCTTCCTTTTCAATTTCACTACAACTCTAACTGTTGCCTATATCCATGTTGTAGCATATCTACAGCTACTAATGGGTATGCCTTCATTCACATAAATACAGTAGTAAATACTGTATATTGGTCTGCATTTGGAGATTTGTTTCCAGTTGTGCTGGTCAAACTCTCTATCTCCGGGCAGAGAGGATCCCCAGATAAGGTTATATCAAAGGGCAGAGCCATGTCTCAGGAAACAGCTACCCGACCCAGTTTTATACGGAGTCTACGGGGAATTTTTAGACAAGCTATGTGGGGCAGTTGATAGATATCCTGCAGTTGGAGATTCTTTGTGGAATTCACTTAACTCACTTCTAGCAGTTGACAACTACTTCTATGCGCCACTGGCAAATCTTATATGTGTTGTTCATGTCCTAAGTATTATCATTCATTACCAATGTTCATGTGATTATTCTATTCAGTAACCTTCCCAAGGTTACAACAATCCCAGAACATATTTCTTTTTGACTTTATATAATATTGGATATACAGGTGATATAATGGTTAGTGGCTTGGAGCAAGAAATCAGTAAGCTGAGCTCAAATTCCAGTTGAGATCTTTACATTCACTTTCACACAAATACCTTTGGGAAAGGTATGAATGCATTTCTTCTTCCCCCACCAGCTATGGGGTAAATAGTAGTGGTTTTTCAGCTTTGGTTGGCAATCAGTCTAAGAGAAGGACAGCCATGAATTCAAAAACCGGTTGTATATAGGGCAATATATTCATCCTATGAAAACCTACTATTGAAACCACAACAGCAACACCTAGCCTCATACTTCTCAGTGAAGTTCACAGGACTTGAGTGAGTGAAAGAGTTATCTAATATTAGTCCTACTCCTCTTTCATTTCTCTCTCTACCTGTATATATGATTCTGTAGTCACTGCTTGTGAAGTACCCACTGTTTATTCGTTTTGTTTTAAATACACCCAGAATGTCGATATTTGGTTTTTCCATTTTCGGTTTTCCATTTGCTTTCCAACATTGGTATACGGTCTTAACATTACATGTACTGATTATGATTTTGCCTTTGTTGCAAACAGTTGTTGGGTGATGATCAGGTGACACCTGTCACACACATCTCTTTTGTAGGTAAAGAGTCAGTTTCATTAGAGCTAAACCTCTTCACGCTATTTCCTGTTATTTTTGTGTTGTGTATTGCCACAATTATTCTTGGGAGGGATAGTGGAGTGGTTGGTATTGTCGTCTCCATGTTGACATTGAGATATCAGCTATAGTCATTTTTCTTCCTATAGGGTTGCTTATCATCCTATTCATCCTGATTTCCTAACTATTGCAGGCACTCCCCTACATTCAGTAATCCTCTATCTTGAGTTGCTCTTGGGTCTTGTATTGGGTGAGCAATATTATTTTTAAAAAGTCTGTCAGGAGATACAAGTATTGGTTTGTAAACAAGCTCAAATGAGGTGGTCTGCAGTGATGTCTACCCTTAAGTAACAAAAATAAAGGGGCCACCAATGTGTGTAAAGCTTCAAAAGTTGCTGTAGCCTCTAGTTTCTGGTATTTCTTACTTTCAACTTCCACCATTCAAATCTATCAAACTTAAATTTAGCATTGCCAGCTGAAAAACTGTCATCTCTGGCTTGAACATAGCAAATCAGTAATGTTCATTTTTGTTATGGCTTCTACTGAAATATCTTTTAAACTAGTCAATTAAACAAATGACAATCAATAGTAGCAGAGTAGTATTAAGATCAACATAGAGTAACCATTTCTCAAACTTCTGGCTGAAAACAAATCCAATTGAAGAATCCTAATAAAATATAACCCAAACTATTTCTAAACAGATACCTAGTGCAACTACTGATTTTTCAAAATAAAAAAATGGAAGTTTAGTTCATTATTTATGACCTGTGCTACCTGAAAAATAGAAAAAAAAAACAAGGTATTGATTTAGGAACATTGGCCACTGGAAAAAAAAAAAAAAATTTATTACTGTGCTGATTTTAAAAATTCTTTTTTTTAGTTTTTAACTCAAATGTGCAACAAACTCAACTGTTATGAGTTTTCTACTCATGGCAGATTTGTTGCACATTTAAGTTAAAAAAAAGGATGGCATTTTTTAGCCTAGCTAATAAAAAACTTAAAAGGAAAATGATAAAAACAAAAAAACGTACGACAAAAAGAGAACCATAAAAAATGATACGGGTCCTATGGATGCAGATAATTACAAGGTGGATGGATAGATAGCTAGCCTATCATATTACATTCTGAGACTTAAAAAAAGTCTTCGTCGTCATACTATACTTTTTTTAGTGTTACCAATGGTACTCTACTGCTGTTAACTGCATTCCAAAAAATAGTTTTAAAAACCTACACCAAAATAAACATTCTTTTTACTTTATTTTATTATTTTTTTTTTTACTTAAGATATTTTCGGTAGAGATCCTGATCAAGTGATTTTTATTTTAAATACTAAAAAAAAAAAAAACTTTATTATCGGACATACAATTACAACGTTAAAAGCCCCGATAAACGAACGTAGAAGGGGGGAAAATATCTTCAATCTTCATCATTTTTCTAAGTTTTCTTTTTTTTTAATGACAATTCTTCATCTCAGAGATTCAAATGATTTATTACTTTTTTTTCTATAAAACAGTAGTGAAAAGTCAAATATTTATCTATGAATAAAAGTAACACTAACTATTGTTCATAAACTAGGAAACATGCATCAGTTTTTTATTATTTTTAACTTTAAAAAACTTAATCTTTCTTGTAAAACATTTCGAAAACTTTAACAACTTGGGTCTTTTGGTCGCGAAATATAAATAATAATAGGCTACAATCTATATTTTAATTCAATTTTTTAAAATAAACATGCTTTTTAGCACTCGACTAAATTAAAAATGTGCCTTTGCCTAAGTGAAGTCTTACATTTTTAACTACACATACTCTGATAAACAAAACAAAAAATACCTGTTAAATAAAAAAAAAGTAAAACAGAAACAGTTTTTAACCAACAATTGAATGCCTTCTTAATTTATGTTAAATTAAATTTAAAAAATACTCTTCTTTTGACACGTATGCCGTATGACTCGCCGATGATATAAAAAAAAACAATATAAACATGTCTTTTTAGTTTTATGTCAAGTTAGTTTCTGAAGGTACCGAATGCAGTTTGTTGAGTGACAGCAGATGCATGTTTGTTTTATTTTTAAACTGACTTTTAAAGTTATATTTTTAAGTTTCACAATAATACAATTGTAATCAATCAAAAAATTTTTAAAAGATTGATTAGAATCGATAAGGAATTTAAATAAAAACTAAAATGTAAATTATGAAGTTCTATAGTTGAAATCCCAAGCCTATTTGGACCGAAAACTGTCAAAATAAATTATTTGTTTAAAAGACTTATTTAATATGATGTTTAATTTATTAACATTATTATGAAATTTCAAACGAATCTTAAACCTTTTAAGAATAAATTGAACTTTCATTCTTGCAAATTTTTAGCTTTTTGAAACTAGCCATTTAAAGTTGTTTAACAGCCGGTTTGTCTTTATCATCTTACTTTAATTTTTCTCTTATTCTTACCAAATCTGCGAATAGTGTCAGTAATATTAAAAAATATGAGGTAAAATATGATTATATATGCAAAAGAGTATAAAAATTCAAACATTTTTTTATCAGTGCTTAAAATTCTTACCATGTTTTGATGAAGCGTGCACATGTATGTCTCTCAGAACAGGAAGTTGACACTAACGTTTCGCAGTTAATAACCAATATGTATTTTTAAAAAGATACATCGAAATAGTTCTTTCATCTATTTTATATGCGAATGATTTAGAAATTGGAAAAAATTCTCGAATATTTCTACTGTTTCTGGGTATTTCTTTTCCAGTAAATCACAACATCTGAAAATTCTAGTACATCACAAAGGGGGATAACTTTTTCTTTCCTTTCACCGTTGCTCTTAATATGATTCGGATCGGCTGAACCCTCACCTTAAAAGGTGCGATGCAAAAAGAAACCTCACCCTTTTTTTCCCCCTCGATGCAACTAGAAATGTTTTCTTTTCTCGAATGATCGCTGATGTACTTCAGATAGAGGAAAATAGATTTGAGCCAAACTTTCAAATAACGTAATATTACTTCTACTTTCAAAAGAAAAAGTTGACTTACTACGACTGGTTTAAAGAAGAAAACTTTAAAAGTCAACCAAACAAAACTTTACGTTTAAAGGAAAGCATTTCTTACGCGAACATTCTCTTAAAATTATTCCATCTCTATAAGTTCTTAATGAATTGCATTCAAAATGTTATTTTTTCTTGATCCAAACAAAAATAATTCAGCCTATCTCCGTTGGAGTTTTATTTATTTAAAATAAAAAAAAATCTAATAGTTTTTAAATTAAAAATAAAATCTACTTCCTGACTTCAATTTTGTTTGACCTCTAAATCAATATTTTTTTTTTAGTTTAAAAAACAGATACCAGTCTATTTGCATTGTCATTTAAACTCTAAAAGCAACAACGTTCTTTCTTCTCTGTGTCTGTAAGTAAAAAAAAAGTTGTTACGCGTTTTTATTTGTCAAAGTTATTGTCACCCTTAAAATTATAAATTTAAGATTTTTTTTAATGGATGCGTGCGTAACACAACAGTTACTAAAGTTTAACAGAGAAATGTGGGACCAGCGAGCCAAGTTCGTTTCACAAATAACATATCCTGGGGGGGTGGGGGTGAAAACCATCTCTTCCCTTCAAAAATAGCAATCAGACCAAGTTCTCCAGACTTAACTGACAACCAGTCCAAGCGATGGAAACCCCGGGCTGTGTTTTTTGTGACCTCACTATCTTCATTTGTTTTTTTTTTCTACCTACGTTATAAATTAAATTAAGTACAATTATTAAAAGCTGAAAGTTTTGACATCCTTCTGGGTTACTTTTCTTTATTTTTGTCCAAATCCATGAATTTGTTTTGCTCATGTTACAGTTAAGTCTAGAAAAAACAGTGACTAAAGGAAAGCACTGGTAGTCTTCAACATAGGGGCGGTGCGTACTACCCCCGATTAGGCCGCCGGGGGGGGTAGGCCCCGGATAGTGCTTTGTGACCCTCGCTATATCAACATTTATATACGTTACAAATTAAAAGCTAGCAGCTAGTACAACTGACCATTTAAGAATGAAAAACTTTCGCAGGTTTTGACGTCATTCGGCCGTGGTCTCTTTTTTTTTTTCTCGTCCAAATCCGTGAAATTGTTTTGACTTTTGCTCAAGCTATATTTCGAAAAAACGCTCCATTCACTATCCATAAATGTTGAATTGAATGTGTTAAAATTGTTCAACTTTTTAACAAGAAAAAAATTCAATTTGAAGTTTAAAATTGCTATATTGTCGATTTATTTAAGTAAGAAAAATTGAAATGATTATGTTATGAAGATTAATAAACTTATGAAAATTGAGAGTGGCCTCGTATCATAGATTCGAGGGTAGGGAGGCATGAAATCCTTGCACCGACCATGCTGTTGACTGAAGGTATGGATAAAAAAAAAGGTGATAAACGCAATTTCTGAGGGTAAAAATCGGTGTGGTATGGCCGCGAAAATAAACTTTACAAATGGTTGGTGTATCAGAGAAGACAATGACTTGCCACAAATATGATAATTTTTAAAGCAAAGAGGATTTTTTTGTATACTATTCTAGATTTTGCTGGTCATACATAGGTCATGAAAATAAACAAACTGGAGTAAGGAAAAAAGAACGACGCTTGACCTGGTATGCACGTGAAGAATTTGTGGGAGAAAATTAAGTGATATAGTGATTTAAATCATTTAAGAAAACTAAATAATAGGAAATCTTTTTTTTTTTTTTTTTTTTGTAGTGTAGTAACTATTTTCTTAACATTCTGCATCATTTATAAATATTACCTCCCCTTTAACTGTATATGAAATACCTCTCAAAGTGTTTTAGTGTAGTCCTATATTTGAAATTGCAGTAGCCTGGCTCTCAATTTTAG
The DNA here is from genome assembly GCA_903632075.3 of Acanthosepion pharaonis. Taxonomy (NCBI): domain Eukaryota; kingdom Metazoa; phylum Mollusca; class Cephalopoda; order Sepiida; family Sepiidae; genus Acanthosepion; species Acanthosepion pharaonis. Next base: position 35,896 of record CAHIKZ030000036.1, on the reverse strand, counting down.
TCAAGGTTGTTTTAGATGTTGTGATAGAAGGATATGATTACACAACCAAGAAATTCAAGTTCAAATTGCATTATCAGATCTAAAATTTGGCTTGGCGAAAATAGTCACCTACAGAGTACTAAAGGTTTTAAATTTGATGTTTTGAGCATTTTTGTGTCTTAGACGACTAGGTTTTATTTTCCAAAACTTTGTCTTCTAAATAAAAACGTGTCTTATACTCCAGTGCATCTTACATTCTGAAAAATACAGCAATTTTATGAGGTCATTCATTCAAGTAAAGAGAAAGAATTAAAAAGTAAATCTGAGAAAATACTGAAAGCAATTTTATTTTCACTTTTGCGAAAAGTTTACCAAGGACTTTATTTCAGTTAGTTTTTGGAGTGAAGATAAAAATAAACACCAAGGCAGTCAAACACCAAGTGACAAAAAAATGTTTTTTTGAGTCAGAGGATTGTGCATTGTTCTGGTCAAAAAATCAATGCTTCAAAAATAAGTATTTAACATTTTTCAACCAATGAGTCACTTTCTTACTAACAGTAAAAAACATACTTTGTGATCCCCTTGAAGGGCATGTAAATAAAGTTTCCAGACAGACAAACCAGTAAGGAAAGACAAACGGCAACAGGTCACAATGCTTGACTTAAACAAAATTCCCTTATACATTTGTAGTGCCACGCCTACATTTCTTCAACTTTGATTGGTCGATTAATATATACTAAAAATAGTAAGACAATTTATCGATCGCATTTCACCATACTGAATTTTTTCCTACAGTTTGCTCACAAACAAGTTTTGTTATAAAATCACTGATTGGTTCATTTTTCATCCAATCGAGTATTTTTCGTATACCTTCAAAAATATATCCCGCGTTCGTGATGGGAGCCACATATAGTAGTATAAATTTGGATGCATTTCCCAAAATCAAACAGTAGAGTAATAGACCACAGTAGAGTACAGAACAGAGACAATAGATCTCAACTACTCACTCGTGTTATTCATTCTACTCACTCTGCATGTACAGACACACAGATACAGAACCTGAATTTCATACAACATCAGTTCTATGTGAACAAACCAAGTTGAAACAACTCTGTTAGTTACAAACACACAACTGAACAATCTTCTGAAGATACATTCAATCCTAACACAGAACTCTGAACTTTAGATTCAGAAAACTCTGAACTTTACACTCAGAAAAACTTGCTTAAAAACATTTCCTAACAGATAAAGGGAAACTACTTTTTTCTCCTTATTCACACATTATACAACTACCTTGTATTTATTGTTGATTTTAATATATATGTTTATTTGTTGAAACAAATTGGTTCTTCATTGTTTTCCTTGATATTTAAAAAATTATGTATGAATGTTAAATGCTTATTCAACACGCAGCCACATTTATCTACCAAGCAGCATCCTACATTGGTAACCTCAACACTTAAGAAACAGCATTCTACACATTCATCCGTTTTCTTCACCAAGCTTTGGGAAACTTACACTTTCCTCCTCACTTTCTCACTCACCTCTTCTTTCTCACACATATACACAAAGAAATCACATTTATTTCTTATTTCTTTTCATCTTGGAAAACAACTACAAGGAATGGACTGCATCTTGACAAATATAAGAACTTTAATGCTCACACACATACGCTAAGGAAAATTTAGTTGTAAAAAAACATGAAAATAAAAATATATTTTTATATTTAAACACTTTTTTTTCTTTTCCTTTGTTGTGGGCTGATTCAAATCAACAGCAATTTTAATTTTCTGAATACTTGTATTAATATTTACTGACCTTTGTTTAACCAGGCCACAAAAACAGAGCATCTAATGAAGATTGGATTCTACGGAAAAAGTAAGTGAGAAAGTAACCTGCTTATAATGACAAGAAGCTTATTTTTCTAAGCAATGGTTGATATGTTCTTTATTATTGCCTTCACAACTTTAGTTTTAGTTACTTTCAAAATTTTCATCTTAATTTTAATTTAAAACTCAAGAAAGCACTAAAAATAAATGGACAGGGAGCTAAATCACATTATACTCTACTGCAATTAGATCTCTTTCTGATTCACACTACATATCAGCCAGATGTGAACACTGAAAAACAAAACACAAAATAAAAAAGGGGTTTTCTGCACAGAATCTCTGAGTATCATATTTGGTCCACAAAATAAATCCCTACAATAAATAAAATAGCTAATCATGAATGTTCCCACCAGGAAAAAAGATGACCCTGGGGGCCACGAGATTTACTTAAAAGAAAGCCCCTCATAATGAATAACACAGTTGTGGGCTGAAAGGCCATGTGTTGTGAGCTGAAAGGCCATGCTGTTGCCATCACCGCCATAATCACTTCTCTCATCACAACTCTCACCACAACTCTTCACATGCAGAATACATCCAACAGGCCAGCTCTCGACACCAACCACTGAGATTTCTAATGCCTTGAAATCACCACCGTACAGCTCCAGGCCTCCCTCATCATCATCTCTCTTGTCATCACCACTGTGACCTCTTTTGCTGATCTCTAATTCGACCAGAATCCAACAGAGACATTCCATCCAAACATCATTCACTATCTACACCTAATCCCTAATCGCCACTACCATAACCTCAGCAATCAATGAGCCTTACCACAAATCAACCCACCAACATAACTTCAATCGACCAACCTGTCAACTCACCTTACAATTCAGTTCAGCTTCAACATCTCAACATCACAGCTCATCAAGCACCTCCCAGATGTTGATTTCAACCATGAGGAAGAGCATATGTCCAAACTCCACCAATGACTAATTTGCTCCAGACCTATCCTCTGATCTCAACTGTGACCTTGGCCAACCAACCCAAGAAATCAACTCACATCCCAACATCACACTTACACCTAATCACTTTCTTTACCAACAGCAACTGACAAAATACACATGAACAATTATTTTCTAATTTTCAAAGAACTATGTATATATACTGAATTTTGATGAATAGATGCTGTTGAAAATTTTAATCCTTGTTTGTTCCTTTCCTTTGCAACCAAACCCTTGTTATAAAAATCAGATGTTAAAAATGGGGGTGATGGCTAAATCAGGTTTTGAAGATATTTGATTCTATATTTTTTATCTGATTCTCAAAAAATGAATATTTTTTAGAGATATAATATCCTACAATAAATATAATTATGTTTTGATTTTAAATACACAATTTTTTTCACATATAAGTTTTATATAGAAGTTTGGGAAGTTACTGTTTCAGAAAAAAACAACAGGAAATAAAGTTATGTGGTCTTGCTGAAACCCATTGATATTTTATTATTTTTCCTTAATTGAAATTTTGATACAGGGGCCCTCATCTCTACTACATCTCAATTTCAAACTTTTCCAATCTGGGGGTCACAAACCCTCAAAGGAAAATTGGGGAGGGGCAGTGTGTTTTTTCAATTACCAAAAATCAGGGGATTATCCAATTTAAATGTAAATTTCAGTACATATTTATTATTTATTTACTTTTATATTTAATAGTTTTTTTTTATTTAAAAAATATGAGAAAATATTATTCTTTTTGTAATAACCACAAATATTTTCATGACTAAATTGTACTCGAAAAAATGTTTCAGTTGCAAATTTTTACATTTCTATAAAGATTAATCGCCGACTTATCTCTGCAAAAAAAAGTTTTACAAAGATTCCAACACAACACAAATGGGATTGTCTTAAAAATTTGTTTTAAAAACAGTTAGTTTTCAGGAAATTTTTCATATGTTGAAATCTTTAAGTTATCATTTTTGCAGTTTTATCTTTCTAGAAATTCTATTTTAATTATTAGTCATGTACTTCTGGTTAGTATTAGTATTAGTAAAAAAAAATTAGATCCTCCTTAGTGGATGATCTCGGAATAAAAAATAATTTTACTGAGATATATTCCCCTCTTAATTGAAAGAAAATTACAATTTAAAAAATAAGAGCTACTGAAATTAGCAATTCTGCTCCAGCCTCACCAGTAGACATGGGGCCCCCACATGGTTGAGAGTTCAGAGTAGTAACCACTGGTGCTGTTGATTATTATAGTTGATGATTGACAATATAACTTAGGTAGAAAAAAAAAGTACAAAAAGCAAAAAGTGCTGCTGAAACTAACCCTTTTAGGGTTCCAACCTCGTTAGGAGTTCCTGCATAGCACGCACCACACTGGCCATGCAGATACATGATGTATATTATCAGTTGATAACTGACAATGTAACATCAGTTTAAAAATAATTTAAAAAATGGCAGATGGTCATAAAACAGTGCTGAAAAAATGGCAATGGCCACAACAGGGCCCCAAAAAGCACCCCCACCCCCGCTCCGTGGTTTCTGGGATAAGACGTCAACTTACGTCATAGATTTTGTAAAAAAAAGAAAAAATATTACTTGGTTCTAATACCACCTTGCCACCCACTACTACACCCATTTTTGTACCTTCTACCTCCCACTTTTTCCTCAATGCCCCTGCCATGGTGGGGACATTAACACCCACTTTAGGAATCCAAGTTGTAAATACTAACTTATCAACTTAGGGTAATAATGCATATTATCTATCTTTGCACACTGAAAGAATTAATTTATTTGTAAATAGAAAAGAAAATCTTATTTTCATGATTTTTGTGTAAGGTTTCTTAAAACATGTCATAGGTATTCCATTTCACTCAATCACAATCATATCAGTTTATTAGTAAACATTTCATAGTAAACATTTGATAACAGTAGGTACTCTTGTATAAAAAAATACAAGTGCCAGCATGATTAAATTTTTTCCTTCAATTTTTTCCCTGGCACAGTGTTTATTTGGTACAGCATTTTTCAAAAGCTTTCCCAACACTGTTATCCAAACAGGCATTTTTTATTAAACTTATATAAAAATTCTCAGTAAAAGATTTATTTTATAAATTGAAAAATTCCTACTGACATGATTATTCCAGACAGTATTTTTATTTGGCACAAAGAGTACAATAAGACAATAACCTGGTGATACAATATGTATTAAATTACTCAGTGTTTTTAAATGAAGCATCACAAAGAATACCTATGTAAACTTACAATGTGGACCACATACAAGCTTTCCACTAATTGGCCAATGACCACTTTGTGTTGCATTTTGATTTTTAATCTTGGTGTGCATTGAAATCTGGAGAAAAGTGTGCTGCATGCTCATAAGGTAACACAATGAAAAAAATGCCATGTTAAGAAATAAGAATGTGAGCCCTGTTTCTCATATTATATGCAGGTGTTTATTCAGGGCTTCACCTGGTATTTTAGGTGGGTGATACCCAGGACAACTTCTGGTATGTCGACTTTTCCTCCTATCAATTCCTTGTCCATCTGTTTTAAGAAAAAAATTTATAAAAGTTTAACTGACAGTAACAGTTTGGTCAATGAATGCCAAATGTTTCCTATATGGAATGGGATAATCTCACCATTACAAACAAATCAACTTATAATAATAATAATACCATGTTTCAAAAATTCAGACAGAACTGACTGGTGATGATCTGCAAGAAAAAATTACAAACAATTACACCATGACATGACACCTCATATAGTCATCAATATGTACTAAGCACATAGGTGTTAAGAAAAATTCTCTTTTTCATGTTTGACTAAAATTGATGTGATGCATTGATTTATTGAAACTATTTTCTTCATCTTTGTTGTTTTTATCAGTCTGTGCTGGCCACTGTACACTCCAGCCTTCCTCAGGTGCCTATAGCACATAGTAACCTTCAGGGAATATTGAATAGGACCCTGGATTTTCAAATGTGATTAGAAAGAACAAAGATAAGAACACTAGATCTTAAAGAAGATAATCTTTCATCAGACCCTTATTTATATGCACTACAAAATCACAAAGAACTTTAGCAAATAACAAAAGCCACATCACTTGAAAACTTCCAACAGCAGTAACAAGTAAAATGAGTAGCACATGTAAGTAGAAGGGAAAATAATGATATAACTAATATTTTGACTTTCCACACTACCTTAAACAAAAGGTTGGGAAGGAAATTCCCATCAATAATAGAAAGAGCAATCACAATGGAGTTGAGAAGTCTAAATTCCTGAAAAACTGTTTTAAGAAAAAATTTTTTATAAATTTTGACCAACATTAAAACTATTTGGTCAATGATTGCCAAATGTTTCCTGTATGGAAAGGGCTAATGTCACCATTAGTGTTATAAGCTGTATTACTAGTTGCTGGTGGAGAGGACTATCAAAGGAGTTTTATTTGAAATTTTGTGATTGTCTAAAGAAATATGGGCATTGTTGAATTTACTTCTCTAAAACATTTTTGCATTACAAACACTGAATTAACTCCCTTCCATTTCTTTAACTATCTTTATATGCAAACCCTCTGGATTTGAAAAATCAGAAATAAAATGAAAATATGTAATAATTTATTTTGACTACTAAAAGATTACCAGTTCCATAAAAAAATTACAGCAATATTTAAGTAATTTTGCAACCAGTTGCATTTTCTGTATAAATAATTTAGGGTTTTTATCAATATAATTAACTCTATTGTTACATGTAAGAATTCTACATATTAACCCATTAAAAGTAAAAATATCCTGCCACCCAAAACTCTTAACATAAAAGAACTAAAAAGCAATGTATTAGTAACCTGGTGACCCATATTTACTCATGAAATATTCCATTGTTATGCTCTTAACACAAAGCATGTTTATTTATTTGGTAATGTCTTACTATAACAACAGAATATATCATCCCAAATTGGGGAGATAAGGATGTGTGGCCACCAATGAACCCATTTTTTCTGTGTTCATTTTACAAGTCCACACTTGTCAACTACTTAACTATTCTATTCCTAATCCTGTATTTAGGTTACCCAGTGGCAAATTGGCCAAAGTGTCAGCTTGCCCAATGGCAAGTGGGCCTTCTATATCAAATAAAAATGCAATAAAGAAACAAAAACAGACAACTCTTCTATATAATAAATGCAAATGTCAGTGTGTCACTGTGTAACACTTTTTCAATTAGAGACACAACTCTAACTTTCAGTAGCTCATCTTCTATATAATAAATGTGAATATCAGTGTGTCATAATTTTTTAATTAAAGGGACACAACTCTCTAATTTTCAGTAGCTCATCTTCTATATAATAAATGCGAATATCAGTGTGTTACTGTGTCACACTTTTTCAACTTTACTCCTAGAGGCTGTAACCCAACATATCATACCATTTTGGAATCAGGCTGACTCCATGAGCAACTTAAAAACATTCTGGGATGGATCCTGACCCACAATCCTGAAATCTTGGATTCCCAAGTTTTCATTACTGCAATTGTTTTTGGCGATTTTTGTACATGATATTTTATGACAATTTTTTTTGTACTATAACAATTTATACTTAAATGCAGTGATCAATTTTGAGTTCTTCTGTAGTTTATTGTTGCCTATCACATCCACTCTTCTCTACCTATTGTGATGAAGGCCTAATCACAAGATTTCTGCAGGAGCTAGCTTAAATGTCACCCAACTGGGCGACTTTCAAATTTGTTTTGTAATAAAAAGGAATAAGAACTTCCAATTCACATTAGGTTTGTCATATTTGTTTATGCCCAAATTCTCTTGGGAAATATATGAATACATCTCTTCTCCCTCAGCTATGGGTTAATTAGTAAGACTTGTATCACTAAATATAAAAAATCTCAAAAAAATTTCTTAAAATCTAAAAAATATTTTCTGGCTTTAAATAACGTTCAAAGAGTTAAGCTGTAGAAAATGAATCAATCAATTGCTCTGCTATTTGTCCAGGGTTGGAGTCAGTGGTAGACTGGCCAGGGTTTCAGTTTACTCGATGGCCAGGGGTCACCCCACATCAAATAAAATGCAATAAAGAAACAAAGACAAACAACTATTTTAGTAATAAAAAGGAATAAGAACTTTATAAAGTCATCTGCAACAGGGCCATCTTAGCACATGTGCCCAATTGGCACTTGCCTGGGGACCACACAAGCATAGGGGCCCATGCTAATCTGTGCATGTTAAGTGACTTGTGTTACAGAAGCCCTTTTTTAGGAAATACTATAAATAGAAATTACTACTACAAGACACTACATGTATTGTGGTTTGTAAAAATATATGTCAGAATAAGATCCATTTCATTTGAGTTGGTTCTCAAATAAAAAAGAAAGTGGGAGAATGTCCTCTTTTGATCTAGAAGAAACTGGGAATGGCAAGGACTTTCTTCAAAGAGGCTGCCCACCTATATAAATGGAAGACCTGTTTTATTTCGCCAGTTCAATTCACTTAACTTGCAGACAATTTCACTATTATGGAAAAGATCAAATAACAGACCCTGACACCCAACGATTAGTCTTCGCACACTCCTAGCACAGATTCACTGATAAAACTCTCATTTCTATCTTTTAATATTTGTAGCCAAGACTACTGTTGACTTTCTGTTGGAGACAATATTATCTTTTATTTTTTCTCTGTTTTTATTTAATTCTTAAATTTCCCCTAGACTGAATCTATATTGTTTTGAATGCTTAATATTTTTACTTTTGCAAATAAATTATTTTTATTGTTATAAAACCCTAGTATTTCTTTATTCTTCTTTTCTTTCACCTTCTCTCTCCTTTTTTTTTTTTCTTTTTGTCACAACCATGACAAAATGGGGGCTCGACCTAAGCTTTGTTGCTCATTTTAAAACAAAAACAGAAATTCAGCTGTCTTAACTAAAAAAAATAATTTTCGGTGCCACTATAGCATGAGGTCTACCTTCCATTTCACACATTTAGAAAATATGAGACGGATATAAATATCCATATTAGACCTCGCCTGATCTGATCCATGTTAGACCTTATTGGAATTAACTCCTCCTTAATTTCCTAATTGTCCAAATTGTTCCTAGGGGGCGCCCTCCCAACACTATAAATACTTGGTGATTTCTTCCCTCTCCCTCACTTTTCATTTTCAGTGAACACTACAACAATGTAGGCTCTTGCAGAAGTCTGCATTTTCCCCTTTGTGGGGTGGGGGGGCGCTGTATGTTTCCTTGGAGAAATGTCATGAAACAAACATACACAAATATACATGTATGTACAAACTTTCACTCACGCATTTCTTGGAACACAAACTTTACAAAATTATTTGTTACACATACACATACACATTATTTTTGTAATTTGTATCTGTTTGTTAATACACAAATATATATATATATATATATATGTCTTGGTTTTCTTTTACATTTCTTTTGGGTAGACTCATCTTGAGCCTGCCATATTTGTAGTGGGCTCTATTTCAGGAAATACACGTGTTAATCTCACAACACATAAAAACACACGGTCTGCTACAAGATTGGTGACCCCAACGTGATCTAATATTTTACTCCTGATAACAGAAACACTAGACTATATATATGCACAGACTCAAATATATATTTACACACCTTTTGCCAACAAAATGAAAACTCAACACCATTTCAACTTCAAGCGACACTGTTTCTTCTGGGCTAATCAGATAAAGTGTGGCATCCCTCAAGGCAACTCACCATCCTTATTCACTTTTCAATGATGCAAATACAAACACCCTAAGAATTTATAAGTATGATATTCAATCAACAATAATAGCAAATTTTCTTCTGAAACATACATTTGACACATCAGCTCAACTTTGCTAGAATGCTGCTTCTACACAATCTTTCCAGAGTGTGCTACACATTCAACCCAAGTTGAGCCCACCATATTTATAGTTGCCCTATTTCAGGAGATACAGGTGTTCAACGCATAGAAATACTTAGTTTGCTACAACCTTACCTGACCTGATGGACACATGAGGGGAGACGCACACTATAAAGCACCTAATTTTCTCATTCGTTGTTCATTTTACAACAACAAAAAAAGTAATTTATATTTCTCTTCAGATATTTCTTTTGATGAAACTGACTTTGTGTTTGATTAAAAATGTTGTTTTCCTTTGAAGAATTTCTTTCTTCATCCAATTTGGATGAAGAATTTCACTTATTAAAAAAATTAGTGTTATTGCAACTAGCTACATATTTTGATTTAAACATTAATGCAAATATGAAAAAAAAGCAGAAGTAACATTAGTAGACCGAATGTAGTACTATTAATAGCAATGACATGATTATTGAATATATTTACATTGTATATGAACCCTATGAGCTATGGATACAGGGTGGTCAAAAAGTCTTGTCACTTTTGACCACCCTGTAGATTATTAGTCTTTAAATTAAATCCTCCCCATTCACTGCATACTGGAGAGATGAAAAAATTCAACAAAGAAGTCACAATCTATTTTATTGATTTTTGCAAGGCATTTGCTTCTATCAGCAGAGATCTCATTTTCAAAATCCTTCAGCTCTACGGTATACCTCCCAGAATTGCTGAAGCAATTAGAGCTCTGGACAGAAACACCACTGATGGCGAGGCTCATTCCTTTGAAGTTAAAGCAGGAGATCTACAATGCGACATATTTGCTCCTTTTCTGTTTACAGTTGTTCTGGACTATGTTTTGCGTATTTCTCTCGACAACATGGAGGAAAAAGGATGCCTTTTGAAACCTTACCAGAGCAGTCAGTAGCCTCCACAATACTTGACTGACCTTGAATTTGCCGATAATCTTGCATTAATTTCTCAATGTATCAAAGATGCAGGATCCTTGCTTTAATCACTTGAGCAAGCAGCGTAACAGGTAGGTCTCTATTGCAACATGAGTAAGACAGAATACATCACAACCTTCACTGAATTATCCAAGTTGAAAGCACTCAATAATTCATCCATCAAAAGAGTTGAGGACTGCAAATATTTTGGATCTCACATCATATATTCCCAAAAAGACTTCAACATCCGCAAAGCTCGTGTGTAACAAACTTGACATGATTTGGTGCTTGAATCTTCCATCCACCTTTTTGAACACTGATTGAACTGTATGGATCAGAAACTTGGACATTCTCTGTTCATCTTGAAAAATGACTGGATGGAGCATATACAACTCTACTAAGAAAAATCCAAAACATCATTTGAAGATCCCATGCTTAATACAATCTACGAAGAACTGACTAATCTGTCTTAGGCTCAAGCAAAAGCAAATACAGTTTACCAGCCACTGCCGCTGAGCAGACAGGGAATTCATCTCATTCTTACTTCTATGGCATTCTTAGAAATTTTAATATATTTTTTAGATCCAGCTCACTACTGAGGTTTCACATAATTTATGGCTTGCACTGGCTTTTGACATTATTTGATGTCTTGTAAAACTGTCTATTTCTTCTTCAATGATTTTTTTTTATTTTATTTTTTTTTTATAAGCAACTGTACTCAAAATTTGGCCAAATCTTAAACAACTTCACTACTCATGTCAGTGTGACTTAAGCAACTAAAAATTAAACAAATATAGTTACTAATTATGTTATTTTATATTGTATCCAAGAATTTAGTTAAATTAAAATGTCTCTTTTTTTTTTTTATTTACTAAACACAAGCATAAAAAGTTAAACAATTTGTACATTAATTCTTAGGCAAAAATTAAAGCCAAATACTGTTTATTTTTTCTAAATTTCACCTAAAACAAGGCTAAAGTGACAAAGTTGGAATGGTAATATTAAAAAATTAAATAAATGAAAAATATGAATATTACAATGGCTATACTAAACAGTTTCCATTTTAATTTGATTAGAAGAATTATCCCAACAATTGTATCAGAACACATTCGCTCTTGTATTTATCTAATACTAGCCAAGGTACCTGGCGTTGCCCAAGTATATATGGCTGCCATTGTATAAGCCCCCCCCAGCTAGAAATGCCTAGCTGTGACCCCACTTGCATGAATCATCCATTAGTATACTAAGTTACTCACCCATCTTTTTTACGGTATGTCCTTCGCAAGTTTTTGATTGTTCTTAATAAAGGAATTCCATCAATAAAACCTTCTAGTGTGGTAGTTGCTTAGGGTTAAATTGTTTCACATTTTTAGATATTCAGTAGATTTCCTATGGCTGTTATAACTTTCAAATAGTATGGCATTGTTCACAAATCTAATAATTATTGCTGAATCATTCAAAACAATTTGCATCAACAATTGAAAATAATTTTTAAAAAACATTAAAAAACTTATTAAAAAAAATAAAATTTAAAATTTTTTTAGTTAGTAATAGTTAAAAAGACAATTTAAAAAGTAATAAATTAATAAAACAATTTAAAACATATAAAGTGTAATCATTTAAAAAATCTAAGAAATAATTGAAAAATAACCCCAAAAATAATTAAAAAAATAAGTTTTTAAAAATTTAAAAAAATAAAATAAAAGTGTAGTAATTAAAGAAAGTAATTAAAAAAAAAAAAAAAAAAAAAAAAAGGACAAAGAATGAAATTTAAAGTTCTTTATTTAAAAATATAATTTCAAGAAATTGTTTGTACCAATCATCCATATTAGAATATTATGGATAGAGGAAAAATGCAAAATAGAAACATATTCAAGGAAAATGAAAGATTATATGAAAAACATGATTAAGATATATTAGTAAGAATAGATAAAAATATTTTTGTGCCATTCAAGATGATCTTGGTCAGACTGCAGAAATATGGCCAAGTTAATTTTTATCCCAACTATACAGTCATCCAAATATAATTGATCTCTAATCTTCATTAAGTAGAAATAAGATCACAAAGTTAGTTAAAACATCATGAACCTATCTCAAGATTTGATATTTCCATTTTCAGATATTTTAGTTATTTGATACGGTCGTATATTTGACACACACTGATTTATTGATTCACTGAGCAGATAAGATATATACAAATTATTCACAATTATTAATTAGCAGAGGAAAAAAATGCAATTTATCTGTAACCTTAACATTAATCAAAGTAATTTTATTCTTGTGAATCATTATTTCAAACACCAAGCAAATTTTATTAAATCAACAAAAACTGTTTATTTTTTAATATATTTTTATTATATTTTTACAATTTTTGAATAAGATGTTCATTGGGATCAAAATTGTGGATAAATTGTCCAAAATTCATTTTTTTTATTTAAGTACTTTTGACTATAGAATAAACATGAACTTTGGACAGTTTATCCACAATTTTCAGCAAAATATACTACATTTTATTTGAAAATTGGAAAAAGTATAATAAAAAAAAAAAAAAAGAGACAGACCATGTCAGTTGAATTTAATAAAAACTTATACATTACTTTATACTTGTAAACAATTTATTTTTTTCTCTCTACTTAACTTGACTTATAACCGATTTTCCTCTATTGTAAAAGTAATTGATCCCCAAAAAACATAGTATAAAGTATTAATTTGAGAGAAAGGTGTTTTCTATGATAGTTCAGAATGTCAACTTAAATGTAAAAATCAATTTCTATTGTTAATAGGACAAAACACCATTTTATACAAAATCATGAAATTTTCCTGCAATAAAAATTTAGCACCAGATTATGGAGTCAGGTATGAAAGAAGTTAATGATTTATGTTGCAAACAAGTGCATAATATATTTTAAAATATAGGCCATTTCATTCATTATACATAGAAGAGGTGTTGGTATATTTGATAGAAAAGCAATGAAACTGTAATCAGCTTGTTATTAAAGTCATGAATAGGGAGAAAAAAAAAAGAAGTACTTTAAGAGGAGGTAATCTATAAAGAACAGGCATACCCACAAAAAATGGTGTGTAAAAAGGACAGTTATTCCCTCAACACACTATTATTACTGCATGTGCTGTTGTCACAGTTTTTTTTTTTTGTTTTTTTTTTTTGCAGGCATGAAGGTTAAACATTGTCAAGAATCATTTGCAACAATTTTTGAAAGTTGATATTTACTAAGATTAGTACAGCAACAGAATTGAATAGGAAGAAAAAGCTTGTAATATTCTGGTGCACTAATTTCTTCATTTTGGGAGTGTTTGTATGCCTGTCTTGAAAATCAGTATTTAAAAAAAGTTTCAGTACTCATAAAAATTCATCAGAATTTAGTGCTGATTTAAAAAGTAAAAGTAATGAGAATGTTAGTTTTGCAAGCCACTGATAGTTAACTTGAACCTCAAAGAATTCTAAATATTTACTTTTCCATCATACTTGACAAGTAAATCCGTCATAGTTTAAGCAGAACATTTTCAAACTAACCTTTATTTACATTGCTCGGACTATCATCCTCATCTTTGTTGCCAAATATATCACAACGTTTCAGCCATTGTATGCTCTGGCCTTCTTCAGGTGGTTGGAATGTTGAACTGAACCCTTTATTTTGCTCGCTGGGGTAGAATGTTCTAGTTCCACATACCATGTCTAATGGATGGGCTATGTGTCCTCAAGGGCACATCACACAGTGGATAAAGGTGTTAGTTAGATCCAGTGACAGGACCCAAACAGTGTGAGTTCAATACCCAGTTAAGGCAGTGGAGAACTTGGAGAGGAATTAACAGGAGATAACTGATAACTGACATCCATTAGACATGGTACGTGGAACTAGAACAGCCTACCCCAGCGAGCGAAATAAAGGGTTCAGTTTGACATTCCAACCACCTGAAGAAGGCTGGAGTGTACAACGGACGAAATGTTGTGATAAATATGGCAACAAAGATGAGTATGATAGTCTGAACAATGTAAATAGTGTACATAATACCGCATTTCAGAAATATAGACAGAAACTAACCTTTAGCATTCAATATATTGCTAAAATCCATGATTAAGTTTTAAGTAAATAACCTCAATCCAGAATTTTGAAAATATGTGGCCAGTTGAAAAGACATCAACAGATTATTAAAGTGAGAAATTTTTTTTTTTTTTAAATAATTTTGTTGGATTAATTATGAATTTAGAAGTAACTTTTAGTAGTTGTTTTTATTATAGAAGCAATTACTATATTATAGTTTATTACAGAAGCAATTTTTCACAGTTGCTTCCAAAGGTCATTTTTGCTAATTGTTATGTTGATATCTGAATTTTTATTAATTAGATATTAGTTTGAACAATGAACTAAACAGAAGTGATATTTACAGTTCACACTACTATGGTGTAGGAGTTAACAAGCACATCTCACAATCTATGAACAAGTTCACGCTTCATCAGATGTGCTACAGATGACTTCATGCAGAACTATACTAATCTTGATAAATATACAACAATATTCTTCTTCCTGACTAATGTTAAAATCTCTAATAAACATAAAATACAATTTATAAATAGCAATGTAATTTAACTTATAAGAACTATGAACATAGATAGATTGCATTATTTTTTGATTCCCTCTTGTAGATTTTAGTAAAATATATAAGAACTATGAACATAGTAAATATATATTTTACTAAAATCTACAAGAGTGAATCAAAAAATAATGCAATCTATCTTATTATACAAGAAATAAGGAATAAAATCAAATGTATACAAGATAGAGCTATACATCACATTCCTACTTAACAGACACCACATCTTTCAATAACAGTATTCGACCTACAAATGAGGGCATATATCCAAACTTCCTGATATAGCCAATTACTTACAGCAGTTTTCATTTCTTTCTTACCACTATAATGTTTGTCCCTCAGTGATACTTTCATTGGACAAAAGGGATGAAACTCGATGGTGTTAAGTCAGGTGGTGATGAAGAAGTGAAAACTGCTCTAAGGAAATAGCTATAACAGCAACTAGCTGAGGTTTACAAAGATGGGATACATGCCTTAATTTGTATGTAGAACACTGACATTGAAAGAGGTGGAGACTATGTTGAGAAGTAGGGATGTGAACCTGTGATGTACAGCTATATCTTGATGCATGTTTGATTGTGTTCCTTATTTCTTATATAATAAAACAAAATGCATTACTGTTTGATTCACCCTCATAATAGTGTAATCTATAAAAAACAAAAAAAAAAAAAAAAACAAAAAAAAAAAAAAAAAAAAAAAAAAAACAAAAAAAACAAAAAAAAAAAAACAAAAAAAAAAAAAAAACAAAAACAAAAAAAAAAAAAAAAAAAACAAAAAAAAAAAAAAAAAAAAAAAAAAAAAAACAAAAAAAAAAAAAAAAAAAAAAAACCAAAACAAAAAAAAAAAACAAAAAAACCAAACAAAAAAAACCAAAACAAAAAAAAAACACTTAAAAACAGAAACAAAAATAGTACGCTTGATACATGTATTCATATAAAAATTTAAATAGCTTAAAAATCCTTAAAACCCATCACCAATGTTTATTTACAAGAGCTTTCTTATTTACAAACATAAAAATGAAAAGAAATTATATGATCAACTTCTCCAGTCTTTTCAGGAATAATTAAGCTAAACTTAATAAATATCAACCAACATGGACAATATTTCTCTTTCTGACTAATGTTAAAATCTATATTAAGCATTAACATTTTGTAACTTATGAAGAAATATATATTTTAAGACAATTTTTTAAACTTATAAACAGGTATTTTACCAAAATCTAATGTCTGATATGTGAAAAACAAACAAAAATAGTATGTTTCCTACTTGTATTTTTATAAAATTTTAAATGGCTGAAGCAAAAATAAGAAGGCATAAAATCCATCACCAATAATGTATGCTTATTGACAAGAGCTTACACATTTTGATTATTTATACACACAAAAATAAAAACATATAATCAAACTCTCATCATAAATAGGGAAGTCATTACATTATCCAGTAAAGTTGGCAAATTGTCTTACTAAAGTAATAAAGTTACTTGCTGAAGAACGTACACTGAAAAAGTTAATATAGAAATCAACATTAAGGCAAAAACATTTTCTTCTTTTGAAAACAAAAAAAAAAAAAAAAAACAAAATGAAAGGGGCATATGAAAATGAATACAATAATGTATACAAAATAATGTACAAGTAAACATTCTTTACAGATAATTCCAGTATCTACACCTTACTATAATTCTTTTTAGACTGGAATGTCCAAGTGGGTCATATTTGATGAATCTAGGATATTTGACAACAATGCTTCCATCCAGATTTTTCAGAAAGCTTCTGCAAAGAAAATATCATATAAATCAGTTATAATAAATACAGCTAATTAGTTCTTAAAAACGTATAAAAAATTCAGGTTACAAAATCTGGATGCTAAATGCAGTACAAGGCAATAATTTATGATTAAATTTTTTCTTCTTCAAAGAAAGCAATACAAGACAAAAAAAAATAAAACAAGATTTAAGTGAAAACATTATGAATAAAAACCTATTGTGTCAAAAATACTCACATTAATTTCTGACTTTAGGCAAGATTATTTTTTGTCTGATTTTCAAAAGATTGAAGGTTGCAATTTGTTTAAACTAGCTTTAGTTGAAACAAAAAAGATTTTAAATAAATTAAAAAAAATAAGGCAAAATTCAGCATTTAAATTTTTACTCAGACAATTGCTCAAAATCCATTTAATGCATCCTATCTATGATATCACAGTATACAATCCCAGCTAGTTTGTATATGTTTACCAAAATAGCATGAGAATTTTCTGGAAAAAAAACTCAAATATTTTAATATATATATATATATATATATAATATATACACACACACATATGCTCTTCCATCATATTCAACTTATGAGGATCAGCAACTCAGTTCCTAGGAACCAACAGCCAGATACATGATTTCATTATAGTGGTGAAGGCTTTGTGCAGAACCAAACACACTTTTTGAAGGGCTGAATACAGAGATCTGGTGCACTATGTGTCACAAGGTCCCCAAACAACCTTATGCAGGTCTTGAATTCAGAGTCATCCTTCCCCTAGACCAGTTGCCATCCAAGACTATAGAACCCAGCCTGTCCTGCTAATTACTCATCGGTGGAGGGAGAACAAGAGAATCCATACCTTTAAGTGAATGGAATGGATTCGACTGGAATTTGAACTCAGCTCTCCAAGCCCTCAGTCCAAGCCAATACCCACTACTCTACCATGCCTTCTGTTATCGGACTTGATCGAGATTAATCCCAGCATGCAGCACCTTTGGAAAGTGTCTGAAAACCATACCATGGGTTGATCCAAGCCCTGGGTGAAATTGGGTAGATGGAACTCTTGAGGGCCATCAATAGCTGTGCTAGCACAAAACCACAAGTCATCATGGCTGAGCATGCTGGCCTTGTTCAAAGTGTTGATCACACTAGATAATACGCTCTCTCCCAGAAATTGTAACTAGTGAAGATTTTGTGCAGAACCAACCACACTTTTTGAAAAGCCAAATACAGACTTGGTTGTTCTTCTCCTTGGCCAGTTGGCATGTAAGTCTATAGAACACAATCTGTCCTGTTATTTACCCATAGCTGGGGGAAGAAGAAGAGGATTCATACCTTTCCCTATATATATATATGAGAGAGAGAGATGTTGAAAATAGCATGGACAGAACATGTAAGTATTAAAAAATGTTTTAAGAAAAATGGAAATAAAAAAGATACTTATACTTAGTATCAAAAAGAAATTGTTGAAATTTCTAGCAAAAATAATGAAGAAAATAATCTTGGAGAACTTGATTCTCACAGGAAATATTGAAGGTAAGTGAGTTAGAAGGAAATATTGAGTAACCTACCTAATGTACTTGTGTAAATGGATGGCAGAACATGGATTGGGAGGGATAGGAAGGTGACAAACGATACTTAGAACTACAATGGATAATAAGATGTGGAGCGGCATGATTGCTTATGTCCTTAAAGGACACTGAACAAGAAAGGAAATTCTGATAAACAAATACTGAAATGGAGAACCAAATTTACTGATCTAAATTATATAAAACTTATACACAAGCATTTAAATTAGGTTGAAAAAAAAAATGGATATGTACCTTTTATGATTAATTTTTTAATGTTGATGTTTTTTTTAAATGAAGGTATCGCCAGTATCTTTTGAATCAGGGTTTTTTGGTTTGGATCTGATCACATCAACAAGTAAGAAAGTAAACATGCAGGCAAAGGCGTTGAAAAAACCAGACAGAACATTAAGTCCATAAGAATAGGAAAGATAATTCATCCAGGGGCGAGGCATCCATTCAGGGTCAATTGACATCTGAGCAAACACCAAGGAATCAATGAATACAAAGAAGGCTGAAAAAATAAACAAATATAATTAATACAGAAAACAATAAAAGAACCGGGTTGAGGAGGCTAATTACCACAACATGTGAAATAGGATTTTTAAAATATTTTTATTACCTAGTCATGATGTCACCAAAATACTTTAAGAGAATTTATTTTTTATTTTTTTACAAATAAAAAAAAAAACAAAAAGATATTTTTTTAACTTCTAATCCTTTTGTAACACTTACTATGAATGTGTTTTATATATATATATATATATATATATATATATATATATATATATATATTTAAAAATATGGTTCCATTGCTACACAGGAATTAATGTTTCAAAAACAGAAACTAAAAATTTCAAATTAAATTATATAATTAAATTAAAGACCCTAGTTCTGTTTCATTTTTGAGAGATTTTTGGAATAACTTATTTTGAAATTTACCGAATTTTTATAAGCACATACATTCATGATATTTGTTTCCAAGGATACGGAAAAATCCAATCATTTTGACAAGGGGTGGTAACATGTTCATTTACACTACTGACTATTGTATCAAATATGAGTCACTTTCGAAAATAGGTTAAGTCTAGGTAGGGTAGTGGTACCTTATTCAATGAATTATAACATTAGTTCAACACATGTCTAGTTTTTATCAATGACAAAAAGGTTTTGGCATTTTTTTTCCATTAAATTTGTACTTGTTTACATAAAGTGTTTGGATTAGAATACGTTGTATTGAACTACAATTTTAAAATATTATTTTTAATTTTGATTATTAATAAACTATACTTCTTTTTAAAACAAATAAAATGTAATAGAATTGCTTAAATTATTTAAAAATTATTAAAAATCAAATATAAGTATGTATATTTCTTTTATCAGTTATTTTAAACATTATTTAAGGAAAGTTTTTGACAATGTCAGCAAAGAATAGCTATTTCATTTCTTTGATTCAGTAGATTTTTATTTTTTATAAACCTAGTAATATATAGTTTCTCATGTACGCACAAAGGACATGGGTCATTTAATGACCTACATATCCGAGCTTTTCTCATTAATTTCCATTTTACTATAGGTATTTTATTGGTTTCTTTTATGAGCCAGAAGTATTTCGATAATGCAAGGAATTTTTGTCCTAATTTATTCTTAAACATTTGGTTGTATGGGAGTATATACCAAATTATTTTTCTGCTTCTGTTTTCTTATGCTTTCCATTTTCATTATTTATGCAAGTAAGTTTTGGGTTTTTGTAGCCACTATCTTTTAGAGCTTTATTATAGAAATTAATATAGTCATAGAAGTTCTTCTCATTTGCTGAATTTGTACTTATTCTTTTTTTGATAGATAAAGGTATATGCTTAATTATAGATAGAGGATGATTAGATTTAGGGTGTATATACAAAGGATTAATATTGGTTTTTTTATAAGGTATGTATACATTTTTCATTAAATCTAATGTTGTATCAAGGAAGTTCACTTTTTTCAATTTAGTGCTTACTGTAATTTTTAAGTTCAGGCATTTAAATTCTCTATATAATATCTTTCTAATTTTATCAATTTTAAAGTTAGTAGAGTTCTTTATAACTATAAGTCCATCGTCTCTGTATAATCCAATGTCAATTATATTAATTTCACTATACGCTGTGAGATTGTATAATATAAAAAGACCTATAAGGCCAGAAGACTCAGCTGAATCTAGTGATCCCATTGTGATGTCAAAGTGGTCATAACAATTTTTTATCCATTGCTCACCTTTATGTATCAGTGCTGATTTTTTCGCGTTTATAATAATGCTCCTTTCTTTCTCTGTTAGGTCCATTTACTGGGTAGCAAAGTCCAATGCATTCATAAACAGTTCTTTTGATATTGGTTGATAAAAATTTACAATATCAAACTGCATTAGTGTACAGTTTGTTTTATCTTTAATATCAGTGTGTGTGTATATATATATATATATATATATATATATATATATATATATATATATGTGTGTGTGTGTGTGTGTGTAAAAATATTCAAGCAAATTTCAAGAGATAAGTTGCTTAAACATTTATTAATTGACTTATTGCTCTAGTTATATGCCAAATAAAATCTGCTGACCTTAAAATATGTTAAATTCTAGTAATTTCTACGTATTCTGGTAGATGAAGATGATGAAAAGGGTTATCATTATTAATATATGATTCATTGAAAAGCAATAAGAGTTGTTTAAGATTTTTTTAATTTAATTTTTCTATGGTTAAGACCATTTTGTTGATCTCCAGGAAAAATTTCAGCAAACTGTTCAATGTCTTCTGAGCACTTTTAGTTTTCATAAACCCTTATCAAAGATTTTTATTTTTATGTTAATGTTGCATTTGTGTGTATACATTGTTTTCTTTAGTAATTTTCATGTGTTTTTATATTTGTTTTTGAACCACTTTCTATGCATGTTCACTTAGTCATACAGTACTGGTTTATTATGTTAGGAATTAACTGGTTCAACTGATTTAGAATGTCTTACTTTCTTTATCTCTGCAAAGCAGGATAAGTTTACAGAAATTAGGTCTGTATAATTCATAATCAATACATATGTTATTTTATACCTCTTTTAAAATGAATAATTCAATGGTTCAAAAATGCCACTAATCTAATATTGGTTTGATTTTCTAGACAGCTGTTTCTGGACAATTTGTTTAAATATCTATTTATGATATCTAAAGAAAATATATCAGGACTTCTAGTTAAACATTTTCTTGAATTAGTAACTGTCAATGCAGTATAATAAAACAAGGTGTGAACAGCAGCAGATGATCTTCCGGTCTTAGTGACATGATCACATTGTGTAACCAGATAGCAATAAAACAAAGGACAAGATTTCCTTATTTCAAATTATTTAACAATTTCCAAAAGGTGTAGGCTGCAGTACCCAATACTAGCCACCCAAAAGCTAAGAGAAATGAATATCCTGTTTTTCTGGGGAATGCTTACTAGTTGCTTTATAAATGTTTTCTATGGCCAAATCTACATCCACATTTGTGATTAAAGATGTATCGATCATATGCCACTGAATGTGAGATACATGTCCCTTGATCACACGCTTCATGAACTACTTTGGTCAAGTTGCAGTGTTCAGTATATTGCAGTATAAGCAAGACAATCTATAAAAAGCTAACTTCAATCAATCCATTCATGTAACTAGAATGAAATACCCTTTGCATCAACTTTACAAGGTTGTAATAAACTACTGTAAAAGCAAATTATTTTACACATAATGGCTAGCTACTCATTTTTTCTAAGTATACTTGTTTGCTAAGGGTGGTTAGCTAATCCCTGTTGTAGACACCTGCTCAAGCATATTTGTATTTTTTTTCAACATTCCCAGAGCCAATCTGTGATTCATACTATAACAAAGCTGAGCAGATCTTAGTTACAGTTTCTGGGAGAGAGTGCATAATTTGGCATAATTATTAGTTTGAATAAGACCAGTGTTGTGTAGGAAACCTATCACCCCTCTTGAAGGTGAACTTGTCTACAAACAAAGACATTAAATAGTGGCATGTCAAAAGACAGACAGAGTTGGAGAAGTTCTTGACTGAGCTAGTTATAGACTACTCAGGCGATTTCTGTACCTACTTACCAACCAAATAAACCCCTTTTTATTGTTACGTGTTATTTGGCATTTGTCTTTACTAACTCCAAATCAACATCATAACAACCAGTATGCTCAAACTGTTGGCAACAAGGACTTTTGACTTCATACTAGCCTAACTCTACACAGCTTCCAAACAATTTCATACACCCAGTTTCCCCTCACAAAACTTAAGTAAACCTGTGGCATATTTTCAACAGTCCTCATACTGAAATTGTCTAGTCACCTCCCTGATAAATTAACTCTCATAAGAATTGTAACAGAATATCATGGTCAGAATGTTTGCATTCTGACTACCCAGCCACACAACACCCATACTTTCTACATCTATCCCTGAATATGCACACATCATAGCTTTGAAAGCAACACTGCTATTTTATATATTAACTTTATCATTGTTTAATATTATTGAAACCTTTCAAAAAAGAGAGTTTCTTTTACAAACTCTTAACTATGACATTTCACAACATATTTGAAAATACCTTCTTGTGGAATTA
This sequence comes from Acanthosepion pharaonis, assembly GCA_903632075.3. Lineage (NCBI taxonomy): Eukaryota > Metazoa > Mollusca > Cephalopoda > Sepiida > Sepiidae > Acanthosepion > Acanthosepion pharaonis. Next base: position 12,718 of record CAHIKZ030000036.1, on the reverse strand, counting down.
ATATTCATCAATATTGGTTTCACACATATTTTATATATGCATTCTAATACTTCTACACAGGTATGCAACTATCTGTTGATTATATTGATTTTCTAAGCGAGGCTTAGATGTTGCACATGGCTGAAAGTATGGGGCACCCAGTGAGGATCGAACTCACTATTCAGTTGTAACAGTTTTAGCAAGACCAGCTTGCTAACCATTACACCATGCCAAGGCACCCTTGTATACTATTATGTAACCCCAGGTAAATACTTCCACTGTCACACAGAATTTTAATCAAATTCCTAAACAAATTCATGCCTGTAATGTTAATCAACTTAATATCAGCATTTACAGTTTACCTCAATATTAAATAAAAAAACTTTAATAATTTTATAATTATCATGTTCAATAAAACAAATGTAATAATGCCTGTAACTGAAAATATCTGATGTTATATAAAAATTTAATTAGTTTCCAGCAAATCTTGTTTGGTTCTGAGCAAATAATGATTTTAAAATGCTGAAAAAAAAAAAAAAAAAAAAAAAATATATATATATATATATATATATATATATATACAAACCTCCTGCTGCATTAAGGCCACAGATGATAGCAAACATCTTGACTTTTCGATTTTTGAATACAGGATCCTTAGTGTATTCTGACAGATACATCATCATGAGGACAAATGTGACAAGGTCACATAGTAATGTAAAAATTGCAAAAGCTTGTACCAGTCGAAACCAATCTATAAAGAAAATAAATTTGTAAATTTGTAATTGAAATAATCAGGTGTATTTTGCATTCAAATGATTAATATTCTACCATAATTAAGTCTGACTGGAAATTATTCATTGGGATTTTATGTTTACTGATCACACAACTTTATCTCCACTTCTTAATAATGAGATATTCCAATCTTATAGTGACAGGAGGTATTACACTATGCCAATAAGCAAACATGCTTCTTGCTACAAGAACAGAATATTTCATTAAAATTGCTAATATAGTGCATTTATTTTTGTTTTGTGATAATTTTTTGAGATATTTTTATATTTAATGATATAAAAAGCAGAATTCTTTTTTTACATGTGACAATAAAACTAATTGTATAGATAAAATCCTCAGTTACTCATGCAGAAAGTAAACCAATTGCAAAATTACTTCAATATGGCTGACATTTTTGGGAAGATACAGGTCATGTTAACTTTCTGTAAACATTTTTACTCTTAATGATTTAAAAGAGATTTTTTTTCTTACATACAACAATAGTTAATTGTATGTATACAAATTTTAGATTATTCATACAGAAAATATAATCAATGCAATTACAAAATTAATTATTTGATATTTTTTGTTAACAGTATGGTAAACTATTTTTTCACTGTCCAAAAATTTTGCCAACCATTATTTTAAAAAGCACCATTTTTTTGAGACACAAATAAATCGAATGACAGAAACAGAATAAAAGTAATTGCCAAAAAAAAAGTTACCATAAATAAAATAACATCATCTGCTGAATTATTTTAAAATTATTACTAAGAGAAATGTCTGTAAGATGGAGAATTAAATAGTTATAATAAATTATTTTGTTTGTGCTAATAAATAAATCATAAAAAGTTTATGCTTTATTTGATCATCATAATTTAAGTCTGCCATGGAAGTTTAACTCTAAGTTCAAGTGTGCCGTGAGATAAAAAAGGTTGAAAAATTGCTCTAGAGGATTAAAACTGGTTTCTACTGTCTGTTCCAATTAACTCAGACAGTTAATAAGTTCAATCCTTTTATTGCTATTAAAGTTCTCCAACACATTGAAAGCAATTCGGCTGATGAAGAAAACATTGTGGGCAAACTTGGGCTTTTCTGCCCACAAAAAACAAAGTGTCAAAAGAATAGTTTTTTCATTGACACTGAGACCTCAGAGGGTTAATCAAACAACAAAAAAAGGAAGCAAAGAAACAAATAAGAGGAAAGAGACTGGATGATAATTGTTGAAATTTGCAGGAACGTGGACTGAAGAGTTAAGAAAATTAAAAGAAAGAAATGCTTTGAAAAATCATGTTTCAAAATAATAAAATGAAAGTTCCAAAGAGAATCGAATCCAAATTTAACTAGATGAAATTCAGTAAGATTGAGCAAAAACCATGACTACCCAGCTTTCCCCACTTTTCACCAATAAGAAAGAAACAATGTATCCTTGAAGATGTTGGTCTTGGAAAATAGAAAAAAAAATGTATATTGTTGATAAAGAAACCCTGGTGGTCACTGAAATAACATTTAAGATTATTCTGGACAGAGAGTCAAGAAAAACATCTGGTTTGAATTGGCCACCCAGAAGAAAAAAATATCCCTAAAAAAATAGAGATTTGTGCCTAAGATAATTTTAATTTCTGTGGCATTCGTCAATTTTTATGGCCGACATTATTTGATATTCCTTTACATGCTAGCCCTGAAGTGATGATAGGCGACCAACCATGTGGCCCAGTCAATCAAGGAATCACCTAAAATCAATCAGAATGTGACTAGCTGATAAAGGAAGGTAAATGACTGGAAATTCCCTTTTCACCGTTGCATACTAAAAGTTTAGATTCATCACAAAGACAGTATACCAACACTTGGGGGAGGGGGCTGAGGTTGGTTGCTGAGAAAGTGGGAGATGAAAGAGCGAGATTAGCACCACCTACATGGAGAAATGGTGGGAGATGAGGCATGAAGGGTGCTGGAATTAAGAGGCAGCTTGATTCGTCTGACCAGATTCAAAAGGGGGCCGGACAACCTCTCAATTTGGAAAATTATTCAAGTAAATATATTTTTAAAATATGGAATTTTAGAAAAAAGCTGATGATAAGGGTGGAAGATAAGCAAACCCAGACCCTGGTCAACTCCACCCCTGCCAGATGCAGGACTCCATATAAGCTGGAGATTTGGACAACTTGAAGAGTCTCTGCATTACTGATACTGGAATGCACATTCTTCACAGAGACATCCTAACCAAAACCTTGTTCCAGCCCTGAAAACCACAAATTAGACGTTTAAATTACTAATAACACAGGCTGTAAACCCCAGTGTCAGTTGATTATAACAGTAAGTAGAAAGAGTTAAAACCACTGTATACAATAAATCATATATAAACCAAATTGTTGTTACATTTTTAACTAAAAATTCTTTATTCCAAAAAATTATTTTTTGTGTCACTCCTCACCATCAATATGTTTTGCTCCAGTTTACTTCACTAGCAATCTTCTCACCCTCTGAGATCAAAAACACAAGGTGGCAAAGGAGTGAAAGGTCATGAAGCAGATGAACATCAGTTAGATCAAGTAGATCTGTTCTCTTCAACATGATACCAGCGACACACCAGCAATGCATTAACAGATGAGGTGTCAGCTAGATGGTAACCACAGTGGTCTTAAGGAACCTGAAAACCAATGCAGTAGTGTAGGTTACATTACTGGTTGCTATTGACCAAGGGCTACAACACCACTATTATTTTAACTACCTTCACTCCTCGGCAATGTTGTTTTAAAAAGCGATTATTAGAATTGTAATAAAATATAAACACTATTAAATTGTTTATTGGAATGATTGGCAAAACATCAGCTAATTGCCAATTAATTCAAACTTTATAAAATGGTAAATAAGGAGGATTTCCTTATAGATGATTCACATATTTTATTAATTTAGTAAATGTTTATAAATTTATGAATAAAAAGTTTTTTCATATTTATTTCTCAATAAATTGATAAATGATAAATATTACATTGCTTTAGTTTTTACAATATTGTAAATATAAAAGTAAAAAATATAATAGTGTTTAATATTTATTATCAAGAACAAAAAAGTATAAAGTCACTTTCATCATATGCCTAGGTTTTATTAAAATTTTAATCATCACTTTTTTTAAAAAAAAGTAAACATTGCCAAAGAGTGAAGTTAGTTAAAATAAAAGCAACGTCAATGGAATAACTGTCCCTTTGACATTCAATTTTTTTGTGGGCATGAAAGTCTAAGTTTGCCACATTATAACAGGCTATGACCAAGGCAATACATATGGCTTATAGGTATTGCCTTGACTATGATACATAAAAGAATGGAATGCAGTGTTCATTTCTCTTGAAGGGGTTCTGGTTGTGACAAATAGACCAGTACTAACCTTAGAGTAAGGAGAAAAAGAAAGAAAAGGTAGTGTCATTTAAAAGTACTCCTGAATGTAACATTCACCTTTAAAGAAGAATGGAGAGCTAACTAGCTAAAATATAATATTAAAACAAGAACAAGTGTTGATTTTTTTTTTTATTTAACAACACTTCAGATGTTATATCATGTCATGAAGGATTTTTGGAAAGTGATTTTATTTATGCAACAAATTATGCAAAACTTATTTTGATTGATCTTGTTACTTAGAACGATTACTGTGCTACTTATATAAATGTAAAACATCTCAGTTGGCAATAATATAAGTGACAGATGGTCATAAAAAGACACTGTTTATTTTTTTCTACTCATTTCGCCCCAAGCAAGGAAATGAAGCTATTAAAATGCAAGGGGTTACCAAGTGTGAAAGAATAAGAGAAAAAGAAAAACATAATTAAGGAGAGAAACCATAAAAGAACAGGAATTAAGACAAAAGATATTTATCGACAATGCATTTAAATAATCACTAATAATAAGTGTAATTAAAATGTGGCACTAAAATAAGTAACCAAGTAATCATTTTAAATTCTATGAATATTGATACCTTTTATTTACACATACAATAAAAATAAGGATACTAGACTAAAAACATAAAAATAATAAATGAAAGTCATGTAATTGTTATCTTTAAATTTTATAAAAACAAATCCACTGTGTCTGAAAAGATATTTTGCTCATAATTTGTAAGAATTGTTGATATTCCATAGGACAATTTTTTTTTTTGTTTTTTTTACTTTAATATAGATATAGCTGTAATTTCTCATGATGAATGATTCATCCAAAATTATCTAAATTAAGTCTTATATATATATATATATATATATATATATATATATGAATATACATCTTTATATATTGCTGAACAGTAGAGGAATTTGTATGTGTTCATGTTATAGTTTGACAGTAAATGAGTGAAAGGACTCTGAAGCAGCAGATTAGCATCAAAGTTTGATTAAAGACATGTAAAAATGTGAGTGAAATGCTAGCCCTATTTATTATGAATATGCTATGAAGAAATTGTTTTTGTGTGACACAGGCATTTCAATGAACGGTAAGCGGATGTGTATGATAATGAAAGAATTGAGCAAAAGAAGAGATGCAAATGTGAACAGAACACAAACTTTGGTGGATGCAGATCAAAGATGACGTATGCGACTAATAACAGAACTGAATGTGAATAAGGATACAGTGCAACAAATTCTAACAGAGGATTTGGGAATGAGGAAAGATTTTTTTCAAAGATGGGGTTTCTTGAAATCTTGACTGATGAACAGAAATTTTTCATCAGATCTTTTGAATAAAAGAAAGACATTTGACAAGGTGATGTCTTATTGGGTTAATAAAACTTGGAAAGAAAACACCATACAATACAGTAAAAAAAAGAATTTATCTAAGCTAAAAAAAAAAAAAAAAAAAAAAAAAAAAAAAAAATCAAACGTCTAATTTACAGTTAACAATCATGCTTATGTGTTTTATTTGATCCTAAGGGGATAGTTTACTAAAAATTCCTAGCACAAGAACAAATTGTTTATTTGAAAATACTGAAAGAGTTAAGAGAATCTGTTCAGAGTAAAAGACAAACTCTGGCATGAAAAGTGAATTCTCCACCATGACAATTCTCTTGCAGAGGATTCATTAAGAATTAATGAGTTCCTGGTTAATAAATCTTTTACAAAAATGATTCAGCCATCTAACTCACCAAATTTAACTCTGTTATTTTTTGGTTATTTCCAAAATTGAAAAATGTCCTGAAAAGCAAGCTCCAAGAATGCAAAAGCATAAATTTCAAAATTTAACTTCAAAGGAGAACACTTTGAAGGTGAAAGCAGATAATGGTCACCAGGTAAAAGTTTTCTGGGAACTAAAATCACACTTCATACATTTGTACAAAAACAACTTACATGTTTCCAAATATATTTTATTTACCTTTATTACTATTAAATCTATTAATACTTACCTACATAGACACAAGATGTATAATAATCTCAGTTTTCCTCAAGTATGCAACAATTTTTACTAATTTCCCAATTCTATTAAACTGGAGAGACTAAAGTGTTCAAAGACAATCCAGAATAGTCCAGGTCAAACTTCTCAAAAGTTTGGGTCATACTTTCTACAATTAATATTTAGGCACTAAAAATGTTGATTTTTACACAGAAAAGGGGATTAAAATTAGAGAATTTAAGATGTCGTAATAGAGATGAATGCCAAAACAGAAGAAATATTTTCTATGAATAATTTCTTTAGTGAAATCACCTGTATCAAACTACCATTAGATGTAAAAGATAAAAAATTCACTCTTAACTGAGAATCATAAAGTAACCTGGATTCTAGATTCAAATAGCAGGAGGGTCAGAGGATTTCCTGATGTCTGAAAGTAAAAGGAGGCCAAAAGGCACTTTTCATTCATATAGAACCTGGAAATTGTGGCTTTTGTGCCAATTTAAAGTCCATATGAATAATGAATGCAAAATTTAAACCAGTATTGATGGATTACACATTTGTTATAAAATATATAAGCTACTCATTCATAAGAAACTCCAATACTGACATCAGTGTGGCTTAAGCAGTGACAAAAAGAAAAATAATAAAATTAAAGAAAAAGAGTAACAAACTTCATGCCGTATCAAAGAATTCTACTAATTCTAGTTTAGAAATGAAATTACATTGAAATGTCATTTTTATGTATTAAACAAGCATAAAAAAAATTAAAGAACTTATTCTTTGCAGCAAGAATAAGCAACCAGAGTTCCTGCCAATATCCTAAGTTGCTTATAAAAAAAAAAAAAAAGTCATGTACCTCTCAAACTTGGTACCCTTCTTTTTTGCCTAAAAACTATTTTGTGACTGATAGATGCAAAGTGTTTCCTCAAGTATTCTTAAAGGCATTCAATTATACAATCATGAGAAATTGAAATTGAATAAATTATGTTGTAAAATAAAAAAAATAAAAACTGATTATTAAAGCACAAAATAGAAATCCTTAACGTAGGTACCTCCATGAAATCGCTAAAAAAAGAGCATAGCTTGATGAAAAAGACGCAAACCTTGCCGAAAACAAAATTTTATTGTCTAAATGCTTATGTTATTATTAAGAGGAAAGACCAAAGTTTTTTTAATTATTTTAAAAAATTTCCTTCTTTTTAGAACATTCTAAATTTTGATTAAAAAACCTTTTTCTATTTGTATCAACTAACTAGTAAATAACATAGACAATTTTAGCACGTTTTTTTAATAATATGACACATTAATTTTAAAAATCGTGCAAAAATAGAAATAATTATCGGATGTTAATGAAACTTTCAGGAACTATTCACAGATGATCTCAATTATTATAAATATGTTTTTCTTTATGAAAAACATGGTAGAAATATTTTTTTAAAATATTTATTACCCCCCCATAACTAATTTTATGAAAACGCTAGAAATTTGATCGCATCGGTTTTAGTGATTACAATAATTAAAAGAAACAGGGCTTTGAGGAATGCAAATCATGTTTTTTTGTTTTTAATTGATACTGAATAAACCTGAAAATCAGCTCTGAATTGTAACATAAAAAACTCAATAAAACAAAATATTTTTAATTTTGCTTTTTATTTGCTTTTAGTTGTTTTATGAATATGGACAATATTTTCTGAAATTGAAAAAAAATTTTTTATAAAAAATGAATTTTAATACAATTTATTTGTTATTTCATTAATTATAATAAATTTTACATTTAAGTTATTAAAATATTATAAAATTTTATTAAAATTAAATTTTCAAAAATCTTATGAGATAGATCTTTTTTTAGTTGTAAATTGTATCATTTTGAAATAATCAGAAAATGTATATATAATTAAGAAATGTAATTTTCAATTTATAATGTCACTTTTGATTATAAAATACGGATAAAATATATTCTTTGGGCAAATGTTGAGAACCACATTTTTTTTTAGATAAAAAAAAAAGAAATCCCTAATTAGATGTGTGAAAAAAAAAAAAAATATTATGAGGTAACAATTGTGAACATATGGAAAATTCGGCTTATATCTTACCAAAAACAAAACTAAAAATATTATTTTTTGAGAATTGGTGCTAGCATTGAAAAAAAAAAAAGTAAACACATTGCTTTTAGATTTGACAGAAAAAAATTTAAACTTAATATTATTTTTTTTAACAAAATTACTCGTAATATTTCAATGCAATTTTGAAATTAATCCCATTGCTCTTCGTAACAAGAGTTTATTAAATAAAGAGTAAAGACGTTTAGAGATTTTAAAAATGTAAAGTTTAAATGTCATTTTTAAAGAGAATTTTAAATTTGTTGTTTACATTTTTCGGATACAATGGCGATGCGATGGGCAAGGACTATGTTTTAAAAAATGCCTCAAAAGTTTATTTATTTAAAATTTCGTTTTTCTTTTTTGTTAACAAGATTAGATTTTTTTTTTTATTAAACTATTAAGCATGTCCACTGTTTTCGCGGAAAAACAGCATAGCGTAAATGAAAAATGCCACAAACTTAAAGAAAATAAAAGTATTATCGTCAAAATGCTTATTATTATTTAGATGAAAAGAAAAAAGTATTTTTAATTATTTTTGACATTTTTAATATTTTCTAACACGTTCGAAATTTTGGTTAAAGTCGTCTTTGTTTACGTCATCACGGCGATGTTTAAAATAAGTTTTTTTTTCGTTTTTTACCGTTGAAAACATATTGATTTGGAAATTCTTGTAAAATAAAATAATTGTCCAATCTTAATGAAATTTTCAGGACTTATTCACAAATCAATGAAATTATTTTTGAAATATTTTTTTTTAGAAAATTTTGGTAAAATTATATTTTTTAAAATATGTTACCCCACATTTACTTAATTTAATGAAATTTCGCCCAAAACCTTTTTGGTTCCTGAATTTTTTTTTTAAAAAGTAGGAGTCTTCGAAGATGGTAAATAACCTACTTTTTTTTTTTTTCAAATTTGAGCTATTTAACTGAAAATCTGCTCTGAATTGAAAAATAATGAATCAATAAAACTATGATATTACTTAATTAGAAAAGCTTTAATTGCTTTTGTAAATAAGTAATATTAAGGGACATTATTGTCTGAAGAAATAATTTTTTCTGATGAATAATTAATTTTTACAAGAATTTTTTCGTTTTTTAAGAAATTTTAATTATAATAATTTATAATAGTTTTAAATCGTGTAAAGCTCTGTATTAGGAGGGTTCCTCGATATTATGTACTAATTAAGAAGAAAAAAAATTTACGAATCCAAAATTGCTAAGTTTAATAAATTTAGTTGCGCTACTTTTTTTAAAAATAATTTTTTATGTTGTATTTTTTTACTTAATACATTCCTTATTTCCATGTATGATATACAAAAATTGCCATTATTATAACAAGGTCACGTGATCTAAAAGTTTGTCCCTTTACGTGGCCTTTTTCAAAACATTTCGTTTATTAACAGATTGTATTTTCCGTTCAAAAGTGTAAACTTTAAATTATTTTTTTTTTTTTTCATTTACTATTTCACTAAATAATTTTATTTTATGTATTGTATTGTTTAGTGTGTCATACTCAAATAGAATAATTTTTTTAAAAAACTCAGACTTAAAAATTATGTCATTTATGGTCATCAGTAGTAGCTGTCATCGGCTCGTCAATCAATCATTATCAATAAGATCGAACAATGAACGGGACCACTCGTTAATAATTGGTTGTATATTATTTTTTTTTTGCTATAAGTAACAAAAGATTTCTTTGAAATCAGATTACTTTAACTTTAAATTTTTAATTTTACTAAAATAACGTGTCAGAATTTTTTAAATATTTTAAAAATCGATAAATTTGTGTTTGTTTACAAATTTCTTAAAATTATTAAGAAAATGGCCGTTTTTAAGAAAATTTAAAATTTGAAATTAAATTGACAATCAAACGTATATAGTTTCTATCTGAAATACACCAGAATTGTTTAATTAATAGAAATCGTAAATTTAATTATTAAACTTTCAATTAAAGCTAAAAATGAAATCTTCAAGAATGTTTTTTTTCATTGTAAAAATTCATTTTAAACTTCAATATAGAAAATTTATGCCGAAATAGTGGAGGTACTTATAAACCATTGCATTAGTTTTTCAAATAGAACCGAAATTAAACTTCAAAGAAAGTAAAGTTTTTTTTTGTTTTTTTTTGAAACTGACATAACTTTTTAGTTTTTAGGGCGTCATATGGTTGACCATTTGCTGGTAAAAATCAATTCTCATTGGTTGAAGAAGCATTATAAATGCGCCAAGCTAAGATCGATCAATAAAATAAATTCAGATTATTTTTTTGTTAGACTTAGAGACCCTTAATTTGTTCTCTTTAGTGAAAACTTTCATCATCCTTAACTTTTATTGTTGCATCCGATAAAAACTTAAAAAAAAATTCGATCCTATAAGTAAAAAAGTTTAAGCATTGTTACTAAGAAAAAAGCATTTATGTAATAATTAGTTAATTTATTGGATAAAAAAGAAGTAACGCGATATACTTACAAATAAAAAATATTTATTTCATAATAAATTGAGTATTATTAAGGAATATACAGCAAGCATTGTAAAAAGTTCTTGTTACTGGACCAGTATTCAAGACATCCCAGTTCCCGGATAAAAAAAAAAAAAAATTAAAATCTTGCAAAAATATAAAAAAAAGGATATTTCCTGCACATAATGCAGTTATACTTTAGTTTAGCAGTTTTTTGTTTTTTCCATTTTTAGAAAGAGGTGCCGTGATGTCATAATATACAAGAGATAAGTCTTCTTAATAAGAGTAAGACTCTTATAATTTGTAAATGCAAAATGAAACAGTAAAAAAAAAAAACTTGTACCCGTCAACCAAAAATACTAGTTAGTAGTCACACATTGGGCGGTAAAAATTTAAAAAAAGAAAAGAAAAAAATCCTACTGTCAAAATTTAGTTCATTGTTAGAATTTTTAAATGCCTAATTCGTTTTTATAAAGTTTGGGGCCATATTTTCAAATTCAAACGACAAAAAGCCCCACAAATCAAATGTAGGTCATTTATTTCAAGTAGTAAGTAAAAGTAAATGTAAGTTTTCCTACTTTCAAAACAATTCCTATTTAAAGGCAGCTTAAGTGGGATTTTTTTAAAGGTAGCAATTTCTTATGATTCTGATAATGTGATAAAAAATATTCACTAAAAAATAACATGAAACAAAGTTACAAAAGATGTGAGAAGAACACAAACAAAAAAATTTGTTACGATGAGTCATGTTATTGTTTGTGCCAGTTACGTTTCTTTGCCTACAATAATAAACAAGTCCAAATCAAACGATGGCCAGACAGAAATTTAAAAAAAAAAAAAAAAAAAAAATCAATAAGTTCGTAAAAATATATGAAGTTGACACTTCCTTTTATGCAATTTTATCTTTAAATTTCATGATCTTCCTGAGAAATAACTTATTGTTTTTTTAACAAAGCAAGAAGAAAAGTTTTTTGTTTTTCAATAATGCATCTTACTTGACAAAGAAAGTGTAACTGTAAATTAATTTCTTGATAGAAAAATTGAGCAAAAAAACTATCAATTCAATTGCAGATTTGATTTTAAAACCTATACTATTTATTTATTTATAATAGAATTATAAATAAATTTTTAGAGCATGAAAAATAGTTACTGTCCCAGAAAGCAGGATATGAAAAAAAATATTTAAAAAAAAAAAATCACCAAAATAAAAGTAAAAAAAAAAACATTTGCAATAAATTCTAGAAGGAAAATTTAAAAAAAAAAGTAACAAAGAAAATAAAGTGCATTACTTTGAACTTCTATAACTAAAAAAGAGAGGAAATTTTAAAAGAAAACGTAAACATTAAGTAAATTTTTTACTATTTTTCAGGTGTTAAAAATGATTAGTAAAAAAAAAAAAATTGGTAGTTTTCAAATAATTTACTTCAGAATATATTTTCTTACGTACGGTAAAAAAATACTTCTATATTTCTCTCAATTATAAAACTCAGTGCAGTTCTAATCGTAAAGAAAACTTAAAAAAAAATGAAAAGTCAAATTTTTAACTTTGTTAAAAAAAGGGGGGCACAGCAGGTAAGATGGCCGAACTTTCTTTTTACACCTCTTTCTCTCTTCTTCGTTCCTTTAGGAACTTGTCACAGCAGGAAAATACAATTCTTTGGTCAACATAGAGGCAATGCATGGAACTTGTTTCATACGATTCATTTTAGAATCATTGGATCTTGATTCGAACTCGTAGGCAACATGGAAATTCACTTTTGTCATTATCTGTTGTATTTCCAATTCGTTCCCGTAACTTTCCAGTATACAACACAGGCTTTGGATAAACCAGGAACCGTTTCTGCAATTTCTCCAGGAATAATAACCTGGAACCGAAGAATAAGCAATCAACATATCTGCCCAGAGGAATTTTTAGCTGGGGTGTAATCCAGTGGGATGAACCAAAAGTACCTATAGCATCGTGCACTTCAACGTTTTATCAAGTTTTGTTTCCCCGACAAGCCCTGAACAAAAAGAGTTTAGGTTTTCCTGCCAAA
>CAHIKZ030000035.1:1087500-1122500 GCA_903632075.3 Acanthosepion pharaonis | reverse complement strand
ACAAGCAATACCAAAATATTAGCAAAATCAAAACAGACTTGTGACCCTTGAAGCAATACTCATCCAGCAAAAATAACCATCAATAAATAGAAACTCTAAATTAAGAGGCCGGACCCTCGACTGTATATAAAACACATACACACTCACATACATACATGCTAAATAACTCCTTGTTGATGTAGAAAAGAAGAAATTGGGTTAAGATACATAGACCCCACAACGGCCTTAACACAGACACACACACATATATATGTATTTGTTAGTATGTGCGCGTGTGCATATGTAAGCAAACAAACCATGCATCCTAATGCAACCCTCAATATCAGAAAAGCAACAAGCCCAAAGATATATATATATATATATATATATATATAAAAATCCGGTGTTTGTGTGTGCGAATGTATATGAGGGTGCATTTATATATGAGTGTATACAGGTATATATACTTAGTGGTATGTATGGGTATGTGTATGCAGGTATACATATATAAATTCTAAAAAGCGTAAATGATGTGTGTGTGTGTGTGTGCTTGTGTTATGTGCGTACAGGTATGTATCGATAGGCATGTATATGTATATAAAAAAAAATTGGTTCCAACACATATATGTACCTGGGTGGGTGTATGCGTGGCCACAGCTATGTAAGAATGTGTGTATGTATGTGGATATATATGTGTATACAAACATAGATAAAACAAACAAAAACGGCGACAAATGTTAAGCAAGAACACATGATAAACCAGAGCAATTAATGTGATTTACAACACCCAACTTATCCCCAGAGATCCCAAAAACATTCTTCCAACACGTAGTTTTCGGATTTCATTTTTTTGTGTGTTTAAGTAACACTTTTTGGCTAATTCCGGCTGTAGTTTGCTTCAACCAATTTCAAGTTGTTGAAGGTGGCGTCATTTGTAATTGTCGAATTTAATTTTTAAGTGTATTTTAATTTTTTTTCTTTTTATACAGACTTCAATAAAGAATCCCCTGTAACCAAAGATACCTTATTTAGTATCGTTTAATCCTTGAAAACGAATGTAGCAACATTCTAAAGTAATCGGGTAAAAAAAAAATAAAAGTGAACTTTGATAAATGTACCGATTGTATAAAACAATTCTTTCAGAAATTTTAAAAAGTTAAGAAAATGAATAATCAGAATTTGTTCATGCTATTCAACCAAACAATTTTGAAATAATAAAGACTATATATATATATATATATATATATATATATAGGCGTAATATTGGAAGAATCGAGACTTTTATCATACAGTCTGTTACGGTGGACTGGTCATGTTTTGAGAATGTCTGATGACAGGATACCCAAGATCCTAATGTACAGCCAGTTAGATCAGGGCTACAGGAATGTAGGATGCCCATGGCGTAGATACAAAGACAAGCTGAAAAGCAACTTGTCAGCAGTCAATATACTACATAACACCCTTGAGCGCTTAGCCTTGGAGCGGGTAGAATGGAGATCAACGTGTTTTAGTGGACTCAGAAATTTTCAATCTGCTTGTCTGAATCATCTTCAAGAAGCGAGAGCAAGATCTAAAAGGTCAGCCAATCTAACACTGATCTCATCTCACGATCTTCACACTTGCTATATATGTGGCCTCCTATGTAAATCACTAGCGGGTCTTAAATGCCACTTAAGATTATTGCACAAAATTTCATGACTGAATCAATAAGCTGTCAGATCCTCATACATCAAAACCGACGGGAGTGTCTATTATTATTATTATTATTATTATTATTATATAAGGATTTCTTTTGTGTATCTTTTTCTGTTTCAGACCATTTTCGAGGTCTCCGGTTAAAATCTAAGTATAATTTGTCCAATAATTAATTACTTTCGGATTTCATAAGATTTTGCTTTTTGTGCTTTATCAATTTCAACATTTTTCAAATATTGCGATATCATTTGTAATGTAAGCATTTTTTAAAAAGTATCTCGTTTTCACATGACGGTTAGATTTTGTCTTTCTAAAACACACACACACACATATATATATATATATATATATATATATATATATATATATCCACTAATTTATTTATATTCACCCAATACAAGGCCCAAGAGTCACTCAAGATAGAGGGTTAAAGAACAAGCGTTAGGTGTATAGAGCTGAAGCAGACTTTAGAAGGAACCGGAAACCTAGTCCTAAACAGGAAACAAGATAAACGCCTACTCCTGTTCAAGAGACCGAGGAGGCGTATAAATTTGACGATAGGCGAACCTATCTACTCCTATTGTTATGCATATCTATATGTAAGCAAGAATGAGAGAGAGAGAAAGAAAGTAGCTGAGATTTGATGCAATGTTCTCCTTCCTTGTGTGGCTACCAACCTTGTTATTCACCAGCTGTTCCGTTCTGTCGACTTTGTTTTTATAGGTCACTGATGTCTATCCAGAAATCATATGTTCATGGTGTACCCTTGCTACGGTGGCCCGAAAAAAAAAAAAAAAAAAGTAGTTTTAACCTCGGAAGTGTGTCCATCTTTATATATTTGACAATCACTCGGCAATGAAAACATGCTAAATCCTGCCTGTGACCCCATAGCTGCCATAACAGCACTATATCTCTATTATATAAAAAAGTATTTCAAACGTTTGAATCCATCTTTTAAAATGGGTGAAAGCGAAGCTCTCCAATGCACTGTTGTCTCTTCAGCTGACGTATTTATTTATATAGGAGGCCATTTTGTTTGTTAATAGCTGTTTAGATTCTTAGCTTTATAAGAATAATTGGTATACATTAGAGTACAGATTGTCCCAAATATATATACACATGCTTTCTTTGTTTATTATATTTTTGCTTTTTACATATAAGTTAATTAGACACCTACAAGAAAGAAGAAATATTATAATAAAGATCAATGAGGCAATCTCTTGAATAGTGCTTCGTTATAGGAACTCGTCTAATCTTCTGCTACTGCTGTTTAGCATGTTTGTTTTTAATCATTTCACCCCAATCAAGGCTGGAATACCACTAGTACACAGGGGGTTACAGAGAGTGAAGGTGAGAGAAAAACAGGGTATAGGGGGACCTGAGAAAAGGATAAAAGCTGAACGGGGTTCAAGAAGATAGATGGCGATTGACGTTGATTTTAAATTTTTGAAGATTGTAGTTACCAGGGAAGCAAGGAAACGGAAAGGAGTTCCACAGGCGAGAAGTACGAGGAAAGAAACTGTTGGAGTAGAAGTGGCGGTTACATTTGCCTAGTTCCACAGTAAATGGGTAGGACCTAGATGCCAATGTAGTAGCACGCTTAAACACACAGTCCGGCCACCAGGGAAAAAAAGTTCGTCAATGCAGTAGCCACGAAAATATTTGTAGAAAAAACAGAGAGGAGCCACATCACGTGGGCGAGAAAGTAAATGAAGTCGATATGCCAAATCAAGATCGATTATACTGCAAATCCTTCTTTGGATTTTGTCAAGAACCTCGAGATGAGTAGCAGGAACACCTGGCCAAATATCGCAACTGTATTCAATGCACGAAGATTATACATTTATAAATGTGCAAGATGAACTCTGACGGGAAAAACCTTCTGGCACGACGCAGTGATCCAACAATCCTTGCAGTAGATGCAGTTATTGATTCGATGTAGGCGTTCCACTTCAAATCAGGGAGATCATTGAAGACGATCAGAAACAGTGTAGGACCCAGGATAGAGCCTCGGGGACATCCGCGTTCGTGTAAAAGGATTTGAAAGCTAGTCTGTTCAAAATGACCTTCATTTCACGGTTTGATAAGAACGATTGGATTATATCAAACACACCTCTAGTTATACTGTAGCCCTGGAGCTTATGTAGAAGATTAGTGTACCAAACTCTGTCAAACGCTTTCGAGATAGAGCCACAACTCGAGCTTCGCCGTTATTATCAAGCGCTTGATATACTTATTCAGTCATGGCCGTTAGCACATCAGCGGTAGAAATAGCCAAACGGAAGCCATATTGTTTGTCAGAGAGTAGGTCATGAGCGGTAAAAGACTTAACCACGTCAGCATTGATTAAAGTCTTGAATACTTTGCCGAAAAGCGGCAGGAGACTAATAGTGCGACAGTTCTCCAGAGATATTAAAAACAGGAACTACAGAGGATGATTTCCAACAAGCAGGAAAACGGGAATCAGTGAGGCAATTGTTGCAGAGAGAAATGGAGCCAGCTCGGAACACATTTCTATAGGACAACAGCTGGGATCTCGTCACCTCTGCTTGCCTTATGGGAGTCTAATTTATAAATAATGCCGGTACCTGTGACGGGGTTATTCACATGTCACTCAGTGCAACCTCTATTCTAGGAGGGAAATTAGTTGTGGGTACTTCAGTTGAGTGCTGAGTTGGAAGAGAATTTCCGTTCAAAGCATTTAACCTTATTCTCTGTAGATGTCAGAACTTCGAATTGATTGTTCAGCACACTCTTGCAGAGTCGCCAATAACCAAATTTGCGAGATGCTATACGTTGTTTCATTGAATCAGCAAACAGTAACTTCCCTTCTTTGAGGACACGCTTGTACTCGTTACGAGCCGAGACAAAGAACGCCTGTCGCAATCAGGCGTGTCGCTCTGGTACAGCCGGAAGAAGTGATTCACGTGGGCAATGGCTATGCAGGTGAGAATCAAGGAGATGAATGCGGTTTAACTTTGCTGGAATGAAAGCATCGATGCTAGCTTTCAGCCAGGAGGGAACCTCAGACGCTCATTTATGAACAGGATGATTAAAAACTGCATTACTAAGGACGTCACGAAGGAAGTCACAGAACGTGTACCAATCCGCACGTTAATAACAAATAGATACTGTTGGTAGAAAGTTCTTAGCTGGTAGGGGGAGCGGAAAGAGATGTTTACAGACACTACCAGATGATCAGAGTTGCCAAAAGGGCAGAACTGCAACGTACGGCATGAATCCGGAATAGAGATAAAGAGATCTAGAAGTGAAGCGTGTCCTTCAGTTTTACTGGGGAAACACGTGGGGCAATCCACCACTTGCTTGAGAGTTTGAGTGATTGAGAAATCCAGCGGGCCTAGTGACAGATTGTTTAAACCACCTGGCATGGTGGGCATTAAAGTCAACGAATACAAATATATTTGCAGATGGGGGTAGGGAGATGGCCTTGTCTGTATCAGAAATACTATCTAGCACGCAACAGCCATGAGAGGAAGGGAAGGCGGTAGAGAAAGAAGAGATAGCTGACGAAGTAAAGACATACGGAGACACATGTAAGAATGGTGTGAAGATTCAAGCCAGCGGGAGAAGCTTACGGGCATAAACTCCCGGGCTATGCACGTGGACATTAGAGTCCTTCATAAGGAGAGAAAGATAACCGGGAACTGATAAATCAGAGAAGGGGATTAAAGAGTTTCGCAGAAAGCTAGGATGTCCGGAGATTTTTCGAAGAGGAACAATTCCACACTGCAGAAGTCGGTACGAATACCACGAATGTTGGAGAAAGAAAGATTGAAGGAGTTTAGGTGATTTTCGTTCAGCTGGTTTAGATCTATATCTTTGGTATCGTATAGTCATGGTTTGTTGTTTTGCTAAAGAAAAGCCTGGGGTAGTAATAGCAGTCGGTCGTCTAATGTACATGTTGTGCAGGAAGGGAGTTGGCACAGACTGCAACATAGTGTGGCCGCGGAGTTGCCCACCGGAGGTGCTTGCAGGGACACCCTGCCATGATTTACTTATACTCACTGGGTGCTCTACACTAGTAGCCTAGTGCCAAACTAAAGTATATTCCATCTATCTGTTGAACTACGTTCTAATTCTATTTGGTAAAAATGTCTTCATACATAATTTATCAGTGTATGTCTTTGTAATATATATATATATATATATATATATGATAGATAGATATACACGCACAATGTTGACGGCTTCAAATAAAGCCTCATTTGCCTTCCTAAATTCCATCACAAATTTTTTTTATTTTATTATGCAGGTGCTATTTAATCAACTCTGAGGAAATGAACATGGCTGCTGTAGGCATTTCACGCTTGAGCATTGGTTCAAAAGAGATTTTTACGACTGTAGACATTTTGATATTCATTGAGAACTCCACATTTATGGCCCTGTGTCTTACTAAGTAGATCTAAACGTAATGCATATCAGTAATTACCACTTATATTTACAAAGTGTGTGTGTTTATATATATATATATATATCTTCTGACTTGAGATTTCAGGTTTATACTGTTGCGCACATCAAGAAAACTGAATTCATTAATATTCATCTCATCTATTATCTATTTAGTAATTTGTTTTTTATGTTTGATATATATATATATACACACGCCTAATATTACCATTATTTAAGTAACACACACACTTGTATTTACATACACACACACAACTAATATTATCGTTATTTAAGTTATACACGCATATATGTGTGTGTGTGTGTGTGTGCGTTGATATATGTTATACCATAATACCTATTCTATTGTAATGGACTCTCCCACAGATAATAAGTAGTAGTAGCAGTGGCCAGGTGGGCTAAGTGGTGTTTAGCGGTCTTTGACTGCACACGCCTCCTGTCGAACTCTCTGCGTAAGCAGAGGAGGGAACGGACGAGCTTTGCCGAAGGGCAGGTTTCGTCCGGGGAGGTAGACAGGGCCTGAACCCGTATAATCGGCTTCAAAAGGCTATTTTTTTTGGCCGAGCCTACGGGCTCGAGGAAACCCATGTAAAACCGGCCTTGTGCCATATTCTTTTCCGTGGGTGAAAAGATAAATACCAAGTAATGTTTCATCGGTCTTTGACTGCACAAGCCTCCTGTCCACCTCCTGTCGACCCCTCTGCGTAAGCAGTTTCGTCCGGGGAGAGGAACCCCGACGAGGCTTTGCCGAAGGGCAAGGTTTCGTCCGGGGAGGTAAAAGAAATAGGGCCTGAACCCTCCTTAATCGGCTTCAAAAGGCTTTGCCGAAGGGCATTTTTTGGGAGAGCCTACCCGCTCAAAGGAAAACCCACATAAAACCGGCCTTGTGCCATATTCTTTTCCGTGGGTGAGAAGATAAATACTCAGTGGTATTTAGCGGTCTTTGACTGCACACCTCCTGTCGAACTCTCTGCGTAAGCAAAAGGGAACCCGGACGAAACCTTTGCCGAAGGGCAAGGTTTCGTCAGGGGAGGTAGAGACCTGAACCCGTATAAATCGGCTAATAAGGCTATATTTTTGCCGAGCCTACGGGCTCGGAAAACCCACATAAAAACCGGCCTTGTGCCATATTCTTTTCGTGGGTGAGAAGATAAATACTCAGTGGTATTTAGCGGTCTTTGACTACACACGCCTCCTGTCGAACTCTCTGCGTAAGCGAAGAGGAACCCGGACGAAGCTTTGCCGAAGGGCAAGGTTTCGTCCGGGGAGGTAGGCAAGGGCCTGAAACCCGTATAATCGGCTTCAAAGGCTATATTTTTGGCCGAGCCTACGGGCTCAGGAAAACCCACATAAAACCGGCCTTGTATATATTCTTTTCCGTGGGTGAGAAGATAAATTTCTGCGTACTCAGTGGTGTTTAGCGGTCTTTGACTGCCTTGTGCCATATTCTTTCCGTGGGTGAGAAGATAAATACTGTGGTGTTTACTCTCTGCGCACGCCTTCTGTGGAACTTATCCTGCGTAAGAGAACCAGACGAAGCTTTGCCGAAGGGCAAGGTTTCGTCCGGGGAGGTAGACAGGGGCCTGAACCCGTATAATCGGCTTCAAAGGCTATATTTTTTAACCGAGCCTACGGGCTCGGAGAAACCCACATAAAAACCGGCCTTGTGCCATATTCTTTCCCGTGGGTGAAAAGATAAATACTCAGTGGTGTTGAGCGGTCTCTGACTGCGCACGCCTTCTGTCGAACTCTCTGCGTTAGCAGAGGAACCCGACGAGGCTTTGCCGAAGGGCAAGGTTTCGTCCGGGAGGTAGACAGGGCCCTGAACCCGTCTAGGCGGGTTCAAAAAATTTTTTGGCCGAGCCTACGGGCTCGGAGAAACCCACATTAAAACCGGCCTTGTGCCATATTCGTTTCTTGTGGGTGAAATGATAAATACTCAGTGGTGTTGAGCGAGTCAGTCGATATCGGACATTGAAGTACCAACCATCACAACTAGATTGCTGCGTCATTAACTCTTATTTCAAGTTCCTAACGTTTTGTACGTCGAACCTAATTTAAGACTACTTATTGAAATACAAGCCTCCACTGTGAAAACTACTCTACAGCAATATAATAAGAAAGAACTGTTAGATTGATGATCCGAAGTTCTTTAGTATTTTTGTTTTTATTTCTAAAAACAGTGCTCGATACAGAATCCCAGATTATAATTATTTTTTTAAAAAATATGATTCCATCGCGACACAGAAATTACTGTTTCGAAACTGGTTAGCAGTATTCAGGTTTAATTTCAATATTAAAACTTAACTATCGGGTGGCAGTCTCATACTCAGGCGATGTTTGTAATAACTATGTTACGGAATGTTTTACTCATTTATAGTTTTGAAATGGGTGTGTGTGTGTGCATGAGTTTGTTTTTCATGATCACTGCTTTGATTGAATTAGGGGTGTTTGTTATATGCCAAGTTTTTGGAGTCGTGTAAGGTTGAGTTGATTTTTTGTGTTTTATGGCTACAATGGCTAATCTTATCCAACTCCCTGCTAAAACACTAACTGATTGATGTAGTTCTGTTTTATTTTTATTTTATTTTTTACTGTATGCTAAAATTTTAACTGATTGATGTTGTAGTTCTGGTAGATTTTGGTGTTTATTTTTTTTGTTGATGATTTCTTAAAGAGGCTTTAAGATTACGATTGGGTTATGTTTTTAAAGCTATTGTTTTAATTGTACTTATTAATAGATTTGGAAATTTTTATTATTATTTTTTTTCGTCCATTTATAAAATTCTAATTTTAGTATATATTTAGTGAGTATTTGGTGATGTCTGAGAAAACCGTTATCACATTTCTTTGATTTATTAAATTTTCGTTTTTAGAAACTTAATGTGTAGTTTTTCATGTAGGCATAAAGGTCATGGTTTTACAAGTTCTTGTTCTATTTATTATTTTCCATTTTACTTTTGGTGTTTTATTTGTTTCTTTTAAATGCCAAAAATATTTAGATAAGGATGTCTGATTTCTGTTTCTAATATTATTGAAGGAGCATTTGTGTACTCTCCACCTTATTTTAAATTCATTCTTTGTGGATCCTATATATATCTTTCCAATATTTGGATTCTCAATGGATGAGATTGCTATACTACAGATTCTATCCGGCACCTATTATTCAGAGGGCAATTGTCAGGGTTTCTACAATCACAAATTTTTCATTATTTTTGTCTAATTTTAGTCTTTATTTATTTGATTTTGGCATGCGTGTTTTTTCAGGATTTCATTATGTTTTTTATAATTCTTTCTAGATTTTCAGTACAGCTATAACTTAATTTTAGGGTGTTTTTGTTAAAGATCTTGCTAAGTTTGCTGTTAGTAGGAAATGTTTCCGATTAAACTGGCATTGGCATTGTATATGGAATACTTATGACGGAGGACTTAAAAATACCTTTACTGGATTTTTCTTTATCGAGTAAATATTCAAGGTTACAAATTCTAATGTTTCTTGCATAAAAACCTAAAATTATTCGAGATTTTATTTTATTTTTTAATCTTAAAAAAAATTGTGAGATTTTTTTTATTGCTGTTAACGATAGACGTTTAATTTTAAACCCTTACCAGATCGAATTAACAAAATAACAAGAAAAAAATGAAAGGTTTTATTTAAAAAATTTTTTTTTCTACAAATATTAATTGTAGATTTATTCTTGTTAAATTTATATACGCGATGTGCTAGTTTAGTTTGTGAAGATATATTAGTAGGGCGTCATCTAGGCAACGAAAGTGTTTTAGGGTAAATAATTTCAAAATGGGCTGGTGTTTAACAAGTTTTGATCGGATTCTAAGAAATCTAAAAGGATGAAGACTAAAAGAGGAGAATGTTTTGCTAATTTATGAGGAGCGTTGCCTCTGCCAGAAAATCACATTAGGTTGTTGCCCTTGAATATTCAAGGTATCTTTAATTGGTATTTTATTAATACTAACCAAAGTTTTGTCTTCATTTTTTATTAGGCTTTACATTCATTTGTTGAATTCTTATATAATATATTATATAATTTTATTGGATTTTCTTATATATTGCTTTAAAGTTTATATATATATATATATAATATATATATATAATATATAATATATATATATAATATATATATATATATATATATATAATTTATATATATATATATATATATATATATATATATATATATATATATATATATATATATATATATATATATATATAATATATATATATATATATATATATATATATATATATATATATATATATATATATATATATATAATATATATAATATATATATATATATATAATATATATATATATATATATATAATATATATATATATATATATATATATAAATATAAGGAGATATATTTAACAAAATGTTAATTTTAAGGAATTTCAAGGTTTTAAAAAATTATATATACTTCAGAACTATCTTAAAGGGGCCGCTAGTGTGATTTAAACATTTTTATATATTTTTGATCCCAAAATACCATACTTATTATATTGAATATGCAATAAAACATGGCAATATTAAAGTTGAAAAATCAAAGAATTAAATAAATATTATATGGATCATTATATATTAATAAAATAATGTATATGTAATTGTAATGTGTAGATTTATTATAAAAATTTTTATTAACTATATTTTAAAATAAACATTATACATTGCCTACAAATTACTGTTAATTCATTTCTCTGATTTAGAAGATCATTATTTTTAGGCAACTTTATAATATGCAGCTTTTCATGTAAAAATAGGGGACATGGGTCATTTAAGGACTTACAAATTCTCGTTTTTTTAATATTTTCCATTTTACGGTAGGCGTTTTATCGATTTCTTTTAAAAACCAAAAATATTTAGCGAGGGATGTTCGGTTACGGTACGCATTGTTGTTAAAAAGAATATGTATGTTGATATCACCTTTGTTTAAAGGGTTTTTGTGCTAGCAATATAAAATTTCTTAACAGCCATGTTTTCAGTTGATGAAATGGTCATTGGTAAACAATTGATTTTGTAAGACACCCATTTTGCAATGATTTCTGCAATTACATAATTTATTATCATTATTATTGATTTCTGCTTTGGAATTTCTATTGTTATTTTGGTTTAGGTGTCGATTTAAAATTATATTATGTTTTTTGATAATTTTTTCTAGAATTTCAGTACAACTTAATTTAAGCGTATTTTTATTAAAAACCTTGCTCAGAGCATTATTACTTGGGAAATGTTTCTCAATGAAACCGAGAAACTTTTTCTCTAACTTAGTTCTAACCATTTAAATGGGGGTGTATACCAAATGATTTTTCTAGCTATCATTATTATGTTTTCTGTATTTAATATCGGAGCATTTATAGCCACTATTTTTTAAAACACTATAAAAATTGCCACCCGTCTATTTTGCTATTTCTATTCTTTTTTGTTTCAGGTTTTCGTTATCTTTTCTGTATTTAATATTTTATAGCCACTATTTTTAAAGCATTGTTATAAAAATTACTACCCGTCCATTTCAAAAGAACTTTTTACATTACATTTTTTTTAACCTCATTTTTCTATGTCAATTTTGCGGATAGGAGGGGAAGATACTCTTTTCAACTCTAGGGTTAACCGTTAAGATTGAAGCATCCCTTTGGGAGTTGGTTCGACAAAGTAGTTTAAAATGTATATAGGTTCGCAAAAGTTTATTCCAGTCACGTAATACTAAAATCTATTCCACGACTGTATTACATGAACCCCCGTTCATTTCAAACTCTACATCCACTCCTCACTTAATGACTGACTTCTTTAACGAGCCAATCAGTTACACAATTTTATAAAGTAAAAAATAAATCCAACCAGTCGGTATTGTGCGTTATATGAAAACTTAGATTCTGTTCGTTTTCTCTTTGTTCAAAATGAATCAGAATAGATAAAATGAATAAGGAAATGGAAAAAAATGTAATTGGATTGTGTTTACAGGATGAAAACCGAAGTAATATACAGAACATGGAGTTGATTTTCGAATCTGTTTATTACGTTTACTCTTTAATGTAACTATTTAGAAATAAATCAGAAATGTTGCAAATGATACAAAAGTGGCGTTAAAGCTAACTGCTGCTGATTGACACAAGCCCATTACACCCATAGAATGCCCGAAATAGCGACTAGGTACAACTTCTCACTTAGCGACGACGGAATTGGAACGTAACTCGGTCGTTAAGTGAGGAGTAGCTTTGTAGGATTAATTTGCAATGTTCTCATTCACTTAATCATCTTTGGTATACTTGTTAAGATATCTGGGGATTGGACGAAGCAAAGGGACATGAATTCATGCCTTTCCCAAGAACATTAACGTAAAACGAACATAAACAGAAATCCAAACCTCAATTTGATGATCCGTGCCTATAACCATTAACCCGTGCTTTGTAAAATAACCTTTCGAACAAAATTCACAAAATACACCTTGAAACCTCAAATGCTTCGATAATACCAAGCATATTAAAATTTATTAATGCGAATCGACTAAACTAAGTGGTGTAGTAATGGTGGATCGATAAAATCAGTGGGCAGGGAAGAGAAAACACAAAATCTTGCCTATGTCCTCGGGGATCAAACGTGGGAGCCAATAAAATGAAACCATTAATATTCTTTCAATTTTTACTATCAGTATTTTCTGCATGTTGAAGTCATAATTCTTGTCAATTAGTATTTTGTAACATTGTTTAATGTAGCCTACCGATGAGATTACCAGTTACATAAACAGCGAATATCTAAGCTTGTAGCAAAGAAGGGTTCAGAATGGGAGCTCTGAGGATAGATATTTCAAGATTCATGCATCAGAGGTTACTTAAACTGCTAGTATTAAAGCAATAAGTTTGTAGCAAAAAAGCCCTCAGACTGTGAACCCTGAGGCTGGTTATTCCAAGATTCATGGGTCATGATTTATGTATTTTAGCATGTGCCTACTTACCTTGTGTACTATTTACATTTGCTCAGTGTATTTTAATCATTAAAGTGAGTGTTGTGATGCATTTATATTTTTAAAATCTTACTCATGATTTTATGTGTTCCATAAACATTTAGGATAGGATTTTTTATTTATTTAAATATCTACTTACCAATTTAAAATATCGTAATTATCGTAACGTTGATATGTTTAGGAAAGGCATGAATCTTGTTTTCCAACCGCGCTCAGCTATGGTTATGGCTATGAATTAAATAGCAGGATAGACGGCTTTCTAGATTTGGGTAGCAATTAGTTTAGGAGAAGTGCTACTTTGAATTAAAATCTGTGAAGAAGGCAATGGGAACATTCTTATAATTTTTTTTATAGCTGAGTGAAAGCGGCCTTGAACAATTCATATTAATTTTGTTGAAATAATCGCATGGCTGTGCGGTGAGTGTAACATCTGTCGGCGGGCTGAGTTCAAATTAGCTCCTAGCCGTTCCCTTTCGCACAAATGCCTCTGAATCCATCTCTTCGCCGCCATAGATATGGGTTAAATAGCAGACTGAGTTATCTGGCTTTGGCTAGGAGTCATTTTAGAACACGAACAACACTGAATTTCAAACTGCGGAGAAAGCAACAGAAAACCTCTCCGCTATCTTTCTCAATAATTTCTAGCAAGTCACAGATAATAACTAAAAAAGAATCAGTGGAGAGCAATGATCACCTACGTCTTGATATGGGGACATGACAAATAAAATTACTGGAAATAAAATAGTTTACGTGTTGATTCTAACATTCGTTTCTTTAGGCATACTGATAGACTGTTTTAAAGATTTTTTTTTCATAAGTGTTTCATTAAATATCTTCTGTATAAAATAAAACAAGATAAATGAAAAACAAAAACGAAACAGTATAGTGACTTCATATATTAATTTCTTATCCTATTTATTACCTTCAGGATTATAGTTGATTTATATACAAAGCAGATAACGTAAATTGTTTGTCAAAATGTAATGAAGTCGGATTACTGATTAAATAACACGAGACTTAAAACTTCATTACTTAACATTACTTTTTATTCAACTGCTGACTTCATTTCTAAACTCTCGGCTAGTCAGTCGCTTGAGTGATTGTTTATCTTTGTTTATCTTTTGCGGCAAAGCTTCGTCCGAGTTCCTCTCCTCCGAGGCAGAGAGGTCGACAGCTGAACAATCTGTGCGATTGTTCAAATCCTTTCTTGTTTTATATATCTATATATCCAACGGTTATTCACAAGCTCGTACATATCAGGCACCGACATGTCTACAGGTGTTTACCTCTTGACATTACCGCTCACAACTGGTAAATCGCAGAACACTATACTCAGCTAGTGCCATCTCGTGTCAAATCTGCACCTGCTTTCTTTGGCGGTTTGGCGTGGAATTTGAGTGCACTATATATTCCTAAATAAAAGCGAATGTCCCTCGTTAAGCAGTATCGACTCATCTACGAGTATATGCGGTGAATATTCAATCTTACAGCTATATTTTCATTATTTAACTATATTCTTCTGTCGTTGTTATTTCCTGACAAATTCTTCCACTCCTTTGAATTCCGCTTTAAGCAAAACCGTCAAGATTTGTTTTTTTTTTTGGCTGCATTTAAATCAAGTCGTAAAAATCTTGTTGATTTAATCTCTAGCAACGAACTTCATGTTCCGGGTCGAAAGGCAAATCTTGTTAAATATTCTATTTCTCTTTTGTCTTCAAGTGATATTTCTCTTAATGATGACAGTTTCCAGGATGCCTCACCATGGAGCAGTTTCCGACAGATACAGCGTTGCAATGTCTATCGTTACTGTATCGCTATTTCCATTGGCAAAGATGAGCCCCATTCTTTAGTTCTACAAGTTCAAGCATTCACAGCTACAGCGTGCAATTCTGCTTTCATAAAGCCGGATCGTCCACATTTGCTCCCGGTTCCAAATTTAAGAAAGCAGTTCCCCGCCCAAGAACTGCCAATATGTGGAACACTCCCGCATATGTACTTACCGGGACATTACTACCTTAACCTGTTCACGTCTCGGGCCAATCGTTATCTTCCCTCCTTATCCTTATACTCTAACTAATTTCCTAACATCTTTTTCATTCAAACCTCACAGCTCGTTTATCATTATATTAGTAAGCCATCATCTTCAATGATTCTTAATTCTTATTGTAGATGAATTTTAGAATTAAAAAAAAAAAAAAGTTAAAAATTCTAACTTCCTACATTCTAACTATCCGTTTTTAATGGGCAGAAAATTTGAATATTTGAATGCGTTATTTTCGTTTGAATCCTCGGGATGCAAATTCATTTCCTTTTCTATCTTAGCAAAACATTTAAGCTCAGCTAAAATACACCTACGCCCATGTTTTTCACTGTCAGTTTTTTTTTATAAAATTTATAATTCTGTTCTACTCGAATATAAATCATTAACATTACAAGTTTCGTGAGATTTGTTGATATTTTTATTAGAAAAACGTTACTAGAATTTTTTTTTAAATTTTATATGTTAAAGTCAGTTCGTAAATCAGTTTAAAGCTAAACAATAACAATTCAGATAAGCTTTGATATCAGCGAAAAACATTATAAAAACTAATTTAATTAAAAGCTGTTGAGATAAAATGGTATTCGCGTTCTTTTATCAATTTAGCTTTCTTATTCTTTTTTTTTAAATAGAATACTCTCTTAATTTTTAATTCGAAAAGTAACTCAGAAATTATTATTGGTTTGATGATTATAAAATTTATTTTAATTAAAGATCTAGTAGACAAATGGTCGCCTAAATGGTTATTAATGATTACCGATCATGTCTAGCAAATCATTACGATTGTATAAGTTTAATCTTCACCCGGTGTGAAGATCACTTGCGGATTTCGACTAAATTAACCTATGCTTAAAAGAATTGCGTTGGAACAAAAGTTTGTATCGGTTTTCGATAGTTGGTGACTGAAATTTATTACACACACACACACACACACACACACATATATATGTTCCGAAAGGAGACGTTTTAACATGTCTTTTTATATCATTTGTTTGTGAATTTTAAGTTTTTTTCATGTTAAAAGTGAAATGCATTTAAAGAAAAAAATGCTATACAAACAGTAGAAAAGATATGTGCCGTTTATGCAGATGGTGCCATAACTGAGAGAACTGTTTGTAAGTGGTTCATAAAGTTCAGAAGTGGAAATTTTGATTTGGAAAAATGAGAACGTTCCAGCAGGTCTGCAGCCGTTGATGATCAAAACGCTGATTAAAAATAATCCAGGATTATCGCGGAAATACTCCACGTCTCTTATGAGCGTTTTAAAGCATTCGAAAACGCTTTGGGCATGAATCTCTGCTATGATTTGCTGCATCACAGTTTAACAGAAAAAAATGTATCTCATTTCCATCTGTACTTCTCTGCTCATACGTCACGTAATAATCAATTTTTGAAAAGAACTATCACAGGCGATGAAAAATGGATTGTTTAGAACGACGTGAATCGAAAATTGTCCATGGAAAAACGGAACGAGCTACTGTTAACAACTCCCAAAAAGTTCTGCATTCAAAGAAGATTATGATGTGTATCTGGTTGGATTAGAAAGGCAGTATATTACGAGCTTCTTTCGCAAAGTCAGACGTTGTATTCAAACGAGTATGGTTCCCAGCTAAACCAATTAAAGGCAGCAATCAATGAAAAACACTTGAAATTGGCCACTCAAGAGGGTGTCATTTTCCTCCTCTTTGCAGACCCGGCTGGAATTGGTACAGCTCGGCTGGGATGTTTTATTACTTCAACTGTAATCACTCTGAGCTTACACCCTCGGATTACCACTTATTTTGATTCTATTAATGGACGAAAACGTTCAATTCTTTGTAAGGCTATAAAATCCAATTAGACCAGTTTATCAGTAAGAAAGATGGTAAATTCAGGAAGGGTTTGAATCATAACGCTACCCCAAAGATGTCGAAATATAGTGGAAATTGCATATATGTTGTTGAATATATTTATGTACAAATATTTAAATATTGGTTTTGGGCATTTGTTCATATTTATGAAATGAGGTAACTATTTATACTATGTACATCGTTCGGACTGTTTTCTTTATTGCCATATTCACAACGTTTCGGCCGTTGTACGATCCGGCCTTCTTCAGGTTATATACGTTGGAATACCGAACCGAACCGAACATTACGAGCTTTTTTTCTCGACCCAACACGTTTGTTTGAGTTATAATTTTTCTAAAGATTTCTTCTTAGGTTGATGTAAAAATTTCCAGCAATGTTTTGACAAAATGTTTTATTCATATAAATTTATAGCATCAGAATTCAGTTATTTTTTTTCTCTCGCTTTCTATACCTTTATACGACTTTTCAGCTTGATTGTGTGTTCAGTTATATGATAACGATAACGCTTTGGATTGGATGAATCATTCGACTTGTTTTGACCCGTAAAGGTATTTTAAATGGAACGAAACAGATGATAGTCCGAAGGAGACATGCCTGGAGAACATATGACGTGTAGAAAAACTTCTAGTCCTAGCTTCATGATCTTTTCTTTTTGCGTCATATTTGCAACATGAGGAGAGATGTTATCAAGCAGAAAACTAACTGGTTGACTTTTATGGCAGAGGAAGCGCACTTTTCTCTTCCCATGTGTCGTTCAAATGGATTGACAGATTCGACTGTAATTTCTCTGCACGATCACATGTTTGTGTTATATCTTCTTTCAAAAGTTTCTCCGGATTATCGTTTTTCAGATCTTGAAGTCTTTCATCGTACTTTAAAGCCAAAGCCCTTTGAAAAACTTTGGAAACTATCCCGAAAAGTTACTTGCACCTATTGCATTATTACCATAGACAGTGATCCACTGCCCGCACTTATTCCCAGATTAAAGAGGAAGAATAAATAATGCCGAATGTACATATTATCCAGGTGTAGCCAAACTTGTTTAATGTCAGACTCACATACAATAAAGTTCAGGTGTTTGAGAGTCCGCAAGACATGAACAAAATTTGCACATGCGTTTTTGTTACTGTTGTTATGTCCTCCCTCTAAAAAGTCTATGTTGGACTTTTCCGCCTACTATAAGATTAGTAGGAGAGAAGGCCTTGGGGGAGCAGTCGACCAGAGTGTTCACTTCTGTTGAGCTCTCTGCCTCGGCAGAGAGGAACTCGGGCGAAGTTTTGCCGCAGGGCAAAGTTTGGTCCGGGGAGGTAGACAGTCCCTGAACCCGTCTAGGCGGGTTCAAAGGGAATATTTTTGGCCGAGCCTACGGGCTCGGAGAACCTACTTTAAACTCGGCCTTGTGCCACATACGTTCCTTCTGTTCGACTGTTAAATATAACAGTCAAACAGATTGTTCATTACTGTCGAACTCTCTGCCTTGAGCAGAGAGGAACCCGGACGAGGCTTTGCCGAATGACAAAGTTTCGTCCGGGGAGGTAGACAGGCCCTGAACCCGTTTATGCAGGTTCTAAGGGAATATTTTTGGCCGAGCCTACGGGCTCGGAGAACCTACTGTAAACTCGGCTTTGTGCTACATACATTCCTCGTGTGTGTGTGTGTGTGTGTGTGTGTGTGTGTGTGTGTGTGGGGGCTGTTAAATATTAACAGACAAACAGATTGAACGCTGGGTCATACGACACACATGAGTCGTGTTATTCTCTTCTGTTGTACTTACTGTTTAATATATGATATATTTGCAACGCTTGTTTTGTTATTTCTTTAACCATTTACTTAGTCACAACAGTTACACATTTTGTTACGAAATTTTATGTAAATATTAAGAAATGCATGTATGCAATCATATTTATTCATGTATGCAGTTGCTTAAACTGTTTACTAACCATGAACATTTAAACTTACGTTTTAATCAAATAGTATCTCAGTTCATACCCAGCAAATAATTATAAAGCTTGAAATTGTATTTATTTACCTTTTATAGAAATTGCGATGAAAAAAGGAGCTCAGCCAACATTAAAAGGTGAAAGAGCCGTATGTAGCGCGCGAGCCGCAGTTTGGCCACCCCTGTACTGTAGTAGGTATATTTGCATCAATTATTATTATACATGCAACTTATGTTTACACCTAATGTCTGCTGTTGAACTCTAAGAAAAACAGCAGTTCTCCTCGAATATTCAACATTTCTTCACTACCTTCATAGACATATGTTGTTTGGAGTGTTGCAATATTTTCTTAAATCTTCCACGCATCCACCATTTCGATGCTTGTGTTTTTGGCATGGCACGAAATTTGAGCCTGCTGACATTCTTGTGTAACGTTGTTATCGTATATTACTAATGAAAACACAAGATTCAATCTCGCATACGTAAGATTAAATTTTATTCAACTCCAAACTTCGTCAATATATGTCATCCTAACGCGAATTCTACATCACGTCAGGAACGAAATTCCCTCCCTCTCCCCCTCTTTCTCCTCAAGTGGATGTTTATATATCTGCCTATTAAATTAGGCGCACCTGAGCCGAGTACATATTTACATTCCGGGATTAGCGACAGATAGCCTGTGAGGCGCGAATCTGCACTTGGTGTCATTTTTCAAATCTACCTGCCAATGTACCTGGCTTCTCTGAAACCCGGCGCAAAACCGACAGTAAAGTCTGTCTGAGCAATAAAGGGAGGAAATTACATGCTACATATATTCCACACCTTCAGAGTAACCTGTGAGGCGCGGATATGCATTTGGTGGCTAGGATTATATCGTTCATTTCAACCTGCCGATGTACCTGGCTTATCTGAAACTTCAGCGTAACATTATTTTGGTAATATATAGTGTAAATCACGTACTACATATGCTCAACACTTATCAATATCTGGGTAAGGCCTGCTGGTACGGCATTCTCATATCGATTTAACACTTTTTGTTCACAGAGATCAACCTTCTTAAAGATTCTGATTTTTTTTTTCTAAGACAAACTCTGGTTTGTGTTGATAATATTTCATTATAGGGGGAAACCACGTCTTTTGCACTGTTGCTACTGTATTAAAATTCCTACTCTGTCATCTTATTTTTGGATTCCTTTTACTTACAATGTACATTAAGGTTTATTTTATAATTTGCAAACATGGGATACGTTTTCCATGTTCTTTTAGCTTAGATCTTTATTGCAATACTACCCCATTATCAACGGGATATATGTTTCAAAGAGTTCAGCGGATACCTGAATTCACAGATAGTTTTAAAGCCTACAAATTCTTTGCCTTTCCTATACGAACATACCTGTGATAAAGTTTATAGAAACAATAAGAGATTAAACATAATAACTAATGTTAAATGGGATAAGATAACATAATGTAATAAAAGTGACGGGGAGAATATTTATTTTTTACTGTAGATCTCGGTATACAATTTTTTTTCTTTCCTTATTAAGTCGAGAACTTGAAGCATTTCACTTAAATTAACAACTTTAGTTTTTCTTTCGTATATCCCAATTATTTGTATCACTTGTTCTACGCTTTTGAAAGATTATTAATCTATTCTCATTGTAAAATACAGAATTAATTATAAAAAATCCCGCATTAATTATAGGTTTATAAATACCTGGTATTATAGATTATTACCTTTAAGCCTTTATGCACGACGTAAAAAAAGTATGACAGCGGGCTTCCATAGGTCAATTAAAATTTATGGATTTTTTTAAATTTCTAGATTTACCCAAGGGAACCCCCCCCAAAGATGCGGATAATCAAACTAATTTATTATTATTATTATTATTATTAAAAATATCCATGGGTTTTTTCAAAGTTTATAAATATCTGGTATTATATATATTTTTACTTTAAACTATCAATGCACACTGTAAAAAATATTGGTGTAACTGTCAATTAAAGTTTATGATTTTTTTTAAAATTTCTAGGGTTACCCACAAGATACTGAAACCACAGACGGAAAACCGCGGATAATGGGAATAAATTATTATTAAAAATATTCAGAGTTTTTTCAAAGAGTTTTCGTATGTACAAAGATTTTTGGACTCAAGGTTCACAAAGCAAAGATAAAGACGCTGGTTGTGCGAGAGCGGGTGAGCAGGCGTGAAGAGTGAAAAGAAGAAAGAATGTAAAAAAAAAAAAAAAAAAGACACGCTCTCACCCCGCCTTTGTAACTAACTGATATAAACACAGACACTTTCCAAATCTGTCAGCTTCAGAATCCGTTCTGTTTTTCTAATGTACAACAAGGTATGTAAATGTCAAAAGCAACTGTTCAATAAGCCGTCCTCACTCCGTATTAATGCTAACAATCTCACGACAACAAGGCGTCTCCAATCTTTCGAAACCAATCGAATCTCGATCTGTATGTTGTATTTTTCTTTAGAAAAATTCTTTTGATCTCGGCAAAATTGTAAACTACGAACAGAATTTAATATTCTATAAAGTATTCGAACATATATCCTCATCTTTGTTGTTTTCATCCCAACGTTTTAGCTTATACGGGATATTTTTGATAAAGACCAAAATATTATGATAAAACCCACAAAAATGGGGATATTAGTCCAACTAATTGGCAAGAGAACTTCGAAAAATGCTAGGATGTTAAGTGGAAACGTTCAGTTAAAAACAACGAAGACGGAGATAACAAATAATCCAAATAATTAGTAGGCTTACAGCCACATCACGTTGAAACACAAGTTCCTGTATGGTATGATAATCGAAGTTAAGCAACGAGAATATTCGGCACTGTTTAC
This sequence comes from Acanthosepion pharaonis, assembly GCA_903632075.3. NCBI lineage: Eukaryota > Metazoa > Mollusca > Cephalopoda > Sepiida > Sepiidae > Acanthosepion > Acanthosepion pharaonis. The sequence goes on along the minus strand of CAHIKZ030000035.1, from coordinate 1,100,729 downwards.
ATTATTCGGACTATTGTCCTCATCTTTGTGGCCGTATTTATCGCAACGTTTCGGCCGTTGTACGCTCCAGCCTTCTTCAGGTGGTTGGAATGTCGAACTGAACCCTTTATTTCGCTCGCTGGGGTAGACTGTTCTAGTTTCACGTGCCATGTCAAGGACATATGGCACAGTGGATAAAGGCGTTAGTACTCAAAAAGTGTGCGTTCAATACTTTGTTAAGGCGGTGGAGAACTTGGAGAGGGAAAGTTAACAGGAGATAACTGATAACTGACATCCATTAGACATGGCACGTGGAACTAGAACAGTCGACCCCAGTGAGCGAAATAAAGGGTTCCGTTCGACATTCCAACCACCTGAAGAAGGCCGGAGCGTACAACGGCCGAAACGTTGTGATAAATATGGTACAGTATACACAATACTTCATCTTAGAAATATAGACAGATACTGGAGAATACTGGGTACTCTAAGCTTGGATATGTCGGTGGTGTAGTGGATAATGGCTCGAAATTGTTAATCGGAGAGCCGAGCTCCAATTCCCGTTGAGTTCGTTATATTTCATTAGTCACAAATACACTTGGAAAAAGTATAAATCCACGTCCTCTCCCTCAGCTATTGGTTAATTAGCAAAACTTGTATCACAAACCCATTATTATCTCCAAACAAATTCTTAGAATCTAAAAATATTTTTTGATATTAAATAACCCGTAAAGAGATGATAAGCCGCGTAAAACGAATCAATCAATAAATCGATTTGTTATCGTAAATTTCAGATGGCTGAAGAACATATCAACCGAAGGAAAACAATGATGAAAATACTAGTTTGAATCAAAATCTAGAGAATATAAAAAGGAAAGAATATTTTGGTAATAAAAGTACTGGGCGAAAAACAACAAATGTAAACTTAATAGTTAAAATAAAGAATCATTATGTAATTGAGTTTAATGTTCTTTATATAAACTCAGAGATTCAAAAGAGTGGTAACACTGTGAGGATCGAACTCACTCCGTTATAGTGAATGGCCTCACAAGACGAGCGTATTAATCATCGTTCTATGTAAGGTAGAATATTTGTGTGACGGGTTTATATGACGACAACAAATTTATCAGTTAATAAAATTTAAATGCAATAAAAGAATTGTTATTATTACCTAAATTCTATCTTAGTATATATATATATAGAAATAGCAATCAATTGCCAGTCTTCTATTCTCTGGTATTTTCTACTACTTTATCCGAATTTTCATTTCAGTTAACCGCGGTCAACACTGGAAATATTACAATGCATAAGTTTTACATCATAAAAGTTCCAAAACACGAAAGTAATAATGCTGGCAATTCGGATAAACCAAAATGAATCCGAGGAAAATGTTTTGTTCAACTTTTTGTTCTCCTTTAGTTTTATTATATGATCTCCAGGAGAAAGGAATAATAATAATAATAAAAGGTTCTGGTAGAACCTTTTATTATTATTATTATTATACTCACAAGTACAGATCACACATTACGAAGAGCTTTATTTAAGTAAAATGTGTGTGATCTCATTTGTTTTTCCTTTTTTTTTACAAAATTATTAGTGGAAAATGTCATGAAGCCATTTTTGGCCTGCGGTCTCTGTTTGGGACCCGGAAGAAAATGTGTATACAACAGAAATCAAAAGAAACAATAATAATAAATGTCCTGATATTAGCACAAGAATGCTTCTTATGCCTTCTCGTCTTAGTTGAATTGTGTTGTTAACATGTTTTGCCTTGGTGAATTAACGTGGGCGACAGTAAATATCCCATTCAGAACCGCAGATTTAGTTATCAGTTGCCTCACCACGTGGTCATGTTTCTCGGGGCTGACGCATTGTGCATCACTGTTAATGATCAGGAATAGTAAGAAAACATCATGGCTGGTTATCGAGAAGGTTGTCTTTTATTAAATTCGAAGGATGAGACGACCGAGGTGATTTAGGAGTTACAACTACATAGTTGAGAAAACCCTCAATGGAAGACCGACCAAGTGAAATCGGTTACCCGACCAGAAGGTATTTATAAAATGGGCCTCATCTGTAAACATTATGCACTAATTTTATCAAAACCTTTCACCATATTGCATACATTTGCCTGTGATGTATGTGCCTAGTATATGTTTATCGAACTCAAGATAAACATATTGAGCTTCGTATATTTTGACCCATGTGTCACTTTGTTGGCGGATCGCTCTCTCACTCAGTAATAATATTAATAATAATAATCGCCGTTATCATAATTCGTATTATTATTACAAATACTCGTCAACATTGTTTTGCTTTGATAGTTACTTTATTTTTTTCTGAAATTCAAAGAATTCTATCACATAATCCTGCTTGTTCCTCACACTGCGTATACTTTACACACTGCCATTACCTCAGATAAACAATAGACCATTCCTGTTTGAGTTACGAGCATAGACCCTTCCTGTTTGAGTTACGAGCATAGACCCTTCCTGTTTGAGTTACGAGCATAGACCCTTCCTGTTTGAGTTACGAGCATAGACCCTTCCTGTTTGAGTTACGAGCATAGACCATTCCTGTTTGAGTTACGAGCATAGACCATTCCTGTTTGAGTTACGAGCATAGACCATTCCTGTTTGAGTTACGAGCATAGACCATTCCTGTTTGAGTTACGAGCATAGACCATTCCTGTTTGAGTTACGAGCATGAACCATTCCTGACCATTCCTGTTTGAGTTACGAGCATAGACCATTCCTGTTTGAGTTACGAGCATAGACCATTCCTGTTTGAGTTACGAGCATAGACCATTCCTGTTTGAGTTACGAGCATAGACCATTCCTGTTTGAGTTACGAGCATAGACCATTCCTGTTTGAGTTACGAGCATAGACCATTCCTGTTTGAGTTACGAGCATAGACCATTCCTGTTTGAGTTACGAGCATAGACCATTCCAGGATCTGTCTAAATGTAACATGGTAGGGACATTCTTAACCGTTATTTCACTGTGTCTCTAATTCTTCCTTTTATTACACGGCTTCTTTAGTTCTCGAACGAAATCCCATTTGTTTAATTTTTTCTGCTTAAAGTCTAGGTCTTTTCATCCCGAGGAAGACGTTTGTATTTTGGACATTTTGTCAGTCTTCACTTCAACGTAATTAGTTCTAAAACTTTTCTTTCTCATTAACATGGTCAATGAATTTTTTGGATTTTTGAGATGACGTTCGCATTATTTTCTTTGTAGTTTCATTTTCTTTTCCTTTCCGTGTTCCTATAAATTATAGTAGAGTGAACGCACTTTTGAAAAATTCATATTAATTTAAGATAACCGTAAGGCTGAGTGGTTAGTGTAACGGATAGTGGAATCGGTGAACCGAGTTCAAATTGCTGCCTAGTCTCTTGCGTTCACTTTCGCACTAATTCACTTCAATCCATTATCCCCCTCCTTTCCTCGGCTATGAGTTAAATATTAGCAAAGACTGTGCTCTCTAACCTTGGATGGCAGTTATTGTTAGACAAGGAATTCCAAACTATAGAGAAGGCAATGGAAAAGCACTTCACCATGTTTTCCAAGAAATTCTAGCAAATAATAAAAAGGGAGTGTGTAGAGAGCCATGATCGATTACATCCTGAAGGGACATTGTATTAAAAAATAACATTTATTATTGTCGATGTAGATCGCTTTTCACAGAAACGTGACTAGCGCGCACACACACATATATATATATATATATATATATATATATACACACACACTTGTTTTATATGATTTATAAAATTCTCAAGTGGGATCTAGGGCTTGATTTTAGTGCTTTAGGAATTATTGATATAATTATTAGTTTCACATTCCTCGACTACTAGAGTTTTATTATCCCTTATTCATGATTGATTAGAGGAAGTGTTTTGAAATGATTTCTATAAAAGCAAACATTTACTTTGTGATACAAAATGTCATACAACTGATAGATTTAAGTATTTTCATATCGATGTTTTCGTCGTTGTCTACTTCAGCATTCTTTCCGTTTGGGTTTTTAAAACGAAGTCGTCTTCCTTCTTTACAACGATTCCTCCAGAACAGTTCCTTCGTGTTCGCCGTCTTTATCTAAAGTTTTCACTGCTATCCCGTCAACGTTCATTCTGTCGGAACTTCTAAGACTAGAATTTCTTGCTATCGTATAAAGATTAATTCGGAACAACTGAGAGATGCCTACTGATTATGACAGGCTTTTGATAATGCTAAACGAAACACTTTCATTCACTTAGGTATGTTTTTATCGATACAGAACGAAACGATGAAATTTGGTAGTTTGATTTTTAAAGCTTTAATATTGGTTCCATCTTAATTGTTGTCTCCTCTATGATTTTAATATCTATGCTTGGTCTACTGATTGGGTTCTTTCACGAGCGCTCGGCTTTTTTCGACCATTTTATATTCCATATCTTTCTCTATTATTTTGACTTCGTTCAGTTGGCGCCAAAGGTGAGAGATCGAAAGTTGTGTGTACTATTCTTGATTTCAATGCGATGAAAATGAGTTTGTGAATTTATCTGTTAAATGTAATTAATCACACTATGATAAACACACAAATACTCTTTTATATATATATATATTTATTATATTATATAAGTGAACATAGAAGTCAACACTTAGAGGCGACAGTCTGTTTCATGCTATATGCAATAGTCAGGCCTGACGATTGTATATAGCATGAAACAGACTGTCGCTCTATGTTGACTTTCTATGTTCACTTTGATATTTACACACGCTCTATCTCTGATATTGAGCACTTTATCCCATAAATATAGCACATCTTAAGACTATATTTCTTCATATATATATATATATATATATATATATATATATATATGCACTTCCATAGGCATATACAAACAGGAAGTCTGATAGAGATCAGAAGAATGCGGACTGAGATAAATAGTTAGAATATATATGTGTGTGTGTGTGTGTGTGTGAACATAGTGAGATATAAACAGGACTAGATAGCTCTATGTGTACATACAAAACTGCTTTCTATTAATCATCTGAAAGAACCTTTCTACCTTCTATCAGCATGGTTAGTGCAAGCCTCCAGAAAAGCAGGTCTTTGCGCCTTCTTGGGTTAACGTTCATTGCTGACAAGAATTTGAAAGATTATATTGAATCCATTGATTTGTCTGCTGTTATAAAATTTGGTCTACTGTGTCGTACTCGACAATTTTTCTCTCCTATCTTAGATATTTATAAGTCTACCATTCTTCCTTGCTTTGAATATTGTTGCCGCATCTAGTCTGGTGCTCCTGCTATATATTTAGAGGTTCTTGATAAAATACAAAGATTCTGCAATGTTATTGATCTTAACCTGGCATCTCAGATTCAGTCACTTTCCCACCGCCGTAATGGAGCTTTCCTTTGCTTTTTCTATAAATATTTTCATGGTAATTATTCTAAAGAACATTGCTCTATGGTACCTAGACCTTATGAATTTAAGTGCAGTACTCGATTGGCAAGAAGGTCTCCTCATTTTAAATTTGAATTTGCCTACATGTTGCCGTAATTTTATGCTAAGTTTCTTTTCTTCCAAAATTTTAATGCAATAACAATCGTTACCTGTCTTCTTGATGCTTCTTTTATTGTTCTTGCTCTTTATTAATGTTTTTTTTTATTCTTTTGCACTCACTAGCCCCTTGCGTCTTAGTAGTTTTATTGCTTTGCATAACTCATAACATTGTAACAGTGTTTATTAACTTTAAATTCAAAACCAGAAACAAAAGTTTTAATATAATTTGAACGGTCAGTCTATATTTTATTATATAAAATTTATTCCTTATTATGATGTTGAATAATAGTAATTAATGGTTATTGGAATTTATTCCGTATACACCAATCCTATACTTGGGTATATATATATATATATATATATATATGTGTGTGTGTGTGTGTGTGTGTGTGTATGTATATTGGGACAGCCTGTATACTATTCTATATCATTTTTGATGAAAGGATTTCACTTAAGATCGAAAGCTGCTATTATCAAACATCCATATATTTTTGGAACATGTTGTAAATGGTTTCATTTTACGCTATTAAAAACCACACGCAGCTTTTATAAAATCTAATAAGCAAGTCTTTCATCAGTGACTCGCATTTTACGTCATTACTATCCTTATAAGAAAAATTTTGTCTTCTCTTGACTAAATTTCTTAGCCGATTTCTTCATTCTGAATTTTTGACTAGTTTTTATATTTATCATTTCTACGTAATTCGGATGAATTCGGTTCGTTCTGCGCAGATATGTATGATATATAATATTTCGAAGTCTCAGATTAATTGCGACATTGTAAAGCTTTAAATGGATCGTAAGGTCGATTTGAATGATTTAAGAGAAATGGTTACTAACTTCAGGGCTTTACATTTATTGATAATTCTTTTCCAATATACGAATAACGTTTCGCAAATGTGGCTGTTGTAGACAGAATTTGTGTTTGGTCTAAGCATTCGACTCACATGTGTCCTCGTCAGGAGTAAGAATAAGTAAGAGGAAAAAAGAAAATCAAATGTGTTTTAAAAAGTGTTGTTAGTTTTTTTTTTAAAGCTAAATCCAGTGAAATAAATTACAGTAAGTCATGTGTAACGGTAACGTGTGTTAGCAACGTGAAGTGAAGTGTAAGGATATCTGCAACAACCATATTTTCGAAAAGTTATTCGCATATTAGATAAAATGTTCAATATATTTAATAGACATCAACTGTCCATTCTTTTTAATAAGACATATTTACAAGAAAAACTGCTGTCAAAATATACAGAAAATATATATTTGGAGGCATGGTGGAGTAGTGGATAGCGGCTCGATTTGAGGAATCGGAGAACAGAGTTCGAATTCCAGTCGAATCCATTACATTCAAGTACGTGCTAATACCCTTGGGAAAGATATTAATCCTCTTCTTCTCTCCCCAGCTATGGGAAAACAGCAGAACTTGGATGGCAACTGGTCTAGGAGAAGGACAACTGAATTCTGCAGAGGGTCGTTTGGGGACCTTGTGACGCGTGGTTCTGTATTTAGCCCTTTAAAAAAGTGTGGTTGCTTCTGCACAAAGCCTTAATCACTATAATCAAATCATGTGTGCTGGTGTCTGGCTGTCGGTTCCTAGGAACTGAGCTGCTTGACCCGCATACGTCGAATACGACAGGAGAGTCCAGCATATATATATATATATATATATATATATATATATATGTTTTTAAGATTTGGTATATTTATGGAGAAAGAACGATCAGGATCGGAGATAGAGTGTTTGCAGATATAAACAATATATATATATATATATATATATATATATATATATATATATATATATATACGAATTGGTATTAGATATGGATCGATAGAATGATAGAATAAGAAACGGTTAGAAATCTAACATGTTTCCACAAGTCCAAGAAAGGAGACACCCCTGAGAGTACTTCTGACAAAAAACACAAAATTCATAATTTTACCCTTCAATACTATCAACAAAATTTGAAAATAAATGAATCCACAATACTAGGGCATTTACCACTACCACCAAGACAATCGACGATATAGTTAGGAATATAAAGATCCAACACAACACGAGATACCAGGATTTATGAAAAAAATATATATACAATATAGAAATAGTTACAGTGGCGAAACATCTAGAAATCAAAAATCTCGCATCTATGAACATAAGAGAGGCCTTGGGCACTTCGACGTAGTGTAATGGATAGAAAATGTCTCGTTAGATCAATTACGACTGAATAGTGAGTTCTATCCTCACTCGGTGCTCCATACTTTCGGCCTTGTGCCACATCTCAGCTATGCTTAGAAAGTCACCATAAGAGAGACCTACGTTAGAAAAATCCTTTAAACTCCTTCGTAATATACAAAAAACAAAACTAATAAATATTTTATCAACTATAAACACACTTTATTACATCACCAACTTCTATAAAATCAATACGTAAAGAATATCAGATATGTTTACAGACTACTTCTAAAAATTATGTTACATATATGTTTGATCTTCACACAAAATGTTCCTAAATCAACATGCAGAAAAACCACCAAACATAAAAAAAATGCCTATTACACACATACAAAGAATCTACACTATCATTTGAATCCCGAATAAACATATCAGAATTATGATATACTTAAACATATGAATTATACACACGAATGCTGCTTGACAAAACAGATGTACGGGAAGTCTGCTTAACAAATGAAAAACAAACACAAAAATAAAAAATACCAAAATTTTTTTCTTTCTTTTTCTCCTCAATATTTCATTCTCTGGTGAAACTTTAATTAAAGCGAAACCTTTTAGATTTATAAACGTTTCTTATTTGTTCTTTATACTATATATATATATATATATATACGCGCGCCTGTGTGTGTGTGTGTATGAATAAAGATGAAAGGAAAAAGTTTTCCTATTGTCTTTTTACAGATATTATTTATTGATATCAAAGAGACAGATATTGTCAGTCGAATTTAATAAAACTTGTTGAAATGAATTCTTGCTACCGAAACATACATTATGTATACGTGTGATAACATATGTGTGTGTGCGTAATAGTAGTAGTGTATGCATGGAGAAATAGATAAAACATATATATATATTTAAAAACACAGCTTAAAATGTACTGCCACTCTTAGCTAGAATTATGTCACCAACACAATCAATATATGTTCTAAAACTTTTTCGTTTGAAAATAAATCAAATTTCCGATGTGACATAAAATAATTTTTGCTTAGCAGCTGCACATATTGACTTCATGAAATATAACATGGACACATTAGATAAAATTATTGAAATTAATGAGATGACTATTTTTTTTTTACTAGATCAAGTAATTACAGATGCACATTTTAATCTGAAATAAAAACCCACACTCAATACCATTGATGTAAATGATTTTATCTAATACGACAAAGTGGATGAATCCCAGAATATTCTACAGGAATCTTACGTTCAGGATCATTTAACATTTCTTCTTTCCTTATAAAATTACCACGAATACAATTTAGGTTGACTAAAAACAATAACGATCAAAATTAAAGCGATAAAAATCTAACGACAAAATTTGAATTTAAATTTAAACGTTGATCGTTTTTGTATAGGAAAAAATTCTGTGTAAACTGTAACCAACGTTTGTATTTTCTGCCTATTAAAATTTTAAACCTATTTTTCTACATAACATCGATTCCATTAACGAAACCATTATTTCTCTGAAAAAGTTGCTTCTCGAAACAGTGTCGGACTGACCAGGGTGTCAGCTTGCCCGATGGCAAGTGGGACCTTATGGTGTATACCAAATAAACATGAAATAAAGAAACACAGATAATTGATGTCATTTGCACCCTATCAGTTACTCAAGTCCAATGTGAGAAGACATTTTCAAAGATAAAGATCATAATGACAAGATTAAGAACTTTGCTATCTGAGGAGAATTTGGAATCATACTGTTAGATGAATTGGATGCAGGAGCAGTTATTGGCAGATTGAAATCTCGTGAACACAAACGATTGCTCTGAATATAATTGACTGCATGCAATGCTCTATTGTGCTTTAAACGATCTATTGATATGTAAATTGTGCAGTAAACTAATTAAAAATATCAACCAATGACTTAAAATTTAAAATAAATAAATAAAAATTCAATTATATCATTCTGTATTTACATTTAGTATTTGCCGTCAGTAATATGAACAGTACATGTACACTGTAATTTATAAGAAAGTATATATTTTTCTGCAAAACTTAATTGTACTCATTTTCCATATGTATTTTTTTATATTTATTTTTATCGATATGAAAATTAAATGATAGCATTGTAGTTATGTGTGGCCCCCACCTTGTCTTTTGGCAACCAATATTTTTAGACCCAATCCGCCTCTGTCTCGGAACGAAATGCGCCACTTAAGTTCTCCGATTTATCATTCATATAATCATATACAGAGTGCAATAGGTAAAGTGACGCCATGTTATATTTTTAATTGTGCGCATGTTGGTTGTTTGTTTTTGATTTTGTCGACTGCACAATATAGTAGGGTCAGTTGGGCACCGTCCGTGAGAAAAAGAGCACCATGACAATTCATTTCAACAGAAATTTGGAAACAGCATACTTTAATGTTTGGCATTCGCGTCGAAAGTTCCAATACAAACATTTCAGAATGTTTAGGTGCCAATCTGAGTGAAGAGGTGTTAGAAAGATTTGGAGGATTCTAATGGTAATTACGAAGGTGTTTGGAGTAATCACTGGTGATGGCGACGTTATGCCTCCATTCGTCTTCTAACAGTTCCTCGGTCTCAACACCGAAGCCTACATCAAATGCCTTGTGGAGATATTGCTGTCCTTCGTCAAGAGGGTGGCTGCTGGAAGAGCCTTTGCCTGGTAACAGGACTCTACACCGTGCCACACAAGCAGGAGAAACCATTCATGACTGTCAGACAATTTCTGTGACAACATCACTCCTTACATCTGGCCACCTAACTCACAAGACTGCAAAACCTTGATTATTATGTGTGGGATGCAGTTGAGCAAGAGACCAACAAAATTCCTTGTAACACCAAAGATGAAGGCAAGGATTATGGCAGCATTCATCAACTTAAACAACGAGACCATCCAGAAAAGTTGCTCAAGATTCCGAAATCGTTTGGAAGCCGTGGTTGAAACAATGGTAATTTTATTGAATAAATTTACTCTTTAGTATTTCAAGATATTTTTGTGCAAATTTGGTGAATATATCTGTTAAAATGAGATGCCAAGTCGATTTATCCATCACACCATATATATATATATATATATATATATATATATATATATATATGAGAAGAAAATATGGATGAAGACGAAGCCCACGAAAAGAAATTTGGGAAATATTTACATATTGTCGAGAATTTCAAAAGGTGGAGTTGTCCAACTGAGTGCGAACCGATTGAAATCGCATGCAGAGGCTTCGCTAGGCGGTCACTATGTAAGATACTGTCAAAATTAAGCATAACAGTCTTGAAAAAGTACAAGACCATTCGCTCAATAACAATGGCAGCAAAAGAAGCATCTAGATCTTTATGGTTTAAAGTGATTGGTAGTCAGTAGGGAAGTGAAGGAAAGTTACGATTGATATTATTTTTTCGACGGAACTAGAAAGTTGGTCTTGGGTAGACTCGACAATAAAGTCTCGACTAAAGAACAGAATTAGGATACCCCGAACCATTGTTACCTACGGGTTATCTGTGGCTAAGATCTAGCACCTGTTTGCCTCCTTACCAGAGTTACGGATTCTTTCTTTTAATGTATGGACAATGAACACATGGTGAGGATCTTACTTTTTAATGATTAGATGATTAACATGAATGGAAATAAGATTAAAGTAGAATCGGTTTCATGCGTGTGTTTTCAAATGTGTGCATATAGATATCTCAGTTTGGGAAACAAAAATCGTTACTCACCACTTCAAGCCAAGTACGTCGCCATGTTCCTGACCAGATCGAAATCATTACTGCGTTTACCTCCTTTTTTTACGAAAGAACGTAGATTGCTGGTGAGCCGGAAGTTAACCATGATTGGACTATAAATTGACACGTGGTGTGATTAAAAAAACGAGGAAAGTTGTAGCTGACGGATGGCACACAATTCGATACACTCGATCACTATCGGCTGGGTGATCGTGGAGAGGCGGGGGTATAATGATAAAAGACTCGAAACCATTATTGAACCTCGGCTAAAAACATCACTGATGATGTTTGCCAATGCATTAGATGTATTTCACGAATATATATATAACAATAAATAAAATCAATTTTATTTGTTAAAATAACTTTCTTCATATTGTGCACTGGTTGACCGTTTTCTTTTATTTTATATATAAATATTCGATAAATCAAGAAAAGCTCAAGATATTTATTTGGTTAACCGATTCAAGAGCTTCATCAGGACCAGATCCTTGAAATATGTGTTGAACTCATCTTTATGATCTTACGACGCGAAACTCCGGAGACATTTGAACTTTTCTGGATTTATTGAATATTATCGCTCTAGTTATTTATTGAGCGATTTTTGGCCAAAATTCTAGTCGAAAAAAAAAAAAAAAAAAAAGACCTTAAATTTTCGTAATATTCACTTATTTGTTATTAGTCGTAGTAGTAATAGTTGTTGATGATAATGATGATTATTGTTTTATTAATTAATTTTTTTAAATATCCCCGTCTCTGTGCAGCACTTTACGTACATTTTGAAATTGTTCAAATATATTTGGTTCGAAAAGTATAATTTCTTAAAGCATGAAAATAGTCAAACAGGAGTGAATCTGTGCGATAACAATAATCGCTCTTTATTCGTTAGATATTTGGCTAAAAGTAAAAGGTATTTCTTTTCAATAACAACTTAAATCAATCTTAATGAAGTTATTAAACTCCGTGTCAAATAATATGCGTGATATGTTTTTTGTATTCAGTTGTATTCGGAACTTAACGCACCAGATGGCGTATCTGTAAGAAATTTTGATCTAATACGTTGATCCAGAGTTTTACATGTTTGTTTATAGATGTTTGATTTAATAATCTAGATATTATGTATATTTTAATTTCAACCCTCCCAAATTCACGGATTAATTTCTTAGTGTTATTAAACTGATTAAGAAATTCGCCGTAGTTTTTCTCATTCCGTTTATTTTCACAAGTGCTTTCTATCTCTAAGATCATCTTCAGCGGTGAATTGCTAAGACAAAAGAAAATAATATAATTGATAGCTGGGATTTTTTTTGTAAATGTACATGAAACACGCTCCGTTATAGTCAATTTAAAAAGGAATGTTAAGAATATGTAAGGGAGGTAACTTAATGTATATACGAGAAAAACTACGGCGTCTTCCTTAATCAATTTAATAACACTAAGAAATTGATCCGTGAATTTGAGAGGATTAAAATAATAAACCAAAAATACTTGAATGAAGATATACTGACCCGGTGTGGTAACACCTGTAACGGTCCCAGCGATGGGAAGATATTTAACACCCAAACTGGAATCAAAACACTATTAAAGCATAAAAGTATATTTTTATAGCAATAATACCAATAATACATTTTTGAAAAATACATTTGACTCGACAAAACCCCTCTTTACAAAAATACATCAACGAAACTTGATCTACAAACTGATTTCTTACAAAGAATACATAATCTATTCATACGAACCTATCCTAAAATTATTGTCGGCATTAAATAACCCACTGAGGTG
>CAHIKZ030000035.1:990000-1085000 GCA_903632075.3 Acanthosepion pharaonis | reverse complement strand
TAGGAAAAGGAAAATTATATGGTTCAACCCACCTTTTTGTAACCTTTCTAATATTAACATAGGAAAATACTTCATAGAACTAATACAAAAACACTTTAGTAAAAATGATCTTTTAAAAAAGATATTCAACAAAATGAATTTAAAGATTAGCTATTCTTGATTGAACGATATTGAAAAAAATATTAGCTCACATAATAGTAAAATTTTGAGAGATTTACATGACAATTCAATACAAATGGATCGTAATGCAACCCAAATGAAAGCATCAACATGTAATTGCAGGACAGGATCAGATTGCCCAGTTGAAGGAGTATGCATGGCGAAAAATGTAATTTATGAGGCAACAATTTTCCCCAAAGATTTTTGAGCAGAAAAGGATATACATAGAAATATCGGCGGAAAGTTGGAAACATCGACTTTATAACCATCGCCAGTCCTTCAAAGATAAATGTAAAAAGAACCAAACGGCACTGTCAAAGCATTATTGGGATTTGTTGGATGATGGCTTAACCCCACAAATAAAGTGGAAGATAATCTCGAGAGCCAGAACTCCAATAAATTTCAGAGATAGATGCGACTTATGCATAAAACGAAAAAATCCTCAATAAAACAAATGTGGCACCTTGCATTATTAGAAATATTCATAGAAATATGATTTAATTTTTTCTTACTCGGTTTACTAAACAGGTTGTTGATTTTTTTTAAAACGGAAGATAATTGAGTTGAAAATAATTCACTAAGATTGTACTTAGACGATCCTAAGGGAAGAAGAGGAAGAAAAAGAGAAAAAGCAAAGAGAGAGGTCGAGAAATACAAAAAGCGGTCATTAACAAAACACGAGTCAGAAAGATATCTTAGCTAGCATGTTGACCGAATTTTTAAAAGACAATTGGAAGAATAGAATTAGAAATAATAAAAAAGAAAGAAAGGAAAAGACATGATATCAAAACGGGCCGCTTGATGAAAACCAGATATCGGTCAAAGCATCTAGCCTACTTTTGCGTAGAAAGACATCTTATCAATTTGGATAAAGGGAAATTTTGGGAACAATGAAAACGAAATCTTAATCAGAGAAAAAGTGTTTTTGGGTTGAGGGGAGTGACCGGTGGAATTGTATACAGATTCTGACCTGTTAAAAATTAGAACCCCCACATTGACGAGTGAAAGATATTTTCAATGTAGATAATTAAGATTTTCTGACTGTCGGGTCTGACAAAGACGGAGGTGAAGGGACGATTGTCTCAGTTCTGAATAGCGCCAATATTCTTCCCCGAAGTCACATCTAATTAGCGGCGGGCTGTGTTGACAAAACCCAGGTGAGAAAAAGCCAAGATTATCATTTTTCGTACGTGCGAAAAAGGCCAAATTAGATTTTGTTTTTTTAGAACAAGAACGATATAAGCCCGCCCCGATTGATTGCAGGAAAACGCCCAACCAGAGTCTCATTAGCCGAAAACGGTCACGTGGCTGCGGAAAAGAAAAGAAAGAAATGTTCGATCAGGAACCATTGGTCGAAAGCGGTCACCTGACATACGCGCCTCCCCACCAAAGGCACTATGAGGAAGTAGGGGTGAAAATAATAGCGATAATGAGAAGACAGAAATAATGCGACTTTTGAAATTATCGAGAAAACCCTGACGCCGACAGACCCACCCCAGTTTGTTGCGGCGTCAATAAAAGCAGGACCCCAGTCGACAGAAAGCAGTTGGAGTGGAGTTGCAGCTGGACCGCGGGCAGGGAAAGAGCCTGAACGCGGGCATCGGGCCCAATTCACTCGCCCCTTTGCGGGCAAAAGAATCCTCAGACAAGAAATCCTTCCAGCCCAAGTCGAAGACATGAGTTCAGCCCCGGACGGCAGCGAGAAGAGATCACCTCGGACGACAGAGAGTTGCGGCTAGAGATCCTTCCAGCCCAAGTCGAAGACAAGAGAACTTCCAGCCTAAGTCGACGAAGAAGAAGAAATACAACTCAAGTCGAAGAGAAGAATCAACTGCGAATGATCGATAGAAATTAGCCCCAGTGTCGAACCAAACCACACTCCGACATACACAATTCTAAAGAGTAGGCAATTCGAAATCTTTAGGTTGTGTGATAGAAAAACTTGTGCCATAGTCCACAGAGCGGGTCAGGAAATGAGAACAATTTTGTTTTATGTAGCGGACATTAAGATATAAAAAGTTGTTACCCTTTTTTTTCATCAGCAATCTTTTTTTTGTCTCGTGAGTTTATTTTTCTCTTTTGTTTGTGTTTTTCCACCCCGTCGGACTCAACTTGTATCGGCCCCAATCCCTGCTGGTCCTGTCTGTCTAAGATCTAAACACAGCGTGGGTAGACAGACCGGAGATCGGTACAGTTGCTTTAGTGACCAGGTATTGGAAGCGAGTCGGGAAAGGCGAGGCTGGTGATCATCTGACCAAGGGGTTGGAGCGGCACGCTTGGACCCAGGAGGAGCGACCAGGAGGAGCGACGTCACCGTAACCAAAGGATCCGACCCTGGGCCAGGTGTGTAACCGTCACACAAAGATCCGGATTTATTACTAAACAAACATAATGAACTAATTTTTAAATTCCGACATGAGAACAACCTAAATCTAACTGAATATATTTAGGAATAACTATATAGGAAGACTAATATTACATGATGTTGGTTTCTTGTTTTTGGAAATGTTGCTATGCACACATAAGTGCGAACACATAACTGTATGTATATAACTATGTAATTGAACTTGAACATTGATACGTCTTTTGATATACAGTATTTACATTAGTCGGACTATTGTCCTCATCTTTGTCGCCATATTTGTCACAACGTTTCGGCCGTTGTACGCTCCGGCCTTCTTCAAGTGGTTGGAATTTCGAACTGAACCCTTTATTTCGATCGCTGGGGTAGACTGTTCTAATTCCACGTGCCATGTTTGATGGATGTCAGTTATCAGTTATCTCCTGCTAATTTTCCCTCTGAAAGTTCTCCACTGCCTTAACCAGGAATTGAACTCACCTTCTTTGGGTCTGTCACTGGATCTAACCAACGCCTTTATCCATGTGTCCTTGAGGACATCTGGGTATGAACTTCTGAGTATTATAAACCTAATGTTTTCAGCATCATTTTTACCAGTGCTCATATTGCAATTTTTTGCTGTTATCATTGCATGTCTTTACCAGAGTTCATATTGCAACTTTGTTATCATTGCTTTTCTTCTTTTGATATGTATATGCGTTTATATGGAAAGATAGGCAGGCATGTGTTATTTTTGTGTATTGTGGACACATTTTTGAAGTGGGTGGGTATGGTTATGGATATGTATGTATATATACTTGTATGTATATAGGTGATCTATGTGGATATATATATGTGTGTGTATATATGCGTTTATATATATATATATATATATATATATATATATGTAGAACTAGAGCAATCTACTCCGGTGGATGAAATATAGGTTTCAATTCGAAATTCCAATCACCTGAAGAAAGCCGGAGCGTACAACGGCGGAAACATAGTGAATATAGTAACAAAGATTAGGACAACAGCCTGAACAATGTGAATAGTGTAAATTAATGGTTCTTGTGTTCCTATAATCATTTTTTGTGGACAAAGCATGTAGAACATTCAGAAAATTTCGACATTATGTTCAGAAAAGATAATAAAGTGTGAATAAATTGTTTGAATATTCTACATACTTTATGTCCAGGAAACAATATATTAGTTTTTATATATGTTATATTTATGTGTAAAAGTACTCAATATTTGGGATACAGCATGTGCACATATGAGTGGAAATTGAGGATGACACCGAGTGGCGACAGTCTGTTTCATGCTTAAACTCATATATAGATTCACTTTCTTGGAAGTTAGCATCAGCCATTCTGATGGAAAATAGAAAGGGTTCTCTCAGATGATTAATAGAGAAAAGTTTCGTTTTGGAAGCGATAAAATTAAGACTTTCCTTGGCTAAGACTTTGAACAGAATATAGGTCTTTTTTCTTTTCTTTTTCAGATTAGCCACCAATTTTAACATTATCGAAACGATTAGGCCTACTATTAATTCTCCAGTATATATATTACTTAATGACTGCAATAAACAACTTAGATTTATCGTTTACTATAGAACGTTTAAAATATCTCACTTGATAATTATCAATAACTCCTGACCTCAGTAAAAACACACTCGCTTATGAATTCTCCTTGGGATAATTTCTTCTCCAATATCAACAAACAATAAAAAAAAAATCTGGAAAACACACTGGTCACGTAAGCATAGGACTTTCTCTTTGGTTAACTTGACATTTATCGAAATATAAGAGAAATCGAGCATATATCGATCATCACATCACAAAACATCTCAAACTATTAAAATAAAACAAATCTTAGTAGATAATCAAAAAATACTATACAGCACTAACTACAGAAGACGGAGTTTTAAAATGTGTATATAAATATTTAAAAATCCGTATAAAATATTTAATACCTTCGTTTCATGGTGTAGTCAAGCTCTGTGAACCCAGACATGATGTCACTTATACGATACACGGATATTTGAAATGTAGCTTTCCCAAAATTGCCAGGATATAACAAAACTTTTGGCTACGACACTAGCAACATTTACCTCTTAAGACTAAGACTGTCAGAAGTACTTGAATAAAAGCAGAACAAATAAACTTTGGATATTTTATTCATAATTTTGATTTGAATGTACAACACAGTCTAACATTTAAAAAAATACAATAAAAAATCAAACAGACATATAGGCCTTCTCAGTTGAATTTATTTAAACGTATTTATTTCACACACACACACACACACACACAGATGCAGGTAAGAAATGGGTAGGAATCTGAATTTCAGGAGGTCGAATGTACATGCATAAGTCATTATAAAGTGTTGATAATTACATAAATAAAATATTGATGTTATTTTCCGTCGTATTCATTATTAAAATTAATTTATGTTTTAAACTGTATGGGAGTGTGTGCGGGTAATGGACACAGAACACATAAAACAAACGTTGGTTTGCTGTGTTCCTAAAAGATGTACTAAGAATGATGAAAAACAAATATCCAGTCAACATCATGGTGTTTTGGTGTAATCAATAGTGATGGCGAAGTTATGTCTATTTCTCTTCCCATGGGGCCTCAGACTCAACACGGGAGACTACATGAAGTGCCTGCTGGAAGATCCTATGTCTGGCAATAAGACTCTGCACCATGTCACCCAAGCAGGAGAACCCAATCATCGCCGTCTGACAATTTCTGCAACCACATCAACTCTAACATCTGGCCATCTAACTCCCCAGGCTGCAACCCCCTTGATGTGTGGGGCGCAGTAGATAAGAGAAAAAGAGCACAATGACGCAATTCACTCGACCAGAAATTTGAAAACGGCATGTTGTACTGCTTGGTATTCATACCGGATGCTCCAAAGCAGAATAAACCATTCATGGCTGACATGACAATTTCAGTAACCACATCACCCTTACATCTGCCCCCCCTAACTCCACAGACTGCACCCCCACTCTTGATTATTATGTGTGGGGCGTAGTTTAGCGAGAGACCAAAACAACTCATTGTAACACCAAAGATGGACTGAAGGCAAAGATTATGGTAGCATTCACCAACTTAAACAAGGAGACCGTCCAGAAGAGTTGCAGGAGAATCTGAAGTCGTCTGGAGGCCGTGGTTGAAGCCAATTGCAAGTTTATTGATTAAATTTATTCTTTAGTATTTCAAGATATTTTTGTATAATTTTAGAAAATGTATCAGAGATTTCAATGTTATTTTCATCTTTGCGTAATTTAGACGACAATTTATCCATCGCACTCTCTCTCTCTGTTTGTGTATATATATATATATATATATATATATATATATATATAGTGTCTCTGTGTGTGTATAAATTCAGATATAAATAAAATATTTCTGTAAAAAGCAGTATGAATAGGACAAAAAGAAAACTTTTATACTAACGGACTTTTCATCAAGATAAATATAAGGACCATATTTTGAAACATATTTATAAGTGGAAGTAAAAATATCGCTAAGTCTTTAAATTTTTAAAGAGAAGAAATCTCTAAAATATTCTTAATGCTAACCGTGTAAGTACAGAAAAACTATGGAGGACGCTAAGTCATGTAATGGAATGCCTCATAAACAAAAGTGAGTAAATGTTAATGGTGTCGTTGAATTTTTATTTTCTTATTTGATATATATATATATATATATATATATATATATATATATATATATATATATATATATTATGTAATTATTATTTACTATTTGCATTTTAATTTGATAATTTTTTTATGCATTTATTTATTTAAAATAATAGAGGCATTTCCTTTTAATGATTTAAAAAAAATTATATGGTTATGCATCTAGGGAAATATATATATATATATATATATATATATATATATTATATTAAGAAATGGACAAATTCTGACAATTATTTTAAGACATTTTTTATGTTTATACGTATCTGTAAAAGAACGTATAAACATAAATATATATATATATATATATATATATATATATATATATATAATAGCAATTTGTAATTGGTAAAGATTATTTTATTTCAATATAAGTTACAGAGCAATATATAATGATAAATTAAGAAAAATTCTTAAAAAATATATCCGTTATAATCTATTTCATGAATATTGTTATATTCATCTCTTCACACTGAAAGCTTTTAGGAAATCAATGCATCCATATTGATATACCAGGATAGAAAGGAAAACGGAAGAAAAGAGAAAGGGGAAAAAGAAGAGAAAAGAAAAAAATATTAATAAAAAGGAAGAAAGGAAAAGAAATTACAAATATAAAAAGAACTAATAAATTTCGATAATTATAAAGAACAAATTTAGAATATAAAACATTGATAAGGATAAAATAAAGATAATACTATTAATAATAGTAAAATATAAATTATTAAATAAAAAATTATAAATGGTGTAGGCATCAGCAAGACAATCACATAAATACTTAAATATATCTACAGACCTATCTATAAAAATGTATAACCAGCAATATAACTATATATATATATATATATATATAAATACATGTACGCACATAAGTTTATACCAATATAAAAAATAATACACTTCAAATTTATATTACCCAAAAGTCAATGTTTTTAGGGAATTTTAAATTTGCTCTTACGTTTACACTTGAAAATACATTCGTTTCTTTCATTCAATACTTGGTCAGCATTTTTATATTTAATTATTATAATCTTCTCTTGTATGCATGGACTGCATCTACCCTGGGAGTTGTTGGGTGTTTGAGACTGACAGATGATATCCCTCTATCCTTGAGTTTCCAGCAATGCTTAGATAGAGTAATTTGGTGTCTTAAAGAAGTGTTGGAGAAGGAATGTTGGTGATTGTAGAGTCTCCATTTCCAATTACCAGCGGATATCCTGATATACGTTTTACCATGAATATTTTCTTTTGGAAAAACGGTAACTTGGTATACCATATTTTCCGAATTACAGATATCTCCAACTGTGCAGTTGGTTCCAGTTCTACAATTACAAGAGGGCTTGTTTTATTGTGTGTTGCCGTCACAAAATGTTTTTAATATTTGGTTGTATGTGAGTCAATATTATTATGTATGTTGTTAGTGCAGGAATAACTAATTTTTAGAGTTTTTCTATTGAAAATATTTATAGAGGGTTGTTATGATTAAAATGTTTGTTGATTAAATTTAGAAAGTATCTGCCAATATTTACATTTGACAGTCTACAGAAAGGTGGGTTGAACTGCATTTTCTTTTTTCTATTTTTGGTTATATTCGTTTTATGGTTTTTCAAAGATTCTTGGTAATCCAATTTTTTTACACTATTTACTTATTTATATATTTGAAGAAGGCCGGAGCGCACAACGGCCGAAACGTTGTAATAAATATGGCGACAAAGATGAGGACAATAGTCCAAATAATGTAAATAGTGTACATAATACCTCATCTCAGAAATATAGACAGAAACCAATTTTTGTTTGAAATTACTCTTACTGGGTGCTTCGTTATAAGTTATTTATTCTCATTGAATATTTTCTGTTAGGCGATAAGCTATTAATTCTAATGTTACGGATATGTCTAATTATTGGGTTTGGGTGATTGGAGTTGACATTAATATGGAAATGGTAAACCGTTATAATCTTTTGTATTCTAGAAGATAGAGGACCATTACTATCTGGAATGAAAATAAGTCCATCATGTCTTTATAAACCTACTTGTTTAGAATCAATAATCCTGCTAAGAGTGTCTAATATATAGATGCCTAATAAATCAGCATTTAGAGCGGAATCATGTGTGCCCATAGGAACATCAAAGTTATGTTTAAGACTTTTAACTCAAGTATAATTGTTATGTATTAGTAAAGATTTCCTCGAACTTGAGATAACTTCGAATTCACCATGAGTACTGCTTATATAGTTTTTGGCAAAATTTAAACTTTTTAATAGATCTTTTGGAATGGAGGGATAGAAATCTATAACGTCAAATTGAATAAAAGTAGTCTTTTCCTTTAGCCAGTATATTAACTTGTTCAGCCCTTTAAGGAAGAAAAATTTCTAGGTCATTCTATTTATTTATTTTTGCTATTGGCTGATGATTTCTTCCTTTCCTTTCTTTTACTCTCTCGCTACCCACTCTCTTTTCTTAATTGAAAAAATTAGATCTATAATTTTTTTTATTTTATTTTTTCTTTATTCTTTTTTTATTAATATTTTTCCTTTTTCGCCCTTTTCATCCCGATATATCTGTCTGGGATGGATTGATTCCATTTCTAAAAAAACTTTCGGTGTCAACAGATGAATATAACAATATTCATTAAATAAATTATAACCGATGTGGATTTTTAAGGTGTTTTCTTAATTTATCATATATATATATATATATATATATATATATATATATATATATATATATATGTGTGTGTGAAAAACAATCAACTATTAATTTCCGAATATGACATTAGGACTCCTCTATGAGGATTGAGCACATTTTCAAACTAGAAAGAAAGAAACTTACCCAGCATCAACCTCAGTTTTATAGCCTGACTATCAAGTGAGACAACTGTCACGTTTCACACTTTTGTTTGAGCCAGTATGCATGTGGCAAATGCGCACATCTTCACCTCCGGTACACACAAACGCACGCACTAGTCAATTTATAATTCTGTTTTTAGTGTTATTACTTAGAGTTTATCTATCATTAATGTCTATGTTGGCAAACCGATTTTATGTCTTGTCCGTTGTTATTTATAGTGAGAAGCCACGTAGGTGAATGCCGAGATGGAAAAAGACGTTCAATGAAATCGATTGCAGACGACCAACTGAATATGAAAGTTTTAAAAGGAAAAAAAAAGCCAGATTTTCGTTAAAGTCCAAATTTAGCAAGCAATTAAATATCAAATTTTGATGCATACTATATTTCCTTGATCTTTTCTGTTTGGGTTTCAGTAATGTCCTCAGAAACATTTTTTTTATTAGAAAACGTACTGGAAATTAACCAGAGTAGTTTTCCATAGAAAAATCACATTGCAGTTTTTTGCCTTACGTTTTTATATATATATATATATATATATATATGTATGTATGTGTGGTGATGTAATAGGAAAGAACAGATTAATGATCTAAAGTTCTTTATTATTTATGTTTTTATTTTTTTTAAAAAGTGCTCGATACAGAAGTAGAGCTTAAATTAAAATTATTTTTCTAATATATGATTCGATTGCAACACAGAAATTCCTGTTTCGAAACTTGACAAAAGTTTAATTTCAATATTAAACTTAAAAATTAGAGTGCACTTTCATTCTCAATCGATGTTTACAATAACTCTAAATTCTAATTCTAAAGATCGATGTTCAAATAAATTAAATTCTTCTAAAGATATATATACACAGGGGTTGGACAAAATAATTGGAGACTTCTATATTTCAAAGACCTATTATATTAAGAACTTTAACTAAAACTTCGTAATTGCAGGTTATATCTATTGTAAATATATTTATTTATCTACACCAAGATATTGTGTGATCAATTTTCTCTGGATGTTATATTTTCAATTTCTTGTTGGGAAGTTTTCTACATTTACTCTTGGTTCGATTGTTGAACTGCATATTGTACTCCTTGTGTTGTTTCTCAAAGTTCATTGTAGACTTTTTTTTATTAGATCAATGTCAGTTAGCAGTTTATGCTTGATAATATATCTACGTACAGTAAACAGTTCATTACTGCTTATGTTTGGTTGGGATTCTTTTCTCACCCTGTTCAGTATGTCTGCTCTGTGTCTGAACATTCTCATGGGTTATACATGGCAGCATAATTGTCTTCAGACAAACTATTTACTGTCGTTTTTGAATGGAACCTGTTGGTGTTCGTCATGGATGACCATTAGTAGGATGTATCCTGTTGTAAGAGAACACCAGTTTCATATTGTTGAATAGTAGTTTTTTTCAACCCCAGACTAGTTCATCACTTGCGAACGCTGCCCTTGTTAACTCAGTACGAATTATGATTAGTTGCCATTTGGACATTAAAGGTTTGTGAGTAAGATCCCGCATAAACTTGTCTTTTTTTTTTTTTATCGTGATAGGACTCTTTGGGTGGATAACCTATCTACCCCGAACTGAGGCTGGTTATCTCACGGTGGCTGAACATTCGTGAAGCTTTAACATCAAACTTTTCCATGACCTAGATGAGTTACCTTCACTACGATTTTGTCCTTCCAGACGGGAGTCCCCATCTACGCCCATTTATTATCATTATTATTATTATCATTATTATTATTATTATACATTGCTTAATTCAGCATTGTGTCCTCTTTGTTGTCTTTATCACAATGTTTCAGAAACTGTACCTGTTTGAAACGTTATTTTATACACTGATTAATTCGGCACAATGTCCTCTTTTTGATAGTTTTATTCTACTGATGCCACGAGATAAAGTTTTAATACAATATATTATGCATTTTTTTCGGTTTCAATTAAAACAAAAATTAAAATGTCAAATCAACATATTTGAATTATTACGATACCTTTCAAAATTGTTATGAAATAGTTTTTGATCATCGCTATAATTTCTAAAGTTTTTAGTAACTATCTTGTTGGAATGTGAAACATAGATATATCATTTTATGTGGACCTATTTGTGGGTTACATAGGCAGAATATGAAATATGGATATTCTCTACATTCTTAGATAATATCAAAAACATAGCATTTGTTGTTATATTGCAACGAACACTTGCATACATTCTCTCTCTCTCTCTCTCTCTCACAAACACACACAGAAGATTTCCTAATCAGTCAGAACACTGAAAATCTAATGGATGGCTACCTCTTCATTCCATACAACCTGTGGTGACTTATGTTCCCCCAATTCTTTTTACGAGGGAGGCTGAATATATGGCATACTGTCTAATATACGGGATTGGCAACCAACGTGTGCAATAGCAACTGCCCGCACAGATACGAAATAACCATAATAAATAACTTTATAAACAGATCACATTTAACATCCCCTATGCACACAACACTTTATGTGGGTAAAATCGTTATACTATTCTACAGAAACCAATGACAGAATGACCACAAACTAAACTAAAAAAAAGGTAAGAAATCTAATATCCTAATATATATCAGTTATTGAGAAAGATCAATTAAACACGTCATTTCTTTTTTTATATAACATCGGGACGTTGGAGATCATAACACTCCACAATTTCCATGCCTTTTTTTGTCTTTTTGCTATCTCTCCTAAATCCATCCACCGGCGCAAGCTCGTTAGGTAGGTTATACGTTGATTTCCTCTCGCTCTCAATCTGTCCTGTGAGTATCAAATTTTCCAAGTCCTCTTTCCTCATTATGCACCCTAGGAATTTCAACAGTTTCTTTTTGGTTTTAAGTATAATTGTTGTTTTTGTTTCCATCTTTCCTAAAGATTCATCGTTGCGCATATATTCAAGTCATGATAGTCATTCTTCTGTAGAACCACATTCCTGTTGCCTCATTTTTATCTGAAGAGATTTAATACAAAATTCACACACATTATATATATATATATATATATATATATATATATATAGTTCAAGTCATTTGAAGATCGCGTGTGCGTAAAACTATTGACGACTAGAGCCATCCTTTCATAGGATTTAACGTTGATAAGCGTTTTTTCTCGGTCTAGGCAATCTAGACTTCGAGCACTTTACCGAGTAGGTAAGTTTGCTTTCAGGCATTATTTTTAGTTTTGTCGTATTTATTCGAAACTGTATCCGGATAAGTGTTTAGGTTTTGGCAAGCAGTCCGTTGGATCCACCAACGGTTTTTGTTTTTATAATATATATATATATATATATATATATATATATGCTTATTTTATTTTTTTTCATTTAGTTTATATATATATGCCCAAGTGATTAATTTATGTATACTAATGGCTTTGTGGCCAAATCAGCTATGCGACGCCCGGATCCAAGCGTCTCTTAGGATATGGAGACGAATTCAAATCTTGCTTGTGGCTATTTATTTATTTCAGATCCATGTTGAATATAAAATACTGTCATTGAACGCAGTCCCCTGAAGGATGTGATAAAAAGACATAGCAAGGAAAATCAGTCAGTTGTAATGGCTAAAATACTTCCTTGTAAGGAATTACTACAACTAAAGATCAGAGGAAAATATGCTTTTTTCTGAATGATTATCTCCTAACATGTCAATTTAATTCACAATATTAGCGTGTATTAAAAGTATTTTCGACTCTTATCATAGGAGATATCAGAAAAGCTCCATTATTTTCGGCTACGAAAAACTTACGTTTTGAATACGAAACTGAGAAGTTATGACTTCGAGGCAATCTGTACGGGTAAAAATATGCTTTAAAGCAAGATAAAGCCTTGTCTGATCTCCCCTTTTATACATACACACAGACATCATATATATATATATATATATATATATATATATATATAAAAAAAAGGCTTAAACACTAATATTCCATGGTCATAATTTATTCCATTGGAATCGTAAATACGATCCAATTCATCATACCTACAAATTCATATATATATATATATATATATATATATATATATATATATATATATATATATATATATCTATATATCTTGGTGATGGAGGCTTGTGGAAGTGCTCTTGAATAGATACCTAATGTTTATTATCCCCAGCTTCTTTGAATATTTCCTGACACACCTCTGACATAAGGTAGACAGGCTAACCGTGACAGTTTCCAGCTTTATGACATCCACCGTTGATGTAACTTTTAACATAAATTATCTTCGAACTCAGTTTAAAAAACAACAAAAAAAACTTAATCATTGCCAATGATATCGTTAGCATTATTTTCTTGCCTTGTGGCCAACATCGAATAAAGAAACGAATCGATTTATGCTTTTTCTGACGAGTTTTCGTAAGACATTTCCTATTTGGCTATCAGTGATTATATTACCGACTTTCAGTTTTGAATTGTAAGCTAAGCGTCGAGAAATGATTCGATCTCGAGATCTCTCAATTAAAAGAAACATTAAAACCAATATTCAAACATGAAAAACAAAATCAAATTTGAGTTTATTGTCCGCTTTTATGGAGATATAGACCTGAAAATCAAGAAAGGAGATTTCTTTAATTAGTTTTATTCTTTTAAAGCGAATGAAAAATCTTTCGATTTAAGTGAATCCCAGGTAATGAAATTTGTTTGGCGACAAATTACTCACTTGAGAAATCTTTTTCAAATTTCTCCTCTCTACTTTTACTACTTTATAAACTGTTGAATATATATATATATATATATATATATACACACACACACACACACAGATGTATGTGTAGTGGCACATAACGAAGTCTGCAGGCTAACGATAAAAAAGATTTATTTTTCAAAAAAGATTTATTTTACAACATTGTGAATGTATTTAATACCTTAATGTATACTAATTACAGAAATCGAACATAATAACATTAAAATATTTAAAAAATTAGCTCACAAATCAGGCTAGAGAAATATTTATCCACCATCATATATATATATATATATTATAAATGTAAAAGACAATAGGAAAACTAATATTAGCCGACGGATTTCGTCCAATGTGGACTTTTTCAAGGCAAGCAAAAACGAAATGAATTTATTGAAATAATGTAAATATTCATAAAAAAACAA
The DNA here is from genome assembly GCA_903632075.3 of Acanthosepion pharaonis. Lineage (NCBI taxonomy): Eukaryota > Metazoa > Mollusca > Cephalopoda > Sepiida > Sepiidae > Acanthosepion > Acanthosepion pharaonis. Next base: position 1,070,812 of record CAHIKZ030000035.1, on the reverse strand, counting down.
AATGACCTTAGCAACTGGAAGAATTTCGAAAACGCTATTATATTTATATTGTCAACTGAAAATTACGTTCACATTGGACGAAACGCGTCGGCTAATATTACAGTTTTTCTATTGTGTTTTACATTTATAAATATTGTCTTTTTCTACAGGTTAACTAAGGTTAAATTATATATATATATATATATATATATATATATATATATATATATATATGCAACCCTCTTAATTACAGTTTCTGGGAGAGAGCGCATTATCTGGCGTGATCAACAGTTTGAACAAGGCCAGTATGATAAAGCTGTCACAATGACCTGAATTGGAATAGAGAAATATGCCTTCCGAAAGCTAAGCAAAGTATTAAGAAACAGAAAAAAAAAAATAATCAGAAACAAAGAAAAGAGCACTGAACTGTTATGTAATATCAGTGCCCTCCTATATGGCAGTGAATACTGAACAATATCCTCAGAAGGATGCTGAGTATAACCTGAACCGAAAATGTGACCAACTACGAAGTTTTAGAGAAAATGGAAACAAAAACGACAATTAGATTTAACATCAGGAAGAGGCATTTGAAATCTTTAGGGCACATAATGAAGAAAGAGGGCTTGGAATATTTGATACTCACAGGACAGATTGAAGGCAAGAGGGACAGAGGAAAACAACGCATAACCTTCCTAGAGAATTTGAGTAAATGGATGGCAGAGCAAAATTTAGGAGACGTAACAAAACAAGAAAATTTATTAAGAGCTACAAATAAGATGAAATTGTGGAGAGCCATGATCGCCTGTCCTGAAGGGACATTACATAAAAGAGGAGGATTGTGACTATTTCATCCAAGAACTTCAAAAATGCTAGGTCGGTCTGCAAGGTACCGAGTTATCAAATCTTTAAAAAAAAATACATACTTTCCCGAATAATTATGATTATTGCATGAGTGGTGACACTATATGATTGCATTAATGGCTACAGAGCCGTTGAGGCGGAAACAGTAAGTCTTTTATTCATATTAAATGGTGGAATAATGGTAATATCTGCGATTTTACTAATAGATACAGAATCATTGCGACATTGTTCTTCTTCTATGTGATGCTTCCATTCAGGATATAGGCAGTCATGGTTCTCCACAATTTCCTATCCCTTGTGACTTTTAGCACTTTTCTCCATTTGCTAAGGCTCTCAACTCACGTTCCGTTGCTGCCTTACTCTATCTTGCTGCGATATGCCCTTAGTTTTCTAAGCCTTATGTGTCCAAGAAATTTCAGTTATCGCTTCCTGATTCTGAATAGAAGTTTCCACTTCCTTTAAGACTTCATCATTGCTTAATCGCTCCATACATGGAATTCTCAGTATCCTTCTGTAGAAGGTAAGACCATTACTCATATAAATTGATGGAATAATGATTATATATCTCAGAACTTTAAACAGCAATAAATGAAATCATTTACTAATAATAATAACGATTACTGACAAATAATTATTTAAAGTTTTATTTTTCTAGAGCTTTTCGCACAATTGAACTGTCTTCGTTTTGATTTTTTTTATTATTAAAGCATTTCGACTGATCCATTATACAGCCTTCCTCAGATGTACACTGTGTAAAGAAAGAGGAAGGTATTTTTTAATTAGTGAAACAGAAAATAATATGCTTACTAATATATCGACCGGCTCGGCTTATTCTTCGTAATGCGAGCCACACAGATGATACTATTATCTGCGTAACATGTGATCCCATACATGAAGATGTTCTGCAACTCCCCACCTACTGAGCAAAGAAAAACCAAATCGTGATATATGTTTATTTTTTAATCGTAGCTTAGATGTGGCACAAGGCCGAAATTATGGGGAACCTATTGACGATCGAACTCGTTTTTCTGTCGTAAGTGAGCTAGCGAGATAAGCTTGCTAAGCATTTCACCACGTCCAACCGATTTGTTCTGTAAACCCCGCCAGTTGATATATAATAACCACTTTGCTTTTAGTATTCTTTAAAGGAGACTCTTTTTTTCTGTCTTTCGGGTTTTATACATGAAGAAAGCTGTAGAATTTATCGGCTGATATGTTGGGTAGTATAAAAAAATATATAAAAAGAATGAATTTAATAACTTTTTGAATGATAATGAAATTTCTTAAAATTATAGAAAATAAATTTTAAGTTTTGCTGCATTTAGAATCGAACGGGTTTTTATCGTCTCCAAAAATAGCCATTACTTTCTGAACATCAGAGTATAATTTCGGCAAATGACTTTTTGTCTTTCTCCTCCAGTTTGACCCGAAGTCCCGTGGGTTGTTCTGCATATAATTTTCTCGGTAAAAATGAGCCAACATTTTTTTGCTTTTTTTCATTTACCGTAAGACATGTTGTCGTCTGAAAAAAAAAAAAAAAAAAAAAAAAAAAGCCATTTGGCAAATAAGAAAGTAAGATGCAAAGGAAAAATAGTAATCTGATAAGAAGGTATGCATCTCATGGGATTTCTCCAGTCAGCGATAAATGCCATACAACCAAGACTAAGTTCCTCTCTCTCTCTCATATATATATATATATATATATATATATATATGCGCGTGTGTGTTTACTTATTTTTCACTTCCAGAAAGTAAATGGGTATTCACAGTACTTAGTTATCTAGGAGTGTGGCTATGAACATGTGCTTATTTAAAAGGAAAATAAATACAGGCATTCAGGGCTATTTTGTTGGTCATGATTATTTTGCCCGTAATTGCATTTCATCCAAACTTGTTGCGATCTGCAATGACTCCAAGTAATAACACATCAAATTCACTATTTACGAAGTAATATTCTGATAACATTGCTGTGGTTATATAACACACACTCATCTTTACAAACATTATTATTCGTTATCTCAAGTAGATCTTAGTTATCGTGAAACGATAAGGAACGGGTAATAACAAATGGCGATGGGTCCTAACATTTCTTCACCCTCATATCAGTGCGAAACTCAATCTCAAATTTGGTCAGCCATTTTTGGATTTTGTTTGTGACAGTTTTAAGGTTGCCTTCAACAGCAGAAAGAACTTTTGCTTTTAAGTTCCCACAAGTGTGCTGCCTCATGTTTCAAATCTTGATACTTTACCTCCTCGTCCCCCTCTTCCTCCTTTTTCTGGTTGATGATCTATCAATGTCTGTCCTCCATCAAAACCACAGCCTCTCGACCCCATTTTTTTTTTGTTTTTACTTCAGAGCACCCTTGTAGAATAAGTAAAACTCTGCAGCGCCCTTCAAATTTTAATAAGGTAAAATTGGTTTTGAAACTTGAAATTTAGCATTTAGTTTAAAATGTCAAATAAAGACTTGACTTAGACATGGAAGCAATGGTGTTTTTTTTTTTTTTTTTTTTTTTTTTAAAAAAAAAAGATTATTCTAAATATCTGAATAATTCATAAATTGCTCTTCTCTTAACTTGGTGCGCACCTGGCTACCTTTCAGGACGCATTAGTTCACCCGGGCGCATCGGTTAAAAAATGATGATATGCCTGACATTCTTGCTTCAATTACGCTATCACATTGCACATTGAAGTCTCAGAGCAGCTTAATGCTCTCATTTTACACGACTTCAAGTGGTTTATATTCATATTACTTTTCTGTTCTCTGCAGATTGTATTTATAACATAGCATCCATTATATATATATATATATATATATATATATATATATATATATATATGTGTGTGTGTGTGTGTTAGTTATTATTATTACTTCCTTGGACTTCTGTTGTATACACATTTCCTTGCAGCTGCAACTAGAGACCTATGTTCATAAATGACTTCATGACATTTTTCCAGTGATGATTTTTGTAAAAAATAAAAACAAAACAAAGCAACCCCACCCCACAAAAAACGAAAAACAAAACAAAAAAAAAACAAAAAACGGTAAGATCACAGACATTTTACATAGATAAATTTCATCGTAATGTGTGAGCTGTACTTGTGAGTACAATTTCTTTAAGGCATGGACTACCAGGAATCTCTTTCCAACCAATCCGAAAACTCCAACTAAAACTAAAATTACTGATGTCTTCATGTACCACATTTTTGAGATTTCCACATCAAGACACTTGTATTTTGAGAGTTTTTTTGAAGATCTTCAAAGATACATTACAATCTGCAGGGATTGCCATGTCAATAAAAAAGCGCATTCTGTTTTGTGGTCTGATCACAATGTCTGGGCGATTAGCTTTGATTGTTCTGTCAATGTGTATTGTAAAGTCCCATAAAATTGTTACAGGTCCTATCTCTGTAACCGACGCTGCGGGATGTTTATATCCGTTTCTTGCAGTTTCCTTCCCGTAAAAGTTGCAAATTTTCTAGTGCAGTTATTTGCCCACTATCATGCAGTGGGTGCTAACACTATGCATACTGATATAAGATGGTCAATTGTTTCTGGATATTAGTAAATCTGCATTTCGGGTCAACACATTTTTCAGTATGTGATTGGTAAATTCTAGTTAGTAAGCATTGGTCTGTGCAGGAAGAATAAAACCTTCGGTTACAGATTTTGACCCTGTGTACGTAATCACTGATGGGTACGATGTTTGTCACCATCAGCTTGTTTGGTACGAGCAGAGTACTGACAATGAAGAAGCTTATGTTGTAAACGTTTTTGAGTTTGGCACATTCCTTTTGCTTTGAGTTTATTTGCCGCTACAGTAGGGGTATTATTGTTTATTTGGACTTCTTCACTCACTTGAAATTCTCTTTTGAATGTGTTGGCTTCCTTTATTATTGAATAAAGTTCCTAATTTCTTTTCTTTCTTCTTCTTATTATTTTTTGCTTTCTCTTCAGTACAATTTCTTGATCACTGATCGAGACTTAGTGTAAAATAAAGTAGTAAACACGTTAAGTAATACCAAACATGTGCGATGCTTTTATTATTTTTCCATAATATATCATTAATATGTTTAATAATATAAGAAATATATTATACATAATAATAATGATAATAATACCTAGTTAGATAATACTCTATTTACATTATTCGAACTATCATCCTCATCTTTGTTGCCATATTTATCACAATGTTTCGGCTGTTGTACGCTCCGGTCTTCTTCAGGTGGTTGGAAAGCATCTAAAAGTTTCTTTTCTCGAATTTTTCACCTCTGGAACTCTCTTCCAGTTTCTTGCTTCCTTGCCACCTACAATAGTAATAAAATTAAATACAACATCAATCGCCATTTTCTGTTTTCTTGGACTCCTGTGCTTTTATTGTCCTTCCTCATCACTAAATTTTTCTTATTCGCTTTCAATCTTAGTAATACCTTGTATCTTAGTGGTATTATCGCCTTGTTTGGTCTAAAATAATTAAGAAACAAAAAATAAGCGAAATAAAAAAAAAAATAAATCTGGTAGCTAAAATGATTTAAGATCGAAAAGTCTGTTCCTATTACGTTAACCGACATGATCTTTTCTAGCGGTTTTCATGTATGTGTGTGTTCACATTATTTCTAAATGGAAACTGAATAATAAATCCCTTCAAATCTCCAGCACCTTCCTCAGTATCATCTCAGACCATAGTAACGCCACTTCTGGTCTGAACAGCTTCATTTCTTCAACCAATTTCGCTTCCATTATTTTTGTCACTGTTCCAACCTCGCCGATTATTATGTGTACAGACCAAGCCATCTTGTTCCACAGTTTCTTTAAGTTCCGGGCGACAATGATAATGGTCAATTTGTATGGTTTTGTTGATCTGAATGCAAATGTCCGGCTCTGGCCTGTTTGATAAATCCTAGCAATTAAGCTGAAAATTTGTACAGCATTAAATCTTGGTCTAAAAGACTTGTCCTCGCATAAAGATAAAGACAGAGTAAATACGAGACTCGCATGTCGACACGGAAACGTATTTACTTTCTGAAAAACAGGATTATGTTGATAGGAATCGGAACGACTTTCGCAGTAAATGTTTCAATCGCAGTTTCATGTAAGGCCTTCAATATACTTTTCCCATCTATCTCTGTTGGTTTGTTTGCGTCTAACTATATATATATATATATATATATATATATATATATATATAAAATACAAATAACATTTGTCAATTAGCTGATTATATATATATATATATATATATAGATATGTTTAGCTTCGTGAAGATTTAGGAGGGTTTGGTTTCGTAAATTTAGGAGGATTTTGCACTTCTGGACCCTGCAAGTCTCCACGCGGAAAAGGCTAACGGTATTCTCTCATTAGCTGCAGAAGATTTGGCAGTCGAGGTTAGATCCCGACTAATGCTCTATGTTAAAGAAATAAATCAACACAAGCCTCCTGCTGATTAAGCCCCAAAGTAAAGCTTGCTTTAGATTTTAAATATAGTTAGAGTTTGGTTAATTACAGAGTAGTATCCTTGTATTTATTTATTTACTGAATCATGAGTAATTTCTGTTTTAGACTGATAATTGATTAATTTGTTTTTTTACGTCTTATCAGCACTTACTGGGTTTTTTTTTTAAAGTAAAAACATTTTTGATTGTAAGAATACAAGGTTGCTCACTTCTTTGAGGACACGTATTTAATACCTTTTTTCTAACTTATACTGATAATCATTTATTTTCAAATAAATGACAACATGCATCAACATCGCTAGCAAATGAAAAGGTGCACTGTAATCATTGTCTTAAAAGCAGAATCTAGTGATCGTTTGTTGTCAAAGTTCGCAAAGAGCCAGTTGCCACTGATCGGGATTCAACAAATAGCCAAACGTAAAACGTCTAATAAGGGCCCTAATATCACCAGAAAATCCAAATTTGTACGAAAAGTGCAGGGAATTATCGATAAGAACACCCCAGATCAATTAATGCCATTGCTCAGATTTTCAAGGTACTCGATCGGAAGAATTGTGCATGAAAATCTTCGATACAAGTCATATGTGATGTGGAGAGGCCAACTCTGTAAAGCCAAAAGATGGCCGTCTGGCTCGCGCAAGGCGCTTGTTGTGAACGTTGAAACATCAAAAGGTTGGGATGCCTTGATTTTTCTCTAAGAAAATCGTTGATCAGGAACAAAAGGTCAACCAAAAGAATGACAATTGATTGAAGTATTGAGGTAAAATGACGAGGAAACACACGTGTTATATTTAACAAAACAGTATAAGAAATTTATTTACAGTTGTAAGTAGCTTCTTTCAGGAAAAGGAATTAAATATTTAAAGTTCGTAGTTTTGATGAACTGTCAAGAAGAGAAAATGAATCCTATTAAATCGGGCACAAAGTAATATTCCAAAATGTTTAAAACATATTGAGAGAGTTCGTTTTTTACATAAGTTATACGGTTGTATTCAACATTAATAAAAAGATATATTTTAAGGTACTTACCTTTTGGAGTAGAATAGAGTTCTTTGAAATTGCCCTGCTCTCATTAAAGGCTGTTAATGTATCAGCGTGTAATTTGACACTGGAGTTATTCAGTCACATGGAACTCTGCTACTTTCTGCATTTTCTCTTTCTGCCATTAACATCTCTGCCTATTTATATCAAAAAGGCGATTTGACATCGGCTCATTAATTTTTTTTCAGTTTGTAAGCCGCTAGCTTTTCCATTGGTCAAAATAAATTTTCACATAGGCTCGTTAAACTTTGATTGGTCTTTTCTTCAGTCCGGAGCCAATTCCTTTTTCTATTGGTCAAAAATATTTTTGCATAGGCTCGCGAATTTAAAACAGTGAAGAAAAGAGAATTAATTTTTATTTCGCATTCACCACATAGTTGTGCAGAGACGTTCCAACGGTCATGCGCACAATGTTTCCTGCAACTGTGATAATTCTGGGAAGCAGTTATGCTTCCTATCCTCTTTCCGAAGGGCTTATGGGTCAATGCTGGTACCTATAGGGAGGTGTTGGAGAAGGTTGTGAGGCCTTGGATAGAGAGAATAAGCAAAAAAAGATCGTACCAACAAGACTGTGCCGTCTAGTAAGGCCAATACGACCCAAGGATGGATGTTACAAACTCCACAGTCACTTCACCCCAAACATATGGCCTCCTAGTGCTCCAGATCTGAATCTGTTGGACCACAACGTATGGAGTGTAATGGAGTAGTAAACTAATCAACGCCCCTATGACACCATAAAATCTCTGAAATCCATCATAACACAACGTTCAAAATAGATAAAGATCATCTAATCTGTGCATGTCAACGATTCAGACCTCGTATGAAAGCAGTCATCGATGCTACAAAGAGGTTGATTAGGAAGATACGTCAAGAAGAATCTCAAAATTATCCATGACAATTTCTTTCTCAAATACGGCTCTTCTCAGGTGGCTTATGCGTCTTGTACTAAATTCATGCAAATGTCTTCAGACAATTGAGCATCCCTGTATATGTTTTTTTGCAAGTGAATATTAAATTAATAATGTTTTTTTTTAAGTTAAATGATTTATCCAGATGCAAATCCTACTATTTAATCCATAGCTGGTGTGGGTGGAGGAGATGGATCCGTTTTGAGGAGTGCATAATTCTAACTAAGCATTCCTTAAATATGTCATAACAGGTGATGAAAAATGGGTTATGCACGTCATTGTTTTAAGCAAAAGGCACTGAATAAACAAGGATAAACCTCCACAATCGACCCCCCCCCAAAAAAAGTATATTTTGCATGTGATAGAATTGTTGGGGTATTTAGAATTCTTAAAATACAATGACACTCTAAATGCACATTTATACGTCCAGCAATTGCAACATGCTCATTTAACTTGAAACATGCCCTTAGATGGTAACAGAAAAAAACTTGTTTCCCCTCCATGACAAGACTGCATACGGCAATAATAATACAGAGAAAAAATACAGAGAAAAAAACAACAACTTTGAACTCTTTTTGAACCCTATCCACCTGCCCCTGCCCCAACTGATTATTACAGGTTTCGATCGCTGGAAAATATTTTGATGGGGAAAACTTTATTTAATGAAAACCAGATTCAAGAATTTGTCGAAAATGTTTCCCGACAAAATCTGCGGAATTTCACGCAAATGTTGTTGAGAAGCTGCTTGAAAGATGGCAACAGGTCATTGCAAATAATGGCGAATATATAAATAGACAAAATGTAATTGAAATTCTAAATAATAAATTTGATAAACGAATACAAAAATTATTCATGCCACGCTCATTTTAGCGAAACACATTCATTCCCTCCATATTCCTGTGGGGGAGATGTAAGTTCCACTCAAGCAGCTTCTTTCTGCGTACTACTGCCTTGTGGAACCGACTCCCAAGAGGATGCTTCCCCGATCACTATAATCTTAACAGATTCATGTCTAGGTTTAACCGTTATCTTCCCATATATGTGCATAATCTGTGCCTCTTACTCTGCAACTCTCTACCTCGAGTGACCCCCGGGCCTTTTACAGCGTGAATACCGCTGTAAAAATGTATATTCTCAATATAAAAATAATTTTGATATAAACTCTAAGGAAATGAGTTATCCACCCATCCGGGATAAGATAAATCTGTTGGATTTATTAATCTATTTGAAAAAATCATTACATAATTTTTTTTTTTTTAATTTTGACAAACTAAATTTAAAAAAAAAATAGGAAAACCCCATTTATATCACTCATCCTCAGGGGGTGGGGAAAGAAAATAAGCAATCAAAACGTGGCTAACCTGGGCGACTCTTTCTCTCTCTCTCATATATATGAAAATAATTTAAAATATTTCTTAAAAAAGATTTTGAAATACTTTTCTCGCATAAGTATGTAGCAAAAAGGGCACTTTGACGTGGTGTAATGTTTAGCAAGTTTGTCGCGCTACATCAATTGCAACTGAACAGTGAGTTCGATCCTTACTGGGTGCCCCATACTTTCAGCCTAGTGACCCATCTAAGCTACGCTTACAAAATCACAAGTATGTATTAAAAGATTTGTTTCATTTTATGTTAGTATTTTACTAAGCAGATAACAGCAGAGAATTCTGTTCGACTCATTGTCAATCGTGAGAGGTGCCTCTCACAAGTATAATAAAAAGTTTACTTATTACAAAAGATTTTTAAAAATTCATTTACTAACAAATAAAGGTTTTGTTTCGAAAATTAAAAAAGTTCGACCAAATTATTTTTTGGAGATAAATTTTTTAAAGTAAGTAATCTTTATAATTATAATGTTCAGTATCAAGAGAGAGAATGTGAAGTAATAAATAAATAATAAATTAATATTCATTTATTTTCTCCTTATTTAAGGTTTCATTTTTCTTTCCCATTTCTCTGAACAGAGGCAAAATAATTCGATTTGATCGATTAGTTTTACGGCTTATCTACCCTTTGCAGTTTATTTAATGCCACAAAATATTCTAGTGTTGTAGTAAGAGCCAGTAACCCGCCTTACTATCCCGAATGGACTGATCCATTCATGATAAGAAGTCCTGGGTAATTGCCTATGAGAGTATAATACTATTGCAGTGATTTGTCTAGCTGAAAATTGAATATTACTATCACAACTGTCTCTGATGAGTTACGTGTTGTGTTGCCAGACCCCACATTACAACAGATTGTAATTTCTTTTTTTAAATAATAACGATTTACTGGAACAAGTTTTACTAATTGACCCATAACTGGGTCGGAGAAAAGGTGGATTTATACCTTTCCAAAGGGTATTGGCGTGTAAGTGGATATAACGAACACAAAGAAAATTCGAACTCGGCTGTCCAATTAACAATTTCTAGGTATTATACATTATACCACCCACACGTCACAGCACCTGGTATTCCCAAACGGTCACTCATCTAGGTATTGACCAGGCTCGATGTTGCTTAACTTTGCTGATCGTACGGAAACCGGTGTTTCAATGTGATGTAGCCGTAAACAAAACAAAATAAGTGAACATTTAATTTTATTTCTTGATAAAATGAATTTATTCCATAACATTTTTTGAGAAATTTAGATTGAATTATTTGATAGTTTTAAGTTATTTTTTATTGGTACCGTTCATAAAATAAAGAAATGTCAATGATTTTATTTGGGTATATATATATATATATATATATATATATATATATATGCGTGTTGCGAGATGGTGCTAAAAACCCGAGAACTTTCCAGTACAGTTTTGTAAAACTCAGCAGCGAGTGTATTTCGGGGCATTTCGATTTTCGTTCTTTTTTGTTTTTCCAGGCGTAACCGATTCTGTTCTCGTTCATTTTATCAGCGACATTTTCCTTGCTTATTTTTTTTCTCTCCAAAGGAATTCTTTTGAAAGAAAAAAAAAAATGGAATTTTCTTGTTTACATTTATCGTCGTTCATTTTTTCTGCACTAGCTCACCTCCCATTATCCTTGCATGAATTTCCCGCCTTTTTCAATTTGATTTCTATGCTACTTCAACCTTCTTGTTTGAATTCTCAAAATCTTTATATTAATGCCATTATCCAACTATCAATTTTCTTGATGCTGTTTTACTAAGCAACAACTATGACAAGATGAATTTTATATATTATATATATATATATTATTTACACTATTTTATTCGGTGTATTGTCCTCATCTTTATTGCCATATTCACGATGTTTAGGCTATTGTACACTCCGACCTTCTTGAAATTTCGAACCGAATTCATTATTATTCTAAATACTGGGTCATGTGTGAAATCACAAGAAATATCACCTGAAAAAGGCCGGAACGTACAACGGCCGAAACGTTGTGAATATGGCAATAAAGATGGGAACAACAGTCCGAAAGATGTAAATAATTACAATACCTCATCTTAGAAATGCACATTATATATATATATATATATATATATATATATATAGTTCTAACATTCGTCCATACACTCTCATACTTACACTCTCTCTAAATTTTATTTTTTATTTCCGGAGTTGTTTTTTCTGTTTTCTTTTTGAATTTGTACGTCTGATGAATTGGATCGTATTTAAGATTCCAATGGAATAAATTATGACCATGGAATATTAGTGTTTAAGCCTTTTTATTATATATATATATATATATATATATATATATATATATATATTAGTGGTTAAAAACAAATATTCGTACACATAGCTGCATCTACTGCAAGAAAAGCTGGATCACTGTGTCGTCCCAGAAATCTTTTTTTCTCGTTAGAGTTCATTTTGCATATTTAAAAATCTACCATTCTCCCGTGCATTGAATACTGTTGCCATATAATATATGGTCTGTTGCTCTTGTTATTTTCATCTTGCGATTCTTGACAAAATCCAAAGAAGGATCTACGATGTAATCGATCCTGACTTGGAATCTCCATTTCAGTCACTTTCTCACCAACGTAACATAGCTTCCCTCTGTCTTTTCTACAAATATCTTCATGGCACCTGCTCTGACGAACTTTTCTGGTGCCCCGACTATATGAATTTAAGCGTGATATTAGATGGTCATCTAGGTCCCACCTCTTGTACTGTCGAAATAGTTAAATGTAATCGCCACTTCTACTCCAATAGTTTAATTTCTCGTACTTCCCGCGTGTGGAATTCACTTCCGTTTACTTGATTCCCTGATAACTACAATGTTAGAAAATTTCAATGCAACGTCAATCACCATCTTTTGTTCTCTTGAATCCCGTTCAGCTTTTATCCTTTCTTCAATCATTCTTTCCTCACCCCCATACTCAGTTTTTCCCCCTCACTTTCCGTCTCTGTAACCCCCTTCATACAAGTGGCACTCCCGCCTTGATTGGGGTGAAATGATTAAGATTATACATACATATACACACAATATATATGATAAAAAGTTATTTAACTTGACCTTTCAGCTATCTTGGCGACTTTGTTAGCACAGCGATTGACGGATTCCAAATATATCCCTCTACCCAATTTCATTCACAAGGATTGCATATATCGTAAGTCATTGACATGAAAATACCTGAATTTTGCTTCTCTCTACCCATTAAGAGTGAAAAAGGGATTGCCCGGTGTCTACAAATTTGAGTCAAACTTATAAGTCGTGGTTCAGATAATTATGAAAAGAGAATGAAAAGAAGATGATTAGCACAAGGAATACCGTTCAGACTCAGCATAACATCAGCTTCAGCCGGAATATAAAGGGCTGAATGAAATTGTCGAAAACCTACCAACCTTTCATCATAAATATGATAGCAATGATTCAGAAGAACCGTACAACATCGGGACAGTATTCAAAAGTGGTTATATCCGGTGCTAGCATCCTTCCAGTTCGCACGAACCGATTCTTAAAATTATAAAAGTTTAGCGAACAGGCTGTTGGATTATCCGAAAATAATCTTATATAATCTTATAAGTTGATATATTATAGCTAAAAATATAATTAATACCAATGCTGTAAGTTCTGAAGAGATCGAAAGAGGGTTTTCTGTGAGGAACATAATTTATTCTGACAAAAGATATCGTCTTGAAGTCAAAAATCTGGTAAATCTTCTAGTCATAAATGTGATATGTCTTCCATTTTAGCTTCAGGACTGCAGCAATTCAGTTCGTCCGTGGCTAAGAAACCATAACACAGCTGATAGTCAAAAAGCGTCATACTTCTGAACAGAAATATGATTAGTACAGAATAGCAATCTGGAAATATCTTAATAAATAATTTTTTTCTATTAAATCATCAAAATGGTTTAATTCTTTTTGATACTATATAAAATTATTTGTTTCAATTCTCAGATTAAAAAGAAAATGAGCAGAATTGCCTGCCTATATAGAATGGGTTCCTGGAAATTTGGGATGCCATTATTGCTTATAATCTTCAAATACATCAACTAATAATTGAATATCATTCGTAATTTATGTGAGGTGTTTGAAGCAAAAAACTAGATAAAAACTCGAAATTCGGCAGCACTGATTGAAGGCCAAGGGCAAGCTGCAAGAACGTTTGCTCCCATAGGCTTATATTTACCACCCCATGCAAAGCAGTAAATCTACTAAGACGCAAGGGGTTACAAAGTGTGAAAGAATTAGGAACAGAAACATTAATAATGAGCGGGAAGAAGAAAGAGTAATCAGGAGGACAGTAGATAGCGATTGACATTGCATTTAAATTTTTGAAAAAATTTTGGCTGGAAAGCATGGAACCGAAAGGGAGTTCCACAATCGACAAGTGCAAGAAAACAAACTGTTGGCATAGAACTTACGGTTACATCTCAGCCACAGCTCAACTGTAAATTGATGAAATCTCAACGCCAGTCTAGTACTACGCTTAAATTTAAAAAGTCTAACTAACATCGCAAAAAGCTCATTCGAACAATTACCATTTGTAGAAAAAAAAACACCAAGGAAACCTTACGGCGGTGGGAAAATGACTGAAGTTGAGTTGCCAGATTAGTACCAATAATATTGCAGGTTCTTCTTTGGATCTTATCAAAGAGCTCAAGGGGCACCAGACTATATGTGGCAGCAATATTCTAAGAATGGACGAATGATAGACTTATGTAAGATCGATTCTGAAGAGAAAAATTGTCTCGTACGACACCGTGAACCGATTTCTTAGCAGCTGATCTAACAATGGATTCAATATAGTCTTTCCACTTTATGTCAGCTGAGAACATTAGCCTGAGGAGACACAACGAGTTTTTGTTTTATTCTTCGGTAATTTTATTGTATTTGGCTTCCATAGAAACAACTAGAGACATATTTTTATAAATATAGATTATTTTACCACACTAATTTTGTTCAGGATCAGAAAAAGACAGTTGAAATTCCTCGGACACATAATGAAGAAATGGTACTTGAAGAATTTGCCACACATGGGACATAGTGAAGGTGAGAGACGGATAAAGAAACATCAAGCAACTCACCTAATGAATCAGCGTAAACAGATTGCAGTGCGTCCATGGAAGTGTGATAAGACAAATGTTGCTTACCGCTACAAAGGAGAGGAAGCTGTGGCGAGCTATGATCAGTGTCTTGAAGAGAAGTAGCATCTAAAAGAATAAGTATAGCATAAACTGAACAGAATCCTATCAGAATATTATATGGTAAAGAGGGATTAACTTGTGCGTCAGAACAAGCGACTTTATATGCTGAAAAATGACTAAATTGTGTAGAGGAATGTCTGCATTAATAGCTTCTCTCAGAGACAAGACTTGGAAGAATGGATGCATGAATATTGCATACGCTAAGAAAAGTTAATAGATTAAATATTTATCTCTTAGAGACATAAGTGTGAAACAGGGTCATTCGGTAGCTAACACAAATGAGCAGTTCTTTTGAGTCTCTTTAATTCTTAAGCAGCTTATCTTGTTTTACATGTTCCCTCAGGAGGTGGGCGATCATGACTCTCCACAATTTCCTAACTTTGTATCATGTTCGGAAAATAATGCCTGATTTTAGGATAAACGTTTTGCGTTTTAATATATTATTGTAAGAGTTGCACAAAAATATATCCCTTATCCCTAATGTTGGAAGTGTCCTCTTAACATTATATCCATCTCATTCAGAATGTAACTGAAAGTATTATATACCACAAATCTTGAACATGAAAAGCAAAAAGAGATGTTTTTTTAATTTTTCATGAGTGCACACTTGATCATAATACTTTTCAAAATATTGCCAACATTAAGAGAGTATGGCTGAAGGATTTAATTATGATAACAGTATGGCGCTGGTTTATGAAGTTACGCAGTGGGGATATGAGACTTAAAGATCAAGGTGGTAGAGGACGTCTATCTGCAATTGACAAACAACACTTGAAAACACTAGATGAACAAAATACACATCAAATTGTCAGAGAAATATCTCTAGATAATGGGTGCCAGAGTTTCAACAATATGGGACCGTCAGAAATGTCTGTAAGGTGAAGAAAATAAATGAGTCAAACAGGAAATCAGTAAATATCAGACATTTTGAAATGTGTTTGACTGTGTCTGTGAAATTCGAATGATCCATTTTTTGATTGAATGGTGACTTGTGATCAGAAAAAGGGTCATTTATGACAATCATAAACGATCGAAACAATGGCGAAGTACCCAGACATATACGAAAACCGAAATTGCACCAACAGAAATTAATGGTAATTGTCTGGTGGTCCTCCATGGGCGTTATCTATTACAGATTTCTGGAATCTGACCAGAGCATCACTGTCGAAGTTTACTGCCAGCAGCTGGATGAAAAGCGCATTCAGTTAAGTAAGATGCGACCGGAACTGGTTAGTCGATGTACAATTCTGAGCGCTATTACATTTTTGTACCCACCTCCTCGTTGCTTCCTGTCATTCAGCAATAGGTACAGCAGTCAGGACTGATATGTCGGCCTCATACAACGGATTATTTTTGAAGTTGCTGCTACATCATATAACACACGTGTGTTGGCCCCACATTAAAATTGGCCTTATGTCTAATTTTCTCTTCTTATTTGAGGCAAATAAATGCAATGAATAATGCTTGAACACTTCAACAATTTTAGATTAAGAAGCTGGTGATTTTCTCGAATTTGATATTGATTAACAAGTAAATTTAAGTTTACCAGACAAAATTGAAGTTATTTTTTACATTTTGAAAACATTGATTTTTTTTCTCGACATTTATATTTTAATTTAAATATTATAATTAACAATAACAAATAGACTTTACCATATCTACAGAACTGCTGAATGACAGAAAGCAACGGGGGTGCGAAAGTGTAATAGCGCCCAATTCTGCTTTATGTCAATGCTCGGCTACGTGTTGCCAGGATGACACTGCAAAAGCTGGAGACTTTACCATATCTACTATATTCCATTGATCTCTCGCCCACTGACCACCACTTTTTCAAGTATCTTGAAATTTTTTTAAGCCAAAAGACATTTCGTTGCAAAGATGATGCAAAAACTACATTCAAAGATTTCTTGTCGTGCAAACCTTTAGAGCTTTATCGTAAAGGCATAAATGACCTTGTAACACGACAGAAGAAATATGTAGCGGTTCAGGATTACTATGTGGCATGATTTGAACACTGTTTAAGTACATTCATTCAAGAATAAAAGTGGATTCTAAAATAGGACATTGTTTTTTGATAAACTAATACCTCTTATCAATTTTAGTTGTTTTGTTATCCCTCTCAGTCCATGCTTTACATTCCTATTACACAAACTCTAAGTAGGTTACTCAATATTTCCTCCTGCTATTTTTACCTTCAATGTGGGTTTCAAATTCTCCAAAACCGCTTACCTCATTATGTTTCCCATAATTTCAACTGCCTCAGTTCTGATTCTAAGTATAAGTGTCCTTTTTTTTTCAATTTTCTTTAAGATACCTCGCTGCTCACATTCTCTGTCGATGCTGTTTCTTTCTGCATTCTTCCGTAGAATATCACTGTTGCCTAAAGTCTCCTGTGAGGAAATTGTCTAACGTTCACTGCCATATAGGAGGATTGATATTATGTAGAAGATTATGTAGATATTCTTTATTTTCTACTATTCTTTCTTAATAGTCGAGTTTTTAGAAGGCATTTTTTCGCTATTCCAATACGCTTTCGGGTTACAGTGTTACATTGTTAAAACACTTCTGAGATACTTAAGATTCTACACTTTGCCTACTTAATATGCTAAAAAAGAGGGGCCTAGTTTAAACCCTATGTGAAATGTATATGATATGAGAAAGCTCCATGAAAACAATGACGAATATTAGTTCAATTACTGTTCTGTTCGTTTTTGTGTTTTGATTTTTAAATCTAAGAAAAATTATTGAACTAAGTTCTGAGGGGTCACTTGAGAGTTAAAGTGTTTTATTCTTAAGTAATTAGCTTTTTGTGGTTTTCTATTCCCAATAGCAAGACTACTTCATTAGATCCAGTCGTTGAAGGTTCATGGCTTGGACAACAGTCTGAATCAATTGATTTTGTAACAAACACGACTCACATTGGAAAATTGCATTAAAATGACAGCATTTTGTGCGAGATGATATCACGAAATTTATTATAATTTGATTACTTCATTTTAATACTGTTTTTTTTTTTATCACAATACTGGTCTGAGTTGGGATGAAAAGCAGCCATAATAAGGAGAAAAGCTAGTAATAAAAATAGCAATAATAAAGAGACTTTACCTAGGATATTGAGATAAAAAGGAACGATAAGAAGGAATAAAACTAATACAAAAATAAAAGTAATG
The DNA here is from genome assembly GCA_903632075.3 of Acanthosepion pharaonis. Lineage (NCBI taxonomy): Eukaryota > Metazoa > Mollusca > Cephalopoda > Sepiida > Sepiidae > Acanthosepion > Acanthosepion pharaonis. Next base: position 1,052,793 of record CAHIKZ030000035.1, on the reverse strand, counting down.
AAGAGCGTATCGATCCAATGTTTTAATAAAAATGCTACTTTTGGAAGCCTGTCTTCATCTTATTCTCTTTGCATTTGTCTGTATGTCTCTCTCTCTCTCTATATATATATATATATATAGATAGAGAGAGAGGGAGGGATTCTCTCGTCGTATGAGGATTCAACCAAATAGCCTGATTACCGGAACATATGATTTCTTTATAGTGGTGAAGGCTTTTGTGCAGAACCGACCACACTTTTTGGAAGATCCGAATATAGAGAACTCGTGCACAGTGTTCCACAAGATCCTCTATCGACTCTCCTTATGCTTGAATTCAGAGTTGTTTTTCACACAGACTGGTTACCAGCCAAGGCTATAGGACCCAGTATAATCTGCTATCTAGAAATAGTTGGTGGTGACCACCCCCCCCAACATATACATGAAATGGGCAAAGTCCGACAATTATTTTAAGACATTTTTATGTTTATACATTCTATCTCTCTCTCTCTATATATATATATATATATATATATATATATATATATATAGAGAGAGAGAGAGAGAGAGAGAGATAGATAGATAGATACAACTATTTAAATAAATGCTCTGTTTATAATAAACAGTATTAAACAACATTTACCGGTCTGAATGTCCGAGAATTTTTTTTTTTTTAGAAAATATTCGTCCTCCGACAGGAATTGAGCCTGTATCCTATACGGAACCGTTATATAGCCTGACGTGCCTTAAAATAATTGTCGCACTTTGTCCATTTCATAATGTGTGACGTCATTTGTTTACATATGGTTACGCCATGAGCAAATATGAATGTACGTGAGAGAATCATGGAAGATTTTAGTTTAAAAACAGAAAAATCGATCGAGCTAACCGAACACTCCTCGATATATCGGTTAAAGGCACGTCAGGCTATATGACGGTTCCGTATAGGATACAGGTTCGAATCCTGTCGGAGGACGAATATTTTCTATGAAAATTTCTCGGACATTCAGGCCGGTAAATGTTGTATAATACTGTTTATTATAAACAGAGCATTTATTTAAATACTTGTATCTATAAAAATAAATTATGAACATAAAAATGTCTTTATATATATATATATATATATATATATACACGAGTCCAAAATTTAATTGTTAATTTAAAATAAAGAAAAAATCAAACAAAAAATTAAACAGTAACAAAATGAATAAAAATACGAGTTTGAAAAATTGAAACTAAAATATGAAAAATACCTGTGTTTGTGTTGACAATTATATATATATATATATATAATTTTTTTGTGTGTAACAATTGCGTGACAGTGTGCAAAATTTTGACACGAGCTGCACAGAAGACTATATTCTCATCCACACGTAAAAAGCAACCGCACTCACTACAAAGAGACCCCTCCCTACACACACAAACACAATGACTTACCCACCCAAACTTCAAGTTATATTTGTTTTTTGAAAATAGAATTAAAAAAAAGAAACATAACACTAACGTGGATATCGGTATTGCTCAGAAGAAATAACTTCATCTTAGGTTTCATTGTCATGTTGAAATTCAATAACATGTTGCTTCATTGTCTTGATAATCAATCTGATGCGATTTCAAAGAGTGAGGCTTCTAGATTTCTCAAAAATATGACTGGAGGTCTCCCTTTTTCCGAATGAGATTGTGAAGTGTCATGTCATATGGTTGGAAGTAGTTATGGACAAATCTTTATTTTTTTAAATAGAAAATAATTATAGGATGGATAATCCACTATTTATTAAAGTAAATATATTGTCTATGTGTTTTCTTTATATCAGAAAATAATTACTTCGTTTAAAATAATTTATTTGGTTTCATATTACTTTTTTTTTCTTTTTTTTAAATGAAGTTATTTTACGCTTAAATTGTAAAGTAAAAAAGTAAAGACAGAGATTGATTTCATGGAAAAATATTGTTAATTCAAATTTATATATATATATATATATATATATATATATATATATATATATATATATATTTTGTAAACCATCCTTCATGTCCTATCTATAATAGAAAAATTATATATAATATAATTGTAGTGAACTACTGCAGAGGTCAAAGCGGCCCAGGATTGCATGCATTTTTTGAAACTCTAGAATAAAAACCAAAAATAAAATAACTTACCTCCAGTGCAAGCAAACGTTCGAACGTGCCTCGCGGTGTAAACTATCCAAACGAGAAAGAAATGGCGGCTTCGCGGGTTACACATTTAAAATAGCTAGAAACCGGAGTAAGCTACTCTCTCGCGAGATTATCTGTACGCATATGCAAATTTTGATTGTCAATGATACGCAAAAACGGGAAGAATGAGGAGAAAAGGGAAAAAAAAAAAGAGATGATTGACTGCTCTGGTAAACTGGTTGCACGCGTCACGGACGAGAGAGCTTTTTTTTTTGCGCTACATTAATGTAAAAATATAAATATTTCTGAAAGCATAAATATTTTTTGAAAATTTAAATTTAGTTAAATTTTTATAAACAATAAAAAATAATTCAACAAATTTTTCTTTTCAATTCTGCGTATAACTTCGAAACGCTACAGGAAAATTTGAACCGATATTTTTTCAACAATTTTTCTATTAAGTCTCATATATAGACACTGTACTTATTGGAAACTGCTCAATATCAGTAACAGAGCTAACATATTCAGTTGTATAGATATGAGTTTGTGATCCTGGGTTTCACGCTTTTGCAATTATCAGACAAACTCTTTGATGATCGCAAAAGCGTGAAACCTAGGATCACAAACTCATATCCATAAAATTGAATATATATATATATATATATATATATATATATATATATATATATATATATATATATATATACATACATACTGATGTGGGTTCCCTTGATCTCTCAGTCCGATCAAGAGACCCCATACCAATTTAAATCCATAAATAATTAAAAATGTTGTTTTAGGATAAACATGTTATTATATTCATTAAAACAGACATTTTCTAATAAAAAGCAAGGAGCAATGAAAAAAAAAAACGTTGATCTCATATTATACATAGGGAATTCCCAAGCGTAGCTCAGATTTGGCACAAGGCCGAAAGTATGGGGAACACAGTGAGGATCGAACTCACTACTCAGTCGTAATTGTTCTAGCGAGACAAGCTTGCTAACCATTACATCAATCGAGGTGTCCAAAAGTGATTTTTCAAGCGTAGCTTGGATGTGGTACAAGGCCGAAAGTAAGAGGCACCCAGTGAGGATTGAACTCACTACTCAGCCGTAATTGTTCTAGCGAGACAAGCTTGCTAACCATTACACCACCTCGAGGCGCCCATCGTACATTTATTTATATATATATATATTGGCATATTACTACTATCTGTATGTCTTGTCTTCATTAATTTCCCCTATCTGGAAATTGAAATATAACTGTAAAAAGTAACATTTTGATCTTCCTAAATATATGCACCCCCATTTTACGTCCTTGATCGAATTTTGAAGAATGAAGAACAAAAACAGATCAGTTTTCTTTCTTTTTTTTTTTTTTGCTTTCTTTCGATTTGTTGTCTACAGTAATCATAATTTTTTTTCTTTGTTCTTTCAATAATAATAATAAATATATTAATGACTGAAATAAATCAGTGAATAAATAAATACAATTGTGATATTTTATCATTTGGTTAGATTTTGGAAAATTGGTGGGGAGAAAAACTTTTCAGCTCCCTCATCAAACAGTGTTGTGTGTAAAAGCATTAAATCCCAAATATTCTTTATTTATTTTCTTCTGATTAATCATTCTAAATTTCATTTGATGGCATTCATCTATTCAAGAATTATTCATGAATCATTCTAGTATTTGAATTGATAATGAATAACGTAGAATATTATCAATTATTTTTTCCACTAGTAATAGCTTTTGTATCAGTATTAGTCCAACGGAGAAAAAAATAAATTTGCCAGTTATTTAGGTCAAAGCAGTAGCAAAACTTGAGCAAAATCTTATACCAACACCCCTGTATTACTCAACATTACTTTAGAAGGCCGATGTAAATTTATTTTTGAACTCATGACGAAAAACAAAGGGCTTCAGAACACCTAAAAGGAAATTAATCGAAACTTATCAATCTAGGGAAAACTAGAAGAAAATCGACTTGCCGTTTGATATGACCCGTTTCACTGTCTTATCCATCGTTCACAAATGGAAAGAAATTTCTGTTATGTCAATGCTTGCAAGATTGGGTCGTTCAAGGAAGTTTTCAATATGAGAGAATGACCAATGATTAATAAATGAGAGATGACTAAAAGGAACCTTAAAAGGAGTCCAGACACATTTGATTTTAAATACAAAGTGTAGAATAAGGATGACGTCAGATTCATTAAATAGTTACCTCCACTTCATAAAATATTTATCGATAGGTAATTTGGGGCAATGACTTTAACAAATGAGAGATGAATAAAATCAACCTTAAAGGGAGTCCAGACATATTTGAAGGACGCTGGAACAGATAAAAAAAAACTTTTATCATTGAATGTGGAAATATTTCACTGACGGTTTCCACAAACAAGGCTGTAAATTTTTTGATTTTTTTCACCTACCAGACAGATCCCCCGCCCCCATGTATCTCGATTCCTATACGCGCCTGTGTGCGTGAAAACTGGAAAATATCCCCTGTGCATTCACTAGGAAACAAAAGGTGATAATTAACGCCACAGTGACAAATGAAAACACGAATCCTGTTTCCAATATACGTAGTTGTTTATTCTAGGATTCAGTTGTACAGATTTGAGGTGGGTAGGCGTTGTGGATTCCGGGTTGAAATCCGATACCAATAAATAACAAACGCCAGGAATGAATATAGGAAAATAATGTATTAACGTAATATTACAAACTGGTAATGCAGGTTAGTAGTTCCAGGATTACGTGTTAGTAGTAATATATATATATATATATATATATATATATATATATATATATATATATATATATATAGCTCAGTTAAAAGCTGGGCTACAGCAAACCCATTAAATGTTGCTTTCACTTTTAAAATACCCCTAGAAAGATATGAATTTAACACTTCTTCCTCAGCTAAGGGTTAATAGGTAGAATGAGATCCTTAGTTTCGGTTAGCAACCAGCTTGAGAGAAAGACAATCCTGAATTTAAAAGAGCCAGGCGTGGAGTTAGAAACACCCCTCCGTAAAATCCCTAGTTGCTATGGGAATCAGAGCAGCAACACCAACCGTAGTGAGGTTCCGTACACCACAGGGAAAACTACAGGGCTAGCATACACAAAATACTTATCCAGCTAAGTGTCAGTGGGTGATTGATCTTCTCACAAGACGACGTACTGAAACATACTTCAAAAGTTGCCGAGGAATAAGGTAAATGAATTGGAATAACTTCTGAAAATATAAAACCAAGCGAATATTGTGGCAGGAATTGGGAATTCCACTTCGTAAACGGGAGCCGTTGAATCTGAATGATTTGGAACGTTTTTTTAGAATTAAGAATTAACGAAAAAATACCAGTCGAGAGATGAAGTAGCGTTATTTAGGGCAAAGAAAAAGTCCATGACTAGTGATTGGAACATAGTTGGGGTGATAAAATCTTCGTGAAAAATCATTATAATAAAATAATGTTTCAAACAGTGTTAATAATACTGAGACAGCTAATCAAATTCCAAACTTACTGAAATGTAGGATCAAATACTTTTACGTACACATGTACGTACACACACACACACACACACACACACACACACACACACACACACATATATATATATATATATATATATATATATATATATATATATATATATATATATATATATATATGCATAATATGTATATGTGCAAATATGTAGGAGGAAAGAACACATTAGGCAAATAATCCGGGGTTCTTTAGTATTTTTGTTTTTATTTTTAAAAAACAGTGCTCTATACAGAAGCAGAGCTATATGAGAACTCTTATATAGCGAAGGAATCATATTTTTTTAAATATAATTATATATATGTATGTATATATAATTTTAAGCATCTGACGATCGCTTTTATTGAAGCGCAGACAGGTTACTTGATTTTAAATAGAAACTTTGAGTAACGCATATGCTTTTAAAATGTAATATTACACACACACACAAACATACACATATACATACATAGACGCGCGCGCGTGTGTGTGTGTACATACGCGAACGTGCGTATATTTAAATGTATGACGTAATACAAAAATGATTAAACGCTCAGAACGATTTTACCGCAACTTGAACACCTGATGCTGAAGAAATGTCTGAGTATTGATCACTTTGCAAATCTCTTTGATATAATTGGCCAAGGGACGTTGGAAGCTTTCATTGTGCGGACATCTTGTGGCAGGAGGTCGTAAAAGCAAATAAATATCAGGCATCGTCGTAGGCCGAAATGTCAAGAAGACAAAGAAGAAGAAGCAGCAGAAATTTCATTCACCCAGCGGCATCAGTGTCGTAGACATTTATCGAAATACAGGGCAGCATTAAATATTGTAGGGTTCAATGGAGTGTTCCTGCATAGATTGATCAGCTGGAAAAAATTCTTCGCTTGAATAATGGCCACAGGTTGTATTAGAATCATTTGACGAAGGAATCGGATAAGAAATCTCTTCTACACACATGACGGGTTACATCAGATTTTAAATAAAAAGTATAGACAGAGAATAAAGATGACGTTAGATTCATTAAATAACCACCTCCACTTCATAAAATATTTATCGATAGGTTATTTGGGGCGAGTACCAATGACCTTAATAAACATTAAAAAAATATGGGTGGACAAAATTTAGGATAACATATTCGTGTAGGTAAAGAACAACAAAAAAAAAAGACGGAAATTTTTAAAGATTTTTAAAAATATTGGAGCCTTTATACTTCTTTTTTATCTAAATAATTCACCCTATATAAGCAAAAAGCCAGTCAATGTAAAGAGTTAAAGAGTGAAGTTATTGTATGGACGTAAGAGAAGGAATCACGTACAGATGAGAATAGGTAAAGATAGATAATGTTCGGCCCTAGACTTGAAGAGGTTTAGATTGTAATGATCAAGGAAGTATTATCATTGGTATATGAATCTGGGTGATATCTTTATTTTTGCTGCATTTAGAGAACGCTATTTTGTTGCTAAGGACATCTTGTTTTGTTATTATTAGTTACTTTGTTTAATAAATTCATTTCGTTTTTTTGTTTTGCCTTGAAAAAGTCCACATCGGACGAAACGCGTCGGCAACTATTACAGTTTTCCTATTGTCTTTTACATTTATAAATATTGTCTTTTTCTACAGGTTAAATCTGAGAAAATTTTCATATATATATAAACACACACACACACACACACACACACACACACACACACACACACACACACACACATATATATATATATATATATATATATATATATATATATCGCACATTGAGTGCTGGTGCAAATAAAATAGTGCTCGATGTATAATAACATAGCTTTAATTTATATTAATAAATTTTATGGGATCTTACACATAATAATAATAATGGACTATTCCATACTTAATAAATACTGCGCCTTCGGTCAGTAGTTCAAGTCGAGTCGAGAGTCGAGTCAGAGGCAGTCTGAAACAGAGTCGCGTTCAGACAATTACTGCAAGACATTGGAATAGTGTTACTGGTCGAGAATACATTGTTCTCTCTACTAAACCTGATTGTTCATACTAACACTTCTACTTCTCTGTATATATTCCTGTTTGTAATATACCTGTGTTATTCCATACCTGTGTTCGAGTTCTTCTTTATTGGTTCTACCTTGGACTATGACCGTGGTACAAGAAATCGGACCATAACAAGTGTTACCGGACATAACAAGTGGCGACGAATATTCGAATTCATTCGGTGGAAAAAAAAATTCGTTCGCCACAGTATAACAATAAGAAATATACATGTTTTCCTCACCATTATCACAGCTCTAATTTTCATGCACAACGGAATCATAAGATGCTGATCGAAAACTGATCATTGCATAATTTAAATATTGATATATATATACCATATTGCAATGATAGTGGAGTAGTTCATTTATTTACGGAGTGGAGTAGCAAAATAAAATATATAAGCACATATACCTATATACACACCTACATACTTCCAAATACAAATATTTAACTATAATTCAAATAGAAATATACACATCTAATATATAGTTTCAAATATAATATAAATGTACGCAAAAATATCAAGACGTATCCACATATACAAATATATATATACATCCAAATTTACATAGTTACACAAAAGTGTACATACAAAAATATATTTATAATATTTACATCTCAACATGTTCTCTATTGCATTCATACAAAAATATAAACTCATGCACACAAATAAATGTACATCTATGCACATCTATTCACAATATATATTATGAAATGGACAAATATTTAACATATTTTCTGTTTATACGTTATTTTTATAGATATAAATGCTCTGTTTATAATAAACAGTTTTAAAAACATTTATCAGCCTGAATGTCCGAGAAATTTCATAGAAAGTATGTGTCCTGCAACAGGAATCGAACCTGTATCCTACACGGAACCGTCATATCGTAACGTACTATACCATTTAACTACAGAGGAAACGTCTGATTAGCAAATATATATACATTCGTATACTGTATAAATATCAATATTTAAATTATGCAATGGCCAGTTTTCAATCAACAACTGACGATTGCGTTGTGCATGAAACACGGAGTTGTGCTATAGATGAGGCATATATATATATATATATATATATAAGCAAGGGGAAAAGCTATTCTTAGCCGACGTTGTTTCTTCCGCTGAGGGACTTTATCAAGGCCCTGATAAAGTCCATCAAAAGACGAAATAGTTTTTCCTTTTGTCTTTTAATTCATTTAATTCCTTTACAGATATACTCAATCCGAAAATAATTTACAATATATATATATATATATATATTATCAGTAATTGTTCTTGCAAACCTAGCTATTTAAGAAGATACATTTTATGTTAAACTTATCGATCATTGTTTTTAATATGTAAAAACCTTTCGCAAATGTGATTGTTGAAAATTTTATCGGAGCCAAAATTTGTATTAGATTTCGACTCCTAAGAGGGATCATCAGGAATCTGAAAAAATAAAGAAAGAAAAGAAAATGTAAACGTGTAATATATATATATATATATATATATATATATATATATATATATATATATATATATATATATATATATATATATATATATATGTAGCGTGCATATTTGTTTTGTTTTTTAAATTTCCTCAGTTACCTAATCATTTGCAAGTAAGCACAAATTGTTCAGATAGATAGATAGATAGATATAAAAAACATGAGAGAAATCAGCCCAACCCATCAATCAATCTGCTCTTTTACCCCCGTGGTCTAGATCTGGATCAAAGATGGCATTTCAATCACCTTCTAAATCTACCCACTTTGGCAATATCACGAAGGAGTCGATCTGCCGGTTAAAAAAGAAAAAAAAAGAAAACAACTCTCTGTAATCTGTGCACGCATAATCCCCGTTAAAGTGAGACTCTTTATCTTTTAAGGTAGCATCCAGCAAGCTGTCTGCCTAAAAAATGTGCAAAGACAGGCGTATTGTAAAATACGTCTAAACTGCATTGAACTCACTGGAAGATTTTCGTAAGAATCTTAGCACTGTCTTACACTCTATTTTTTATTTCCTTCTAAACAACCGAACAATTAACGCTAATAGATAAATCGTCCAGCTTGAAATAATCCAATTAAATTTCATATAAATATTGCCTAGTTTGGTAATTTAAAAAACGTGTCAGTTTGATGCATGATAATAAACTTCCTTTTGTTGTACGATGCCTATTAACCCGACCCCTTTAACTTTTGCTGATTACACTTTGATTCAAAATCTACACCACCTTTTACAGACAATTTTACAGCTCTCCAATCAGGATCAAATACAGCCATTTCTCATTTAACAACTGGTTTCTGTTAGAACGACTTGGTCTCTAAACGTATTGATCGCTAAGTGAGTTGTACCTTACAATTATTTCAGGCATACCATACAAAAAAACAAAACAACAAAAGACAGTTTTGTTATCCCTTTTGTACCATTTGTAACATTTCTAGTGTATTTCTATACGTTTATAAAGTAGTGTACAATTCGAACATCCGTTCTATATTTCTCCAGTTGTGTGAGTTGTTTAGTGGATTGAGAAAAATCGGCGTTCAGAGTTCGAATTACAATCGAGTTTCGTTACTTTTTAGTCTGAATCTATCTCTTCTCGATCCTAACTATAGGCTAATTATTAGCTCAGCCTGTAGCTTTGGTTGGCAACTTGTCTAGAAGATCTCTAAATTCAAAACCGTATGTAGTCCTAACGAAGTACAAACTATGCTGCCATTGAGAAGATCGTAAGTTCACAATGACTCTATCGTCCCCGACGCCAGTTGATCTGTTGGATGAACTTCTGTTCGCATTCTGTAAGTACAGTATAGGTTCATTTTGAAGAGAGAGGAAACAGAAAGTTTTCATGCAAAATAGAAGTCAGACTTTTTGTTTATTTTGTGATGTTTTATAGCTTTAAGTCGGTGTCATTAAATAGGTATGTCAATAAGTGAGGCGTTAATATAAATCAATGAAATAAGTGATTAAATAAACAGGTAATTAGGTCATTAAGTGAGGAGTAAATGTATTTCAGTGAAATAAGTCATTGTGTTGTTATTTCACCCGTTTAAGTTTGTTCAAAAATATAAGCAATTACCACTGTAGAAAAAAAAGGATAATTCAGTGACGTGAGACGGCGTGAAAAAAAAGAACGAAACCAAACCTTTGAGATTCAAACCTTTTATGAGTATAACAGAAGAAAAGAGAAAGGAAGAAAAGAAGAGAAAGGAAGAAAGTTTAAAATAATGGCTATGCAAAAAAATTGGTATTTTGCGGATTTATCTTGTCACAGAAAAGAAACGTCCTGTTAAGTTCTTTGAGGTCTTGTGACTTCTTGTTGTTGTGGATATCACGGCATCCGGGCTTCGTGAATATTGAGAAGTTATTTCTTCAGGTGGACTAGGCGCTACAATCCTGGGTTCCACAGATCAGTTGGTAATTTTTTTTTTTTCCGAGAGTAGTGTTTTTTACGTGCTATTCATTGAAATCCAACGCTGGAAAAGAGAAGAAATGTTCTAACATGGTGCGCAGATCTGGACAAAGCAGCTTCAGTAAGAGGCCTTCTGATTAGTTCCTTTTCAACCAGTCACAATAATCGTTGTAACACTGCCAAAGGGGCCCGTTCAAATGGAGTTTACTCCGAAAGACTCGTAATAATTTCAATAATTAAGTAAACAGATAATTAGGTCATTAAGTGAGGAGTGAATGTATTTCAATGAATTAATCAGTAACTTAAACGAAAAATTCACTAGTAACTAATGATTTACAATGTTACGTTGGTTCTGAATATGCACCGAACATTAGAGAAGATGCTGATTCAATATTTTTTAATGAAGCTCGTGTTTAAATATGTCGGTAATTTCATGTTGAATAAACTGATATGCATATGATGGCGGCAGATCCGTATGTGTTTGTAAGGAAGTTTCTCTATATGAATGTTTGCGCAAATGAAGACATTGAAATAAATTGGCTTAAAAGTGAGTGATTGAATCATTGCATAATGATCTGTGATGTTTTCCAGAGAAATTATTAGAAGACTTTCTGATTTCCCAAATCTGCCAGAGAAGAGAGTTTATCAGATATAAGAAGACATTACAAGATTTCCCCTGTTGATATTCGTCTCGTAAATATAATGCGCTTTTTTTGACGATGCATTTTACTGTCTAAAGTAACTTATTTAAAAAAAGACGCCGAAAATGCTAAGCTTTTACGGTTATTTATTTTGCTATATCCTGTCTAACGTCAAAGCAAAGTCTAAAGAAACAAGAACGTTTCGTTAGAAACAAGGAAAAGCGTTGTGCTAAACTGTTATGTAATATCGTTCCTCCTATATAGATGTGAATGCTAGACAACCTCCTCACAGATGAAGAGGAGACTTTTGGCAACAGAAATGTGGCTCTACACAAAGATACTGAGAATACCAGGAATTGAATATATGAGTAATGACGAAGTTTGAGGGTGGAAATGGAATCAAAATGACAAGTCATATAGCAAGGGCGAGTCATATAAAACATATATATAGTTAATCATTGCATAGTGCATGAGTCGTACGGTCCGCGTGGGGCATTATGTATATTCATTAATATATATATATATATATATATATATATATATATATATATATACGTATGTTTTCATTTTTTTTTTTATTATATATATATATATATATATATATATATATATATATATATATATATATATATATATAGAGAGAGAGATGACAAAATATAGCTTTAACGTATGCTATATTTATGTGCAAACAGGCTCAATATCAGAAAAAAAAAAGCATATGTAAATATAAAAGTGGACCGTAAGCTCAACGCCAAGCGGTGACAGTCTGCTTCATGCTTCAACGCAATCACCACACTGTGTTTTGGCTGTACTATTGATACATGCTGGCCAGTGGTGCATTATGGGTAGCAAGGTCTACTGTATTATCCTGACGGTTTTGGATTGGCCATAACAGTTCAAATTATTCTAGACGCTATAGCAGGAAACATATTGTCACCATCTGGCGTTGACCTGAGTGTCCACACACACACACACATATATATATATATATATATATATATATATATATATATATATATATATATGAAGTCAACACCAAATTTCATGTTGTTTCATATATATATATATATATATATATATATATAAAAAAAGAAAAAAGAACAGTCAGATTAACAATTCACAGATCTTTGGCATTTTTTAAAGTGCTCAATACAAAGTAGAGCATAATATAATAATATCATTATTTAAAAATATGTTATCATCGCGACACGGAAATTTCTATGTTTCGGAACTGAAAGTTAAAATTATTGTTCCATTTTCAAGCGATTTTGACAACTTCAGAAAAAATGATTTACTTTTGCAACCAAAGTAGTATTACATTGAAGAGTTTAATTGGGAGGGGGATGAGATTTCAAAATTCTATTATGAGTGTTCTCTTATCTGACGAATCTAAATACAGATCTAAGCTAAAGTGGAAATGTGAAAAATTTAGGTTAGAGGTTAGGTGTGGGTATGTAATTCATGCTCGTTTAGAATTGTCTGTCGTGTACTGGACATGTCACCTCGCTTCCTTTTAAGGACATATACATAATATACACTGAAATATAGAGAGGTGTGTGCATTGAACAATGGGTTAATTTTGGAATTTTTATTTTTTTAATTTATTTTTTACACCTTAGAACTGTCTTAAAGGGGCCCCTACTAACCATTTGGTTAAAAGGGGGATTGTACTAAATTATTTTTCTACTTCTATTTCTTCTCTGGTTATTTTTATTATCCTTATTATATGTAATATCGGTGCATTTATATCCAATATTCTTTATAGCTTTATTATAAAAATTATAATATAAAATATATCTTCATTTGTAGAGGAAGATATATCGAGGAAGTTTACCTTTCTTAATTTTGTATTAATAGTAACGTTTAAATTTAGGCACATAAATTCTGTATGTATTTGTTTTCTAATCCTATCGCTTTTGAAGTTTGTAGACTTCTTCATAACCATGAGACCATTATCTCTATATAATCCAATATCTTCTATATTAATTTCAAGATGGGCAGTGAGATTGTATAAAATAAACAAACCAACAAGATCGGAAAACACCGCAGAGTCTAACGATCACATTATAATAACAAAGTGGTGTCCTGAATTATTTTTTATCCACATTATATATATATATATATATATATATATATATATATATATATGTGTGTGTGTGTGTGTGTGTGTGTGTGTGTGTGTGTGTGTGTGTGTGTGTGGAAACTGAGGTCAATACTAATCTGTGACAATGTTTCATTTTGTTTCGCGCTGTTTCATGCTAGGGGCTAGTGATGTTTTATATATATATATATATATATATATATATATATATATATATATATTTTTCAATTAAAAGGTGCAAATATTATTTATAAATTCATGAATCATTCATACAAAAAACAAATATAGAGGTTAATGATTTAAATGGCGAGAACACATCTTCGCAAACACATAAATAAGATACACAACTCCGAACCTGTATATGAATGATATGATCCCTGTTTATAAATTTCAGTTTCATTAGGTCTTTTTAATTTTTTACAAGCTTTCGTCTGTTCCTATAGACATCATCAGGTATGTAAGTAGATTTTGTTCTTGTTTTACTTCTCAGTAATCGTTGTCATCTTATTACTGAGAAGTAAAAACAAGAACAAAATCTACTTCCATACCTGATGATGTCTGTAGGAACAGACGAAAGCTTGTAAAAATTAAATACCTGTTCGGGGTTGGTGTATCTTATTTATGTGTTTGCGAAGATGTATTCTCGCCATTTAAATCATTAACCTCTATATTTGTTTTTTGTATGAATGATTCATGAATTTATAAAATATATATATATATATATATATCAGTTCTTTTAAATCAAATATGTAGTGCAGTTCAATTTATATTATAATGAATCATTCATACATACACAAAGTAGATTAGTAAAGTTAATGATATGGCGAAATCCCTTATATATATATATATATATATATATATATATATATAAGTTTATATAACTTACGCTAACACGTAGGTTAAAAACGACTGTGTATACAGATAGATCTTATAGGACAGCTGAAATGCATTAATATTTAAATACACAACTGACAGTAACTATCGAAGGATTTTGCCATGACTTTGACTTTGCACTAATATACTTTGACGAACTCATCTTCTCGTAATAAATATGTTAGTTCTTCAACGTTGTCAACGAAAAAGTCGACTTTCCGTAAAGAAATCCAAATCCTGTCATTCCGTGAAGCAACGTGACTAGAATTAATCAGCTAAAAGATTTCGCTAGCCAAGGTATGCCAAGTAAATAATTTCTTTCAAAGAAACCGCCATTAAAAATGCTTTGCTACCGTGGACATTAAAACCCGAGGGACATGTATCATTTCTAACGCGGGTTTTATATTTTACTTTCTACATATGTCCATTCGAGCGAAACCATTGTTTAGTTATTTATTTCTTCTGTTAAAAAACAAAAAAACAAAAACAAAAACAAAAGAAAAAACATAATTTGCTAAAACATCTTCTCAAAATATCGACATATGAAAAATGGAGCTGGTCAAAAATTGTAAGCATTCTACAACATAGTAGAACGATCGAGGTTTCAAAATTAATAATTTCTCATTATCGACGTCATATTTTAAGAGTAACATCTTAAAGCAGCTGAACGAACATAATTTCAAAATCAAAAGCTTCCTATTTTTGATGTCATATTTTAAGAGTAAAACCTCCAATTAAGTGAAAGACAATGTTTTCAAAATCAACACCTTATTTTCAACGTCTTATTTTTAAAGTAATAGCTTAACGTAATTTGATATACCATGATGTCGAAATCATCGCATTCCTATTTTTGACATCATATTTTGAAAGTAATGCATTCATGTAACCAGAAACTCGTGGTGTCGAAATCGATACATCGATTTTTTGTTTATTGATTGATTTTTGCATCATATTTTGAGATTAACGTAACTGAACAACCATAATGTCGATATAGACACCTTCCTATTTTAGATGTCATACTTTTAAGTGAAGCTATAAATTAGTTCATTATAGTGATCGCAGGGCATCCCAGTGTTATTCTACGGCCATGTGCCGTGACCCTTTAGGGTGTAGACGATTATAGCTGTCCACAACATTCTCTCCTTCGAGGTTCCTAATAATGTTTCTTACCATACTATCCATTCCAGTCTCTGTTCTGTTATTCATTCGGTAGGTTATTCGTAGTTTCCCTCTGCTTAGCTTTCATTCGATATACCGTGTGAGTGTCAAATTCTCCAAGACCACTTTCCGCATTAGGTGTCCCAGAAATTTTAACACGCACGCACGCACACAGACACACAGACACACCCACACACATTTATATATATATGTTTGGTTGTTATTTCTTTTAGCAGCATATGAACCTCTATAGGTTATTTAATGGCGAAATCTGACTACATTTGGTAAGCAGTTTTATTTTATTTTTGGAGATAATAATGGTTTAGTGATACAAGTCTTACTAATTAACCCATATCTGGTGGGGGAAGAGGTGGATTTATACCTTTCTCAAAGGTATTTGTGCGTAAGTGAATATAACGAACCCGACTTGAATTGGAACTCGGCTCTCCATTTAACAATTCTGAGTCATCCATTACACCAGCCGCAAATCCAAGCTTACAGCACATGGTATTTCCAAGCGGGCATCCATCTAGGTGCTGACCAAGCTCGACGTTGCTTAACTTCGGTGATCTTACTGGAAGCAGTATTTCAGCATATATATATATATATATATATATATATATATATATATATATATATATATATGTCTCTCTCTCTCTTTCTCTCCCTCTCTCTCTCTCTCTCTCTCTCTCTCTCTCTCTGTCTGTTATGCCTGTCTGGAACAACTGGAGGTAACTTGGAGTAAACCGACTAAATTGTTCCCATCTACCAATTTGGAAAGTGTTGTCGTTCTAGAAGATCAGAATTCAAAATTCATAACGGTCGGAAATTAGCAACGATCGAGTCAGACGTTAATTTTCTTATGTAATCATCTACACACACGCACACGCACATACTCACACGCATAAACACATAAAAATTGACATATATTTACACACATATTCAAACATAAAACACACACACATTCAAACACGAACACACACGCACTCACTCAAATGCATATACATAGAAGGGGGGGTTGAAAAGTTCCCGGCCAGTTCAGGGACGGAATGCAAAATAAATTCATATGTTTGGCCAATTTCTGGGATAATGGGATTGGCAGAGCATTTCTTCCATATTTTCTTCCATGTTTACATATATGCGCTCTGACATAAGCATGTACACACTCCTGTATACGCATATGATCAATGTTAAATATCTATATGGACTAGATAATATTTTCAATGGCTGTATGGTATACACAATGCCAAGGCTACATAATCGGTATTGAATTCAGGGTTTTCCTTCTAGTCTAGTTGCCGAGCACGAATAAATATTCCAGTCTACCTTGCTATTTAACCTATAGCTCGGTTAGGATAGAAGTGATGGATTCATGCCTTGTCAAATCGTATTTGGGCAAAAGTAAACGGAATGAACTCGGACGGAATTAGAACTGGATTCGCATTTTCACTTCCCAGACCAGTAGACGTTAAATCCCCCATACATCGAATAAAAATGTTGGATGTTGAAATTTCTATTTTATTGTTTATTGTTTTTATTTTCAACATCCAACTGATTTTCATATCTTCCATTCTTGTTTGAATCATTAATTGATTTGTTTTTTTTTTTTTTACAACTCATCAACGTTTTGCAGGTTATTTAAAGCCAGGAAATGTTTTTAGAATGTAAGAATTTATATATTCCATTCTTGCATAAGCCCAAGCATCTATTTATTGCAGCAGCAAAGACATTATTACACAAATATGGAGCCTTTTTTTTTCCCTATTCATTACGATAAATGCTTTATGTTTACACAAGATTAAGTTCTTTTGGAAGTAAAATTAAATTTTTGAAGACAAAATAAAAACACTTTAAATTTATTTGTCAAGAAAGTAATTATCATTTCTAGCAATGACGAAAGCTCATGGAACTAATTCTTTTATTCCCCGTTGTGAGGATCTGTAATTTTAGACACAAAGAATTTTGATAATGCTAAATTTGATCACTTTCTTATTTTTCCAGGTTTTGCCTTTATGGAATTGCTTTTGCCGATATTAATTCCAACGTATATGAATATTGAGTTTAATCCTTTCAATCTAACGATTTGGTCTCCGGAATTATTTTATAAGATTGTGATGGCACAATTTTTGGTGGCCAAATCAGGACAGTTTCATTTTTGTTGTTGTTGTTCTCATCGGATAGAGCAGAGGAGCAAAGAAGAACTTTTAAAGAAAATGGAAATAAAAAGGATATTTATGCGTAGAATCAGTTGACATTTTGGGGGCTTGGAGAATTTGACACACACAAGACATTGAGGGCAAGAAGGACAGAGGGAAATAGAAAGCTTGTGTAAATGGATGTCATTTCAGGGAGTGAGAATGACTGTAAAAAATAAAAATATAAACAAGCATTGCTCAGAGATAAAAAGAACAGGGAGTTGTGGAGAGCCATGGTCGATCACACCACAAAACGAAGAATATATTCACTATTGACAGTAAAGATCTGTTGTGATTCTTTTATCTTGTAATATATATATATAGCTATATTTACCGACTGCTCACCAAAAACATACGTTTAGATATTTATATCAATTTTCAGTATTGAATCATTCATTTACAGTGAGGTGAAACAAGTATTTGGACAGCAAAAAAAGATGGATTTAGATTCATATACTGAAAGAAAAGCATTGTCTTTAGCTCACAATATATTTGTAAAACAATTATAAATGCAAATAAACAGCAAAAGTAAATTATTTGACACGTATATATATTTTATATACAAATTATTAAAACAGGTAGTGAAAAAACGCATACATGTATATGCATACATGCACACATATATATACATGCAACCATTTATGTATGCATACATGCACACATATATATACAAACATACATGCACACATATATGAGTGCAATCGATAGGCCATATATATATATATATATATATATATATATATATATATATATATATATATATATATAGATAGATAGATAGATAGATAGATAGATATTAGTGGTAAATATACACATACATATGCAATCATATATCTAAAATATATAAATATATATACATACAGACATACACATACATATATATTTGCATAAAAAATAATTCCAAGAGGATAGAATCCAGGTAGAACTCAATGTCCAGGACAGAGTAAGGATATAGTAAAAAGGCTTAAACACTAATATTCTATGGTCATAACTTATTCCATTGGAATCGTAAATACGATCCAATTCATTAGACCTACAAATTCAAAAAGAAACAGAAAAAACAACTCTGGAAATAAAAATATAATTTAATGAGATTGTATGTAGGAGTGTGTGGGACAAATGTTAGAATAAATGAAAGCTATAGGGAGGGGTAACAGATGAGAGAAGAACAGGAAGGTCTAAAGATGAAGGGGGATTAAAATTTAACAGAGAGAAGTTTTAAAGTTTTTTATTATATATATATATATATATATATATATATATATATATATATATACATACAACTCTAGCCCTGATATCAAACACTTTAACTCATAAGTACATCATACCTTGAAACTTCATTTTTATCATGTGTGTGTGCGTGTGTGTGCAAATATATAGAAATATAGGAAAGAACCGTTAGGTTAATAATCCGAAGTTCGTTCGTATTTTTTTGCTTTTATTTTTTAAAAACAGTGCTCAATATACAAGTAGAGGCTAAATTATAATATATATATATATATATATATATATATATATATATATATATATATATATATATATATATATATATATATATATATATATATATATATATATATATATATATATTAGTTTGCTTCGTAGTCAATATACATTTTTGTTTTGGCATTATATGTTTGTAAGTATAAAATCTCGTGAGATTCTCACTTATCTTTCTGAATCTTTTTTTTTCTCTACTTTGTAAAAGAAAAAATAGTTCTCGCCTGACAGTCATTTATTCTTTGGTCGGAAATGTTTTATCTGTGCGTCCGTCTCATAGGAATCAATCGTTGTAAAACTTTACAAGTGCAATTTAGTGAAGGTGAATTTCTGCAACTTCCCGCCTTTCAAAAATAAAACTGCATGTAAAGCTGTTAGAGTTGGAAACACCGAACGATTCTTTTATTTGTACCTGGTTTGGTACATGATGTAGAACTTATTTGTACCTGGTTTGGTACATGATGTAGAACTTATTTGTACCTGGTTTGTTACATGATGTAGAACTTATTTGTACCTGGTTTGGTACATGATGTAGAACTTATTTGTACCTGGTTTGGTACATGATGTAGAACTTATTTGTACCTGGTTGGGTACATGATGTAGAACTTATTTGTACCTGGTTTGGTACATGATGTAGAACTTATTTGTACCTGGTTTGGTACATGATGTAGAACTTATTTGTACCTGGTTTGTTACATGATGTAGAACTTATTTGTACCTGGTTTGGTACATGATGTAGAACTTATTTGTACCTGGTTTGGTACATGATGTAGAACTTATTTGTACCTGGTTGGGTACATGATGTAGAACTTATTTGTACCTGGTTGGGTACATGATGTAGAACTTTCGTCATCTCCCGTTCTCTGAAACAGTTTGGTGCAAGAATCAAATGGACGATGGTTTCCGTGTTAAAAACAAACAAACAAAAAAAAAGTCTGCAAAGTAAATATTAGAATCAGACAGCGATTGTATTCCATAAATTCTCTGTTGGTAGATCAGATAAGAGATAACCAGTCTTTGCTGCATTGGTATTATTTTTTAAAGAAACTGAGTCATGATTAAAAAGCATTAATTTTTCCCACATGCAATA
This sequence comes from Acanthosepion pharaonis, assembly GCA_903632075.3. Classification (NCBI taxonomy): domain Eukaryota; kingdom Metazoa; phylum Mollusca; class Cephalopoda; order Sepiida; family Sepiidae; genus Acanthosepion; species Acanthosepion pharaonis. The sequence goes on along the minus strand of CAHIKZ030000035.1, from coordinate 1,032,150 downwards.
AAAATAATTAACTTCGCATTTAATCTGAAATGTATATCAGCAAGGGAACACATGTCGAAATTCACATTTGTGCATGCATAATGGATAACGTATTCGTGTATTTTATATTGGCGCCAGGAATGAAATTTTATGACTAAAAACATCAAGGCAAAAAACTTAGTTTTCGAAAGCTGATTTTCAAGGCAGACGGAAACAACAACATAATATCTTAAACACTAAATGCTAAAATGAGTTATACTTTAAAACATATAAATAAAAGCCTATATATATATATATATATGAGCGTGCGGCGATATAATGCAACAATATATATATATATATATATATATATATATATATATATATATATATATATGTATGTATGAAGATATATAGTCTTAAGATGTGCTATATTTATGGGATAAAGTGCTCAATATCAGAAATAGAGCGTGTGTAAATATAAAAGTGAACATCGTCAGGCCTGACGATTGCGTCTAGCATGAAAGAGACTGTCGCCTCTAAGTGTTGACTTCTATGTTCATTTTATATTTATATATATATATATATGTGTGTGTGTGTGTGTGTGTGTGTGTGTGTGTGTGTGTGTGAGTAAACAGGCATGTTGTGAAACAGAGAAGCACCATGAAGTGTTGTTTTCTATGTCTAATCTATCTATCTATCTATCTATCTATCTATCTATCTATCTATCTATCTCCAATAAAACATATTGATACAATCTAAAATTTTAACTCGGGCTTTGTGTTGACTTCTAAATTGATTGTTTAAAATTTGACAATTTGTATTCAAAGCAAATTTGAATTATTGAAGTTTATGTGATATGCTTCATAACTTAAAACAGGGTGTATGTATCTATCATGGCATCTGTTTGTGTAACTTGGTTTCTATCTAGCTAACTATCTATGATGGTATTGCTTGTGAAACCTTTCTATCAATCTATTATGGTATTTGCATGTGAAACCTTTCTATCAATCTATTATGGTATCGCTTGTGGAACCTTTCTATCAATCTTTTATGGTATTTGTATGTGTAACTTGGTTACCATCTATGTTAAATAATAGTTTAGCAGACTATTATTTTAGGGGGGAATTCTATATCTGCTTGTACTTCCCGAGGTTGACCTTTGGGTTCAGGTGAGTGACAAAGCAAGAAAGTCGATTTTGATTGGCTGACCGAGCGTGAGAATGATAGACAGATGTGGCACCCTGCATTATTAGAAAAACTAAAAAAAAAGAAATATTCATAGAAATATGATTTAATTTTTTTATTCGGTTTATTAACCAGTTGTTAGTTTTTTAGACGAAGAATAATTGAGTTTCGAGAATAATTCTCTAATTGTACTTAGGCGATCCTAAGGGGGAAAAAAAAGAAGGGAAAAAGAAAAAGAGAAAGAGGAAAAGAAAGGGAGAGGATGAGTAATGCAAAAGGCCGGTCATTAGCGAAAACAGGTGTCAAGAGGTATTTAGGCCAACGCGCCTGACCGAATTTCAAAGGACAATGGAAATTGTTATTTAGAAGAATAGAATTAAAGGTAATTAAAAGAAAGAAAGAAAACAGACTTGGTAAAAAGTGTATGAACATATGTACGATTGATAAAATGTCGGTCAAAGCATCTGGCCTACTTTTTGTGTAGAAGATTCATTATCAATTTGGAGAAATGGGATTTTAGAACAATGGAAAACGAAATATTAATCGGAGAAGGGTGTCTTTTGGGATGAGAAGGTGACCGCTGGAATTGTATACAGATTCTGACCTGTTAAAAATTAGAACCCCACGATGATGAAGTGAAGACATTTTCAATTCAGATAATTAAGATTTTTTGACTATCAGGTCTGAGCAAAAACAAAGAGGTGAATTGTTTTTGGCTCACAGAAAGCGCCAGCGAGACGAAAAAATTCTTCCTGAAGTCACATCTAATTAGCGGCGGGCTGTTTTGACAAAAAGCCAGAAAGGTGAGAAAAGGCCGAGATTGTCATTTTTCGTGCGTGCGAAAAGGCCAAATTAGATTTTGTTTTTTTTTTAGCAAGGTGTTCTTTCCCAGAACAAAGACGGGATAAGCCACGCCCGATTGGAGACGTCACGAAGTACGGGAGACGCCCAACCAGAATCTCATTAGCCGAAAGCGGTCACGTGATATGCGAGAAAGAGGAGAAAGGACGCTCGACCAAGACCCATTGGTCGAAAACGGTCACCTGACATACGAGAGACCGGGAGAGATGGGTATGCGCCTCCCCAGAGACACCGTGGAGGAAGTAGGGGTGAAAATAAGAGCGATAATGGGAAATCAGAAATAATGCGACTTTTTGAATTATCGAGAAAACCCTGACGCCGACAGACCCACCCCAGTTTGTTGCGGCGTCAATATAAGCAGGACTCCAGTCGACAGAAATCAGTTGCAGCTGGACCGCGGGCAGCGAGGGAGCTTGAACGCGGGCATCGGGCCCGGTTCATTCGCCCCTTTGCGGGCAAGAGAATCCTAAGACAAGAAATTCTTCCAGCCCAGGTCGAAGTGAAGAAGATTGCCCGAAAGCCTAAGAAGAGTTGGAGCTGCAGCCGAAAGTCGATGAGAAGAGCTGCAGGCCAGACAAGCAGTAAAGTTGCAGGCCAAACAAGCAGATGAGTTCAGCCCCGGACGACAGAGAGCTCAGATCACCTCAGACGGCAGAGAGAAGAGTTGCAGGACGGAAGAAGAAGAAGTTACTTGCAGTTATGCATAGAAGAAGTTGAAATCAAACCAAGCCCAAGAACAGAAATTCGTCCAAACCAAATCGAAGTGAAGAAATACGTCCAACTCAAGCCGAAGTAAATAAGCTCGTCCAAACTCAAGCCGAAGAGAAGAATCAGCCGTGAACGACTGGTAGAGATTAGCGCCCAGTGTCGAAACTAAACCACACTTCGACATACAAAATTCTAGAGAGTAGGCAACTCGAAGTCTTTAAGTTGTATGATAGAAGCTTGGTGCCACAGTCCACAAAGCGGGTCGGGAAGTAAGAACAATTTTTATGTAACGAACATTAGATATAAAAGGTTGTTACCCTTTTTTTATCAGTAATTTTTGGCCTCGTGAGTTTTTTCTTTTACTTGTGTTTTGCCAACCCCGTCGAACTCAACTTGCATACGGCCCCAATCCCTGTTTGATCCCGTCTGTCTAAGATCTAATCACAACGTGGGTAGGCAGACCGGAGATCAGTACAGTTACTCTAGTAACCAGGTGTTGGAAGCGAGTTGGGAAAGGCGAGGCTGGTAATCATCTAACCAAGGGGTTGGAACGTCACACTTGGAACAGCGAAGAGCGACCAGGAGGAGCGACGTCACAGTTGGCGCCGTGACCAAAGGATTCGACCCTGGACCAAGTGGCGTCACACAGAGAAAGGGTTTTCGGTGAGTTTTTTAAACGTCAAACAATGCAGACGTATTTCCTTTTATGTCAAAAACGGCTCCTCAGTTGGAGAGAGCGGGCCCCACTGGATAAGTAGGAATTGTAAACGTCGACGACATTAATAAAAATAGAAAAGCTCAAATTATCTTTGTTGATGTCTTTCATCCCAGGACCCAAAAATATTTCGCCACCCGGACGGGAGAAGACGAGAGAGAGAGAGAGAGAGATAGAGATAGAGAGAGAGAGAGAGAGAGAGAGAGATACAATATATGAGTGAATCGACGTTGTTACCACGATCACCTCAACCAGGAGCTATGCATCATCTATCTATCATGGTATCTGCTTGTGTAAGCCCAATTTTTTCATTCATTCATTCATTCTTTCTTTCTATGTATCATGGCATCTGCTTGTTTAACCTGGTTTCTATCATGGTATCTTCTTTTACAACCTGGTTTTTATTATCTATCTATCTATCTATCTATCTATCTATCTATCTATCTATCTCAGTCTGTTCAATATCTGTCTATCTATCTGCTTGTGCAACCTGGTTTCTGTTTAACCTAATATCTGATGAATACCTATTATGGTATCTGATCTGATTTCTATCCATGTATCTATCTATTTATCTGTCTATCATTGTACCTTATGTGCTTACGTAACATAGTTTATATCTATCTGTCTATCTAACCATCTACCGTTGTATCTTGTGTAACCTGGTTTCTATATAATTATCTATTCATCATATGATGTTATCTGCTTGATAAACCTGATTTTATCTATCTATCTATCTATCTATCTATTATGGTTCCTTATCTGCGTCAATAACCTTGTTTCTATCTATTTACCTATGTACATCTATCTATCATGGTATCTTCTAGTTTAACATGGTTTCTATCTCTTAATCACTGATGTCTATCGGTTATTTATCTTATCTGCTTCCGTAATATGGTTTCTATCTATCTATCTATCTATCTATCTATCTATCTATCTATCTATCTATCTATCTATCCTAATCTCTGTTGGTTATCTATCATGAAATCTTTTCTGCTTATGTAACCTAGTTTCCATGTTTCTATCCTAATCACTGATGTCTCTATATCATCGTATCTTATCTGTTTGTGTAACCTTGTTTCTAGCTATCTATTTCATCCGCTTGCGTAACCTATTTTTTTTATTGTTATGGGACCTTACACACAATAACATAATGGACTATTCCATACGTAATAAATACTGCGCCTCAAGAGGAAGCAGGGAGTTCCTCAGAAGTCAGTCAGAGCGAGTCAGTCAGTCAAGTCAGAGGCAGTCCGAAACAGAGTCGTGTTCAGACAATTACTACTAAACCTGATTGTTCGTACTAATACTTTCTATTTCTCTGTATATATTCCTGTTTGTAATATATCTGTGTTATTCCATATCCGTATTCGAGTTCTTTTTTATTGGTTCTACCTTGGACTATCATCGTGGTACAAGGACCGGACCATAACATTTATGCACACATGATGGTTTTTTATCTGCTTCCACAACCTAGTTTCTATCTATCTATCTATCTATCTATCTATCTATCTATCTATTAGGGCATCTCATCTGCTTGTGTAACCTGGTTTTTAAGTATATATTATGGTTTCTTATCTGCTTGCGTAACCTGGTTTCTATCTATCTATCTATCTATCTATCTATCTATCTATCTATCTATCTATCTATCTATCTCTGTCGGTGTGTACGTGTAATTGGTTGGGGGAATCTATGTTTGTAAATCTTCTTTTATATGTTTCGCAGATGAACCGTTACAATTACATATAACCAATTTTTAAAACAGCTACATTTAGCCATTTCAACTCTAAATGATAAGACCTTGCTGATAATCTAGTACTGTGCTTAAATTCATAAAGTCTAGGTATCATAAAGGAAAGTTCATAAGAACAATTATCATGAAAGTATTTATAGAAAAGGTACAGGAAAGCTACATTACGGCGTTGGGAAAATAACTGTAGCCGAGATGCCAGGTAAGGACCAATAACATTACAGCTTCTTCTTTGAATTTTATCAAGAACCTCTAAATATATAACAGGAGTACCAGATCAGATATGACAGCGAATGGTTTTTTTTTTATTTTTTACATGTAAGATAGATTCTGGCGATAAAAATTGTCTAGCACGACACAGGGAACAAATGTTCATAGCAGCAAACCTAGCAATTGATTCGATACAATTACATTTACTTTGATAAAGTTAAGCAAGGGACGAAAACGCGTTGGTATAGAAAAGTTTTGTCTTTTCTTTTATCTATATTATCTTTACAGGGGAAAAGTATGGTAAAATGGAAAAAAACGTTTTCGTGTAACGCGTTTCGTCTTTTAAGATTTTATCGGATGAAATTAATGTTTACGTTGATGTAACTACATATGAGCAGGAATGGGGACGCTGAAAATTTTAAATTTAAATATATATATATTTTACCTATTTCTGAATTTTCAAGCACAAAACACACACACACACACACACATACACACACACACACATATATATATATATATATATATATATATATATATATATATATATATATGCATATATAAAAATTATTTGCTGCTTGGTTGTTTTTCTTTAGTGGCATAGCAATTTCCATGGGTTATTTAATGTCGAAATTTTCATATTTTGCATACAATTTTTTTCTTAGGCAATAATGGTTTTAGTGATACAATTCTTACCATTAACCCATAGCTGGAGGAAGAGGTGGATTCATACCTTTCCCAAGGGTATTTGCACGTAAGTGAATATAATGAACCAAACTGGAGTTGGAACTCGGCTCTCCGATCAACAATTCCGAGCTATTATCCATTACACCAGCTGCACATCCAATCTTACAGCATCTGGTATTCCCAAGTGGTCACCCAAACAGGCTCGACGTTGCTTAACTTCAGTGATCGTACGGGAACCGGGGTTTCAACGTGATATGTTCGTAAGCTTTATAAATTATGTTATAAATAAAATATATAAATAAATATATCTCAGCTTCACTAAGAATGGGACACCTGGTGAGGATCAAATTCGCTACATATGCTGAACGGATTACTTTTCTTCATTTAAAGGTTTCGTCTGAAGAAAGTATTCTATTGAAATAGAAATCGATAGGTACTCAGGCACTTTGTAAGTTGTATCCAAATTTACCAACCTAACGATTTAATCTCCTGAAATGTTTTGGCTGGGTGTCGGCTGCCATCTATTTACTAAAACCCCAAACAACCGCCAGTCACGATGAACTGATGTCTTTTCGAAAAGGCACTGTGCTTTGAGAGACTTTTCGACCTTGAATTCACACCTGACCTCAAGTAGAACCTCAAATACATACCAGCATCAATAGAGTTCAAAGCGTCAACGAATTATTTTTCAAACCTACAACTTCTTTCTATCTCAGGCGAGATGTGGCAAGCCTCTCGCTGCTTTCACGGAAAGTGCCCGGATGAAGTAAATTCCTTAGTTCTGCCAGTTGTAACCTTCACGGCAAGGACCCACCATGCCACTTACATTTTAGCAAAGCAACCACATTCTTTGTGCATTCCATCGAGAAATAAGTTCCTAGGTGTCTTAGGTTTGGTTGTTTACTGGCATATTAACACATCTATGGGTTATTTAATACCGGCATCTAAATATTTTGTACGTAATTTTATGCTTTCAACTACAGATATTATTCGCATAATTTTATACTTTCAGAGAAAACGTATATTTTTTATATATAGTTTTTAGATGATAAACTGTATTTCTGGTAAATTTTAAGATAAAAATGTATTTTTTATACTTTAGTGCCGTACTGATTGTCATTTTGGTATAAAAATGTATTACTATTGGTCATTTTTTATATAAATATATTGCTGGTATTTTTACCATAATGTATTTTTGTACTTTCTTAGTGAACCACCAAACAAAAATCAAAACATTATTTTACCCATAGCTGGGACCCTAACAAGTTCTACCACCTCGGGTCAGGGTGGAACTGGAAACAACAGCAATTCAGAGATGGTTCAACGCTCCTCAAAATCTCCAATTTCTCGATCAGAGTCCTTGCTGCCGGATGTAGTTTATCATCATACCCAAGACTAAGAAGTAAGTTTCAGTGGAACAGCTTCTTTCGCGAACCACTGCTTTGTGGTTCGCAGGTTCCTCGATCACTACAATCTTAACCTGTTCAAGTCTAGGTTTAACCTTTATCTTCCACCCACCCCTATCCGTACAAACTGCCTCCTAAAATAAGCCTCTACCTTGAGTGGCTTCGGGCCTTGAAAAAGGTGAACCTAACTTTAAAAAAAATGTTTCATTTGAATATTATGCTGTGTTTATATCGATTTAAGATAAGTGCACCAATGTAAGGATCTTTCAAGGGAACTTTTTTTAGCGATCGAACATTTGTTCTTCTTTCCTCCCCCCCCTTTTCTCTCTCTCTATTTGTCTCTCTCTTTATCTCTGCACACCAAATCACACCGTGTAACAAGCTTGTGTTTGGCCGGAATCTCAATGAAGGTATAACGAAAAAGAATCGGATTAAGCACATCTTGGAGCCGGTTTGTCTATTGTTCGCGATATCATGAAGGTGGGGAGGTTGATGCTTTTAAAGAAACAGAGAATACAAACGTGATCCAAGAATTTCATTTTTTTTATTACCCAACATTGCTTTTACCTTGATTAACACTCAGTGGTCAAGTACGGAGGTATTTATTGCCATGGTAGTCTCGTGTTGTTCGTCAATGGTTGGAGTTATTGACGAAGGAAAAGATAGATCTTTTGTTAAAATTATTAGTACGCTAGAACGTTTTACTGGAGTGGGATTGCTTCAAGTTCTCTAAAGTGCAATACGATTGCACTTTAGAGAACGACACAAACATTCTGCGCCAGGGACTTTGCGTTCGATTTCTACCATTTTCTGGTTTTTATCAAAGATCTGACGTCGGTTATTTTTTAAAGAATATTACATATATTTTTACTTTTTGTGCCGTGTGTCTTTAGGCTGTAACCGATCATGGTCCTCCACAACTTCCCATCCTTTGTAACGCCAAATAAAGTCTGTCCCCGTATTATCCGTCCCAGTCCCTATTCTGTCATCCATTTACACAAGCTCATTAGATTGCTTACTCGCTGTTTTCCTCTACTCTTCTTACATTTAAAATATGCTGTGAGTGTTAAATTTACCAAGTTCCCTTTTCTTATTATGTGCCCTAGAAATTTCAACATTCTCTTTCTGATTCTAAGTACAAGTGTTCATTTTTGTTCCCATTTTCTTTATATTTCCTCGTTGTTCAAATATTCTGTCTATGGTATTACCAGAATCTGTCTGTAAAACTATCAATTCTGTGGAATCAAGTCTTTTCTTCTTTTGTGACGAAATTGTCCAATATTCACATATCATATAGCAGGATTGATTATTATATAGTAGTTCAATAGTTAGCTTTGTTTCCAACGAGATTTTCCTATTTCTTAATATATCACTTAGCTTTTGGAAGGTATCTTTCGCTATACTAATGCGCCTTTGGATTTCTTTATCACGTTTTCCGTCGTCCGTTCTACCTATGACAATCTTATCGTCCTTCTATAGACCCAAATTTCTGTTGCATCAACTCTCCTCTTCACCAATGAGTCCAGCATTCACTGCCCTATAGGAAGATTGATATTACATAGCGGTTCAGTACGCTTTTCTTTGTTTCTAAGGATATTTCCTGTTTTTTTGTTTGTTTTTTTTTAAATTATTTATTTATTCTATTTATGTACACGTCACTATTGACCTTTATAACACTCAATATGTACATGTTAGCATGTCTGAAACGAGGCTGAAAATTCCAACAATTTCGTATATACTTATAGGAAGAAGATTAAGACAAAAACATGGTTGACACTGATGCGCAGTCGACTATAAAATAAAATAAATATCTTGTCTGATATTAGTATAAAATAATGAACTAAGCTGGTATGAAATCAAATTTGGATCTTTTTAAAAAAAAATAGAGTTTGAATATTCCCATTTTAACGATCAGTTCTTATTAGGAGAACAACAGTAGACTATTAATCTCAATGTATAACTTTGGGACGTATAACAAAATAAAAAAAAAATCAATAACAAGAGCTCAAAATTACAGATAAACTACTAAGATATTAATTATTAGAAATATAGCTGCAGGCATAGTTATCGGCCCTTCACAATGTTAACTGCCCTTGGGAGTCATCTGTGTACTCGTGAATTCCCATAATGCATCACTTCTATGTACAGCTCTTCCAGCGCATTCAGCAACATGTGAGAATTACGATTCTCTCGCCTTTTAATTAAGAATCCTGTACAATAACCCCAGAGACATTAGAAAATAAACCACTCTCTTAGTTCACATACCAAAAGTGGTATGTACATATTTGTATTATATTTTGAATTTATTGGAATTGTGTCTTTGCTTGTAGCAATATTCTACTTATGTATTCTATGTTTATTATATTGTCTAATTCTCCGGTGTTAAAAGACTGAATGCATCTGCTTTTAATAAAACATCAATAAAAAGGAGCTTAGTCTTTGCTTTGTGGCTAAGATTGGCACAAGGAATTATACAGTGTTAACAAGCAAAGACAATTTAATCCATGTAAAACTGTTTATAGAACAGACATTTTTTAAATTTGTGTCGACTATTCTCAATAATTTAATCATTTATTTTCCTTCTATCCATCATTCTTATAAAATTCTGTTTGAAAGATTCAGTCGAAAACCTGAGCGAAACCCTATTCGCAACAAATGAAACATGTCACTATATTAAATGGGTAACAATCAGACTCTTCCCTCTTGTTAGTCATTTATTTCAGTTTTTGTTCTTCACGTTTGCAAATGAATATCATTAAAAATAGTTTGTAGAGGTTTTAAATTGCCAAGTCCTGTATAGTATAATAACAAAAAGGCACCAGGCAAGTATTTTACTAATGTTCAGCTAATACAAAGCCTAAGAGCCAATCAAGGTAGAGGACTACTGAATTAATTGTGTGACATGGACTTAAGAGGAGAGAGTAAGAAGTGAAGATTATGAGGATAAGGAGGATAGATAACTATTAACTCTGGATTTGAAGAGGTTAAAATTGTAGTGTTCAGGGAAGCATCCACATGGGAGTTTCTTCCACAAAGTAGCGGTTCTTAGGAAGAAGACGTCTGAGTTGAAAGTCTTTTATTTTTACAAAAGAAACACGAAGCAAATGACGGTGACTCGACTCTGTAGATGAAACATTGCGGTCCTTAGCTATAAATATCCGAACTGGTGTAACTAAAGAACGGAGCTCGTCAGAATATTTACCATATATAAAAATGCAATATCTGCGTGGGAGGAGGGCGGTTACTTTGTCAGCACTTGAATTAATAGCTTTTTTGTTTATTGAGCCTTGAAGATTGACTGAAGGCGCCCATATAATATTTTATATTTTTAGCTAACGAACAAGTGACAGAAAGATAGAGACAAATGTTTATATTTATATTCAATAAACTAGGCATAGCCGCGGACTTTCTAAAAAAGAACAAAACCAGCATTTTAATTAATTTCAATGGCTTCTTTGAACTTAAATTTCGGTTCTATTTGAAAGATAATGACCTAAAGGTACAAAGAAATTAATTTTCTTATATAAATAAAATTTTTAGACATTTTTGAAGCATTGGCACGTTTATTGTCACTCATCGACTTATTGATTCGCCATTGTATACGAAAAAAAAAAAACGACAAATTTAAAATTCTGTTTAAAATCCAATAGTTATCGTAGATATGAGTTTCAAAGTTTATTAGTAAATTTCAGTATTAATTAACTGGATTTTCTAAAAGTAATGCTTACCTTTTACATAAAACAAAATGAAAATGACATTTTATTTACGTACGGTAGACTGTGAGGTCAAAGGATATAAGAAGAATGCTATCATTCCACCGCAGTCCGAAAATGCGCGTGTAAAAGTATAAATAAAACCTAAAGCAATACTGAAGACCAATAGGACAACAGTGAAGAATTTATTATGTATCTTTAAGAATAAATTTTCTTTAAATTTATATAATCAATAGTTTAAGAATATAATTTCTATTCTATATACTTTTATTAAACGTATAATAATGCGTAATTTGAAGGCATGAAGGCCCTACCTAAAAAAAAATATGACGTAAATGTAATTTAAGTTAGAATAATGGGGAAAAAAATTATTTCAAGAGTAAATTTTAGAAAAATTACAGTATAAAGTAATCTTTTATGGGAATGAAATAGTTTCGTCAGAATTCTGAAAATTGTCTTTGTGGCGAGGGATACAAATTATGTAGGAAAACTAAAATAAATGTTTGTCGTTTTTAAATAATAAAAAAACTTAAACAATTTACGTTTATTTACTGAAGTAAGTTTTTTTTTTTATCTATACAAGGATCTGTAAATAAATGCAGGAAAACAGACATACAAAAAAAAAATATAAAAAAACCTGGTACCGTTGGATCGGAAAACAGTGCTTTCATGATACAAAAACCGACTAAGCGGGAAATATGAAATTAGATTAATATTATAATATTCTTCCAGTATTGAATTATGTCCTTTTTGTACATACGTAACAAAAATAATGTAACAGTTGCTAAAAGGAAAAAATAAAATTCTTTTGAAAAAGGTTCACACTCAAAAATGGCATTAAACTTTACATTTTTTAAATCTTCAGACATGTATTTTTTTTTTTAAAAATCAGCAACAGGATAAATTTCAAAGTCGCACTGAAAAATTACAAGTATTTTTTAAAATGAATATTAATTGTAGTTTTTTTTTTTTATCCAAACTGAAAGAAAATAACATTTTTTATTAAATTATTCAAGCGCCAATTCTCAAAAAAAAAATTTCAAGTTTTACTGAATTATTTTCGGTAAGATGCGGGAGGAATTTTCAGTATGTTCACACTTGATATTACATAACATTTTTACGGAAATAATATCTGTACTAATTTTTCTTTATATAACGATAAAAAATTGATGAGTAGCACCCCCGCCCCTTACCTTGAAGATTTTTAATGAAATAGTATTCAGTAAAAAAGAAAAAAAAATCCTTCATTAAATGAATATGTACTGAAAATTTCGTTTGAATTGGATAATTTCCTGATTTTTTAAAAATATTTTGAAACAGTAGTTAACGATTTTTTGCTTTCATTGCATCCATATTTAGGCTACCTACAATAAACTAGTGGCTCCATTCTTGTTAGGGATTTATTTCGGAACTTTTGCTTTTCATACATACCGAGTTTTACTGTCAAGATTTTGGTGACTGTTACCTAAAAGATCGGGATTCGATTTTTTGCCCGGATGCCGCAATTAGTTTTTTTTTTTATCCTAAACCTTTCTAAATAAACTTCTTCGTCAAATTCTAATTCATTTTAAAAATAAAACACATGGTAACGAAAATGAATCTAAACGCGTTTAAAAATGAACCTCAAAATCTCCGGGGAAGAAAGTGTTACAATTAAGCCAAACTTCCAAAATTAGTTGAAGCGTCTATTATGTTGACTAACAAATATAGTATTAACTTGTTAGTGGTTGAATCGATTAGAATGAGTCAGATCAAATCTGTACGGTTATACCCGGTGGAACTGCGCATGTCAATTATATAAGTGTGACACTTCCGTTACGATTAATCAGCCAATGAATGATGAGGTGAAATTGGAATCGCTCGTCCCCCGGGAAAATTTAGGATGGGAGAGAAACATTTCCTAATTAGATGAGCACTTTAAGAATTCTGCCTCGAGTATCTACACTGTCCACACTCAGAGATATATATCTAGCTATCTACTAAGTTAAGTTTGTTTTGGTAGAAGGTCATACGTGTATGGAACACATCAAATACACACACACACACACACACACACACACACACACACACACACACATATATATATATATATATATTATAATAAAATACAGAGTGAGCGACTTACTGGTGATCGACAAGTAAGCGGAATCGGTGAACTTAGTTCAAATTCCGTCTGAATCAGCTTCTACTCATCTGGTGCTAATCACTTTTGGAAAAGCATGAATATGCTCTACAGATATCTTAACAATGTCTCACTGTTAATGTTGACAATGGAAAAGGTAAGTGAGTTAGGACTTAAGTGTAGGTAACTTAATATGTTTCAGAAGCAACAACATCATCTGAAAACTGTTGCACTTATAGTAATCACTAACAAGGTACAATAATCTAATATATACATACATACATACATATATATATATATATATATATATATATATATATACACACACACACACACACACACACATATATATTACTTCAAACGTTATTGTTAGTGGATACTCGTATTTGAAATAGCCGTCCCATTTTTATTTTTGTTTTAAACAGTGTGTATTTTGTCAGCCTTCGCATTCAGGAAATAAAGAAAATGTGCTCTCTGACAGGGATTTAACCTGCGTCTCCCTTTTTAGGATAAATCATCGTTTGATCCGCTGAGCTTTACTACTCGGCTGCGAGAAGCATCACAATTCAGCAAGACTCTGTCGGGTGTTTTCTCCTTCAAGGGGTGGGGAGTACATGTCCGCTCCCTGTCAGAGAGCACATTTTCTTTATTAAGATTTCTCGAATGTATGATGAATAATAAATACACTAATTCATTCGAAATATATATATATATATATATATATATATATATATATATATATATATATATATATATATTATAAAATAAAAAGAACAAATGGGAAACGTATATCAATCTAACGTTTCGCTTTTATTAAAGCGTTGTCAGAGATTGAGAGAAAGCAGACAAAAACACTGGTCTTTTCAATTATGTTTGTGTCAGTTCTCATTGGTCAGACAAGTGTCACGTGTATTAAAACCGTAGATGATTCTATGTGCATGTAGATTTGTGAAGATTCTTGTATGTGAAAGTGGGCATCAGATGGTAATATGTATTTGTAATTGTATGTGTGTGTCTCTCTAGTGGAAGTTTTATCGACACCTTTTTGCGGTCAACCTATACCTTTAAGAATGTACTCTTTATATTAGATAATTAAAATTAGAGGAACATTATGTGCAAGGATTAGAGGGAAATCGGGGAATTCCACTGACCATTCAGAAACTATCCATGACAATTTGAATTCCTCGACTGTTCATTATTAACGAGTCGTTCAGGGTTCTTTTGGAAGCGACGCTCTACAGTACAGATTTAAAATTTATCACTTATCAAAATTGATTGGCCAAAAAGGTTTTATCTTTGAAAAGAAGTAAGGTTGTGAATACTTTACAAATTAGAAAATCAGCATTCAAAATTCTAGTTTTTACCTGGACTCAAACACTGACCACTAAAATGGTTAGAAATATACAACAGTTTAAGTTACCTAGCCTCTATCTGTATATGTGTGTGTGTGTGTGTGTGTGTGTGTGTACTTGAGGCTTGATTAATAAAGTGTGTGGCATCACTAATATTGTAAATAAACACATGAATTTGATATTATAAAATCCTGTTCAGATATGCTTTGTGTCAGTTTGTACATTAAGAATATTTGTTATGAATTCAGATGTAATACTCATTAATAACTGGATCTTGCATGTCTCATTCTATATGTGCCACAAAGGAATGTCATGAAATCAAGTGTGTGGATTGCTTACTTAAACAAATTTATGCCACTGGTGCTTTGTTCAATCTTGAACATCCAATGGGAATATTATGGGACTAACAACAAAGTCCTGGAAAAAGCCAACAGTCAAACCATTGAATTGCTGATCATTAAATACTGTCTTTTGTGGTCAGGACATGCAACAAGAATGGAAGAATCAAGGTTCGCATTGTGACTTTGTACTTTTCTCAAAGCAAAAATTGCTGCTGAAAGGGGGATGATATCAAACTGTAGACGAGATTAAGGATAATATCACATGACGGCTGACTGTGATCCTAAAAGAAAAATGGGATGAGTGGTTATAATTATTTGCATTATTTTACATTTAAACTGAGTTTTTAATGTAGTAGGCTATTGTTCTATGGAACGATTAAAGCCTTGATTGGTGCAGTGGGTGACATAGTCATTGTGAATTCAATCACCGGGAGAGGGTAGTCCAGATGTAGACTCAGCGGAACGAGAACTATCTGCCTTTGTGATAAAATAGGGGGTTCAGTTAGAAATTCACTAAAGGTTACCCGGATTGACAGACATTTGATAAAGGCCGAGGGCGGGGGGGGACAACGGCCAAACTGTTGCAATAATAACAACAAAGAGGGGGACACTTTGAAAGCTCTTTTGAAAAGTAGAATGTAACAAAGAGAATATTTTGAAGAAGATTAAGGCAGTAGTGTTCGATGTAGACTATTTTTTGCTCATATCAAAACAATGGATAGCTTACAAACAGATGGCATGCGAAATGAGATTTCTCCTAACATTCATAGGTGTGTATCT
Source organism: Acanthosepion pharaonis (assembly GCA_903632075.3). Taxonomy (NCBI): domain Eukaryota; kingdom Metazoa; phylum Mollusca; class Cephalopoda; order Sepiida; family Sepiidae; genus Acanthosepion; species Acanthosepion pharaonis. Next base: position 1,016,362 of record CAHIKZ030000035.1, on the reverse strand, counting down.
TGTTGCATAGCAGAGCTCATAACTTTTCAGTCAGATTTTCACGTTCCCGTTTTAGTTATGCCATGTTTTCTGTCTCGCAAAGTTGAAAATGTGTTATATCTATGAGTTCTATTAGTTCATCCAATGAATAAAAAACATTTTGTATATTTTAATCATTCGATGAACCATAAAGATATTTCCTAGTACTAGTCGAACACCCGTTCTACGAACAGATATATTGCCATAGAAGTTCTCTTACCTCTCTAAAATGTCTGTGTAAATAATATTATCAGCAATATATCTAATTTCTAAAGTTATTTTTGTTATTTTGTCAAGTTCACTTGAATTTCTTACTCTGGACACAAAGCTAATTTAACAGATTAGTTTGACTTATTCAGATAATTACATTTTTTTTCGACTCCGTTCAACTGATTTGTAGTAATGTGAAATATCAGATGACAACAATGCTTATTATTGCGAACGCTGTAGGTTTGACAGGGCAGATATATATTATTTCTATACAAACACGATGAAATAAAATAGAATTTATTGGCAGAAACATTACTTATATACAAGTTTTAAAATTTAAATTAAAAATGAACACATTAAATATTTATTAAAATATGCATTTTTAAAACTGTTATGCAAATTAAATATCAGAAACGTACACACACACACACACACACACATATATATAACTATATAACTATAACTATATATATATATATATATATACAGACACACAAATACACACACACACATACACAAATATATACACACACCACAGTTTAAACGTTTGAGGCCACCTCTGGTAATATTTTTAAATTGGCCCCAAAAGTACTTACTTTGTACTTTAAATAAGAGAAAATTATTATACATGGTTAAAAAAAAGTGAGACATGATTATTATATTAGAAATTTAACATGACAATAAGAAAAAAGTATTTTATGATTAAATTTTGCTCTCGTCAAAATATCCTCCTTTAACCTTGATTACTGCAGCACAAATTTCTGGCATTCATTGCAAAAGTTTTTGAAAGTATAAGTTTAATAATTGATTCCATTCTTTTTCAGTGATTTTTAAGAGATATTTTTTTTTTTTTTTTCACTCTTTTGTCAAGTTCATTCCATGCTAATTCTGGAGATGGCTTCAAATGCTTGAACTGTAGTATATATATATATATATATATATATATATATATATATATATATATTAGATGTGACATAAGGTGATTTTCTAAACCTAGATTAGATGAAAGTATGGAGCAGAAAGTGAGGATTGAACTCACTATTCAGTCGTAATTGGTCTAGAGAGACAAGCCTGCTAACCACCACGTCTAAGTGCCCAAACCATGACCTTGTGTCACATCTGGTTGCGTTTGGGCGCGCTGGTTAACACTTTATTCTTCATATAATCCCAATTTAATATCATAAGGTTAATATCCGGGTTTAATTTTATAAAACCTCTTAATTTTAAGGTTAATATCTTCCCCCTCCCTTGACCACTGCCTCGTACATTTCATCTGACTGAAGCATTGAAATGGATAAATTCTGTATTAGTTTTTCGGCAGTTATCACAGTTAAATTTCTAATTCCGACACGAACTCAATCTATATACCGGGGTGGAATAAGCCTGACGAAGTTTTCGGCGGTTGAAATAGGTCTATTCCCCATATGAAGTAATTTGGGATTTTTCATACATATAAATATATATATATATATATATATATATATATATATATATATATATATATATATATATATATATATATATATATATAGAGAGAGAGAGAGAGAGAGAGGAGAGGGTAGTGGAATGCTCTTGTGTATAGCAATAAACTACACGGGGCAGAAAGGCCTCTGAGCGGAAGGTTTTGAAGAACGTGGAACCATCTCTTAATAGTTGTTACTCCCAGTTTCACCTGGGGTGGTAGCACCTGTTAGGGTCCCAGCTAGGGGCAAATAGTTAACTCCCAAACTGGGGTCAAAACACTATGAAAGTATAAAAATTGATTTTTATAATGAATATAGCAGCAATATATTTAAAAAATATTACTTGCAATATATTTTTGAAAAATGAAAATAACCAGAATTACATTTGATTCACGACAAAACCCCTCTTTCCAAAATTACGTCAATGAAACCTGATGTATCAACTGATTTCTTACAAAAACTACATATTCTTTTCGTACGAAACTATCTCTAAATCTTGCCGTCATTTCAATAACCGATTGAGGTTGATATATCGTAAAAGAAAAGAAACTAAACTAATCTAAACTGAAATGTTATGAAATACTATCTAATGTCCTATATTTCAGTGAATGCTGGACAATCTCCACACAGATGAAGAAGAAACTTGAAGCAATTGCGATGTGATTTTGTCAGCGAATTCCGAGTATGCCATGGGCAGAACATATGAGTAACTAGTAAGTTTTAAGGAAAATAGTAACAACAAGGAAATTGATACTTACAGTCCAAAAGAGACAGCTGAAATTTCTAGGACACGCAACGAGTAAAGAAATCCTGGGGAAGTTAACACTCATGGAACATACTGAAGAGGCAGGAGAAAACAACGAATAACCAACTTAATATGTTTGTGTCAATGGATGGCAGAACAAATTCAAAGTGGACTGATAAACAGACAAAAGTTAGTTAGAACAAAAAAAAAAAACAAGAAGTTGTCGTGGAGAACCATGCTTCGCGCATTCTGAAGGGACACGACAATAAAGATATATGGATGGTGGGATTATTATAGCTACAAGAGAATGTCAAACCTTCATAGTGTAATACTATGTACACCCACATAAAAAGGGAGAGGTGGTTTTATCTCAATTTTTTAAATCTTTTATTCTGTTTGATAGACTAACGGGTGGTTCTTTTTTTTTAAATTCGGTCTTCTAAGCAGCATCCACTTTAATCGACGGGTTTTCGGAGATCGAGTTGGAACAAAACCAGAAGTAGGGTACATCCGGTTGCTGGTCTATATTAGCAGTCATGTTTGGGGTCGAGGTGAATTCTATGTCCACCGTTAGTAGGTGACGGACAGGTTGACCGCGTGATTCCTAACTCTTTTTTTCGTATTGCCAGGGACCATGGGCAATGAGTTAGTAGGAGTAAGAGCTGACATGGTGGAAGATGTCCCAAGTATCACCTATCTGCCCATCCGGGCAAGCGGGCGAAGGCCTAAATAAAACACCTACACATAAGACTACATATGTACGTTGTGGCATGATGGATAACGGCTCGGAATGCTAAATCGAAGAGCCGAGTTCGAATTCAAGCTGGGTTTGTTGCATTTACTTACGCGCAAATACCCTTGGAAAAGATATGAATCCATCTCTACTCCCCCAGCTATGGTTTGAATAACAGGACAGACTGTAAGCTTGGTTGGCAGTCGGTATGCCACAGAAAGAAACCGCGGGAAAATCTTCCGCCTAGTTACTCATGAATCGAGAGAGTCGTGATCGTCTAAGCGTGTATCACGTGATGGCACTTGACTGAATATGAGAAACAGGGTTCGCGTTCTTTTCTCGACGTGTCATTTTTCTTTCATCGTGTTACTTTGTGAGCATGCAATCCGCCCTTTCCCAGCTATCGATACCCACCAATGAGATCGTAAATCGGAATTCAACACGGGGTCATCATTTGCCGGTCGGTGGAGAGCTTGGGTGAAGGTCACCTTGAATGTTTACAATAGCCTGGGGTCGTATGTGCAGTGATTGATTTGCAAATGAAATTGCTGTTTGTATGTTGTGTTTGAGAAGAACATAAAACAAATACAATGGCCTTTCTTTGGGCGAATGAATAATTAAAGCGAATAGTGTAGTAAACCCACGCCGATAACGTTGTTAGAACAGAAAATCTAATGAAATCTTACTTAAGACTTAATTATCTGTACAAACGGGTTTTAACAGAGCGTCTGCTTATCTTTCTTGGAACGAACACCTTTAATGCTGTAATGAACTGTCATCATCAGCTTTCCCTCGGGATTTAACCACCGCCTTTATGTCTAGCTTTGTTTTTCATAATATAATGTCACTTTTCTAATAAAGTAAGCATTCTATCCAGATCAAATGCACAATCAAGCTATTTAATGAAAATTTGATATAAAATTGCTCTTTAATCTAGCGATTAGCATAGCAGGATTGTGCTACTGTTACTGAAATGAATACCATGCAATTTTAATTTGTATTTGTCGAATAAACAGTTATCACTGATATAAAAGGGTTAATCACCATTCTTTTCTTTCTTTTTTCTTGCTGTGACAGTAGCATTTGTGTTGCGGTTTCAGAAATATGCTATATGATATTAGTAAAAAATATGCTATATAACTTCAGTATAAAATATACTGTAATCAACCTAAATTATTTAAAAAAATATACGTTCGGTGATACATATATGGTGTAATATATAAATTGAATTATTTTAAATAGATAAGAAAAATTATTTTGTTTTAATTATTTAAAAATCATTTTACCTATAAAATTATGGTATAATTACACATAAATACTGTACCAATGTTTTTAGACGTATGAACTTTAATTTGTATTTGATGCATTCATTTTCCAAGAAGAAAACCTCTTAAAGTTTTATTTGTATTTAAATGCCTTTATTTTTTCTCAAAAGTAACTTTCATGATTGCAAAAATTACGTAAACTTTTCTGTCGTCTATGGCGACCGTATCGACATAGTTTGCGGAGAAAAAAATCAATTGGAAAATGTTTTGTTCAAGAATATTTTAAAATATTTTCTAAATTTGCATATATTGTATTTTCTTTCATGCAAGCTATTGATAGATATTTCCGTTCGGTTCGGTTCGGCATCCGTCCGTCTCGGGAGACGATGGAGTAGCGCTTATTTTTTCTATTTTTATTTTCTTTTTTTAAATTCTAGGCATCATCATCGCCTCTGATGACTGTATAGTCCCATTCTGGAGCGACAGTCTCTCAGGCACTTCGCGCAGATTAAACTGGATGACACGGAGACGGAGGCTGTCCTTGCTTTTCTCCTGGCTCTCTTTGCTGCCTGCTGATCTTCCCTTGCGGCTTCTGCAATCGTGACGCCGTCACTGACTGTGGCTCTCCAAAGATAGATATCTATCTAGCGATACACACACACACATGAACATTGATGCCAAAACGAGACAGCAACAATGTTCAAGCTTGAAACAGACTGTCGCCGCTAAGTGTTAACCTTAGTATACACTTTTACATTTACACATGCTCTTTCTCTGATATTCTGATATTTTACTCATAAATATACCATACTTTAAAACTATATTTTAGCATATATATATATATATATATATATATATATATATATATATATAGGTTATGCTTTGTGTTTGAAGTAGTGTGTAGTGTCAACATCTTAATTATGCCATTATTTTCTCTTCGAGTTACATGATCTATCCATTTTAGTTGTTGCCGCTGTTGAAAGTCCTCAAATGATGTGGTTTGTTATTTAGCACAGTTCTTTCTTTGTGATTCTATAAAACCAGTCCATAAGGTTCGAAGAAGGATGATCCTCTTTAAGACCAACAGGCTTGATTCGCTCGAAGCCATTTTTAATCATTGATCTGAAAAAGCAGTTACATATTATTTATCCGTGCATTTAAACATTGCCGGCATACCTGGTCTGCTGTTCCGGCTATATATCTCGAGTTTCTCGACAAAATCCAAAACAAAGGGTCTTTGATATTATCTATCCTGACCTGGCATCTGGACCAGTCACTTATTTCCGACCGTTTTGGCATACCCCCCCTACACACATCTATCTTTTCTATCTATATATTTTCATGGTAGTTGTTCTAATGAGCTCCTCTTGGTACTTCGGCCGCATAAATTTAAGCGTACGACTAGATTGCTTACTAGCTCTCATCGTTCTACTTTTGAAGCTATATGTAAGTGTAAATTCTATTCTAACAGTTTCTTTTCTCCCACTTCTCACCTGTGGAACTCTTTTGATTTCTTGCTTTTCTCCCTCCTACAATCTTCAAAAATTTAATTTCAACGTCATTGACCAAATTCTGTCTTCCTGAAACTGTTCTTTTATTGTCCTTTCTTCTTCACTGAAGTCTTCTCATTCTGTTCTACTCACAATATCCCAATGCGTCTTAGCAGCATTAACGCCTTTCTTGGGGTGAAATGATTAACCCTAGAACACTAACCATCAATTAAAGTTACACCAGTACTAACCATGGGTATATTATACCCGATTTTGAAAATATCAAAAAAAAAAAATGAATTATAACTTTTATTTGAAATATTTTACATGCAGGCAAACTTAGTACTTTGTTAACATTAATAGGAACTGAAAAACATATTATTCAGGTAAGGAAATCAGGTAGTGAATATTGTAATTAAAAATAGGAAAATTTGAGTTGGGTACTATATACGCATGGTTAGTGTTCTAGGGTTAAAAAATACAACTGTTATCTATGCTACGTCATTTTGTATTTGTAGGACGCTCCACTAGTAAATAATAATAGTTTAATTGCCAACTATACTGACAGGAGAAATGGTGAAATGCTTATATTGTTCGTTTTCTATTAGTCTTTAGTGTACATTAATAGATCTTACAAAAAATTGACAGCACATTTGTTACTCAAGACTTTCTTGAAAAAAAAGAACACTACTAAATACAAAAGGAAACAAAAATTAGTTGAATTCATAGAGTGTGAAAGTTTGCGAGGTATTTACTCAGATTAACTTGTTTAGGCGCTATCATTTGTCTACAACAGAAAAAAATATTTCAGTGTTGAATTTGGAAAGAGGAAAAACAAAACAAAGGACAATGTAAACGATTTAAATTATTGCAGAGAAAAGAATCTGTCTCACTTAGCGTCAATTCGTCTAGATTTTTTTTATTGTCCCTATCAACTTCTGATGATATTTCACAATGGATTAACGCAAAGTGTCAACAAAAAATGTATTATTAATCGTGACAATCCCACCAACTTCTCATAAGTGCATTCATTATATAAAAAACAGTTTAAATGAAATTCGTCTAATCAAAAAATTCCATGATTTCTTTAAAAGAATCTCCTTGCAAATAGATTGCTATAGAGAAACAACTGCAACTTTTTCTGTTGCTTTTATTAATGAAGTTTTCAAAGTAAATAAAACTTTTTTTCAGAAATGGCGCTTACAACTCAGATATCTGTCACTGGCATTATTCTACCAAATTTTGAAGTGGGAATATCCTACTCTTTCTATTTATCTTGACATTTTGGCCGACGCATTCTTCAGTCTTCTTTTTTGCCTAGAATTCAGAGATGACTCTTGTAATTATTCTATCTTTCTTTTGAATTCGTAATTCATACCCTGTTCAGTTTTATCACTACGTTGATGCATTCTTTGACCACCCTAACTGCATGAAATTTTAATCTGAGCCATTGTCATTACTTCACATTATCCTCGCCCTTGTTGTTTTTATCATTTCCTTCTTCAGCTTTCTTCTGTTGTAAAATTCATTTAGGTTTTCCTTTAGGTTATTCTAGATCGTAGCATTAAATATTTTATTGCGGGAGATTCCAGATCAGAATAGCTTTCAATAATTATCTACGCTACACAACTTACAAAGATAATCTACTTTTGCCAGGAGAACATAACCAAATAAAAATTCTACTGCTTTTATAAGATGAATAAAATAAATAACCATTTACCTAGACTTGAATAACATGAAACAAATCCACGATTAGATTTGATATCAAGGAATATGATTGATTTTTTCCGGTTTATCAACCTTTTTGAAGTTATTTAAAGCCGAAACATATTTTTATATTTTTAAAAAGATTTTGGTAATAATAATGATTCTCTGATACAAGTCTTACTTTTTAACCCATAGCTGGGAAGAGAACAGATGAATTCATACCTTTCCCAAGCGTATTTGCATATAACGAACCAAACTGGAATTCGAACTCGGCTCCTCGAAACACCACCTGTACATCCAAGCATACAGCACCAGTGGTCATCCATCTAGGTATTGACTAGGTTCAACGTTGCTTAACATCGGTGATCAGACGAGAACCGGTGCCACCAAGGAATAGAGAATGGTAAGATAAAAATGGAAATAAAGTGTCTAATTATCTTTATACATATATGATTTATGATATCACGTCTAGTATTTATTAAATAGTTCGCACATGGCAGCATGGGTTTATCATATGTATAATATAAATTCATTTCTATTGACTTATTATAGAACCAGTGTTGTCAATGATCAAGTATTAAGGTAAACATAGTTGTCAGAATAAGGTAATAATATGTTTAATATAAATTCACTACTATAGATTTTACAATAGAAAAGTATTGAAAATCAGGAAGAAAAGGATTATCATTGTTCAGGAATTAAGTTAAACGTTACTGTTAGATACACGGATAATATATGCATACTGCGAATGCATTGTTACTGGTTTTCTATTGTAAAATCACTGAAAATAATTTTAGTGTAGAAAGGCATTGTAAATGATTTGACAATACGCAGATGAAAAAAAATGAAACATTATCTACTGTGAGAAATGAATGCAAAAGTTATTGCCAGATTGACTCGACATACGGATAAAAGAAAAAAAATCTTCGAAGTTGCAGGTAATCTTAGATCAAAATATAAAGAAATTGAAGCTTGTGAAATAAGTGGAAACATTGTGGAATATGGAAGTAGTAGTTATGACCAATTACACGCTTGGAATAGAACTGATTTGTAAAAAAAAATCTTGGAAGAATGGGAAAGACGAAAAAATATGTTTTGGCTTTAAATAACTTCAAAAAGGTTGATAACCCGGTAAAAAAAACCCAAATCAATCAATCATATTCCTTGGTATCGAGTCTGATCGTGGATTTGTTTCATGTCATTCAAGTCTAGGTAAATGGTTATCCAGATGATAACTTCACTTAAATCAGAAAGAAGACTGAAGAGCATACTTGAGAACTTAAAAGCCTAGCTGTCACTTGATCCCCAGTGAGACTCACCAGAAACAACTGATGTAAAGACGTTATAAAAATGTATAACAAAACAGTGCTAGAGGATTGGGGAGACATGCTGTCACTTGATCTCCAGCAAAAGCCATCAGATACAACAGGTATGATAAAGTGGACGAAATAATAAGCATTGTTAAAAATCAGTAAGAACGATGAGTGGGGACGTTGGAGAATTAAGGAGACTTGCCGTCGCTTGATCTCCAATTAAATCCACCAGATCCGACCCTATTGAAAGCTCATTAAAGAAGAAAGAAAATTGGATCGACACAGGACTGTTTTTTTGTTTTTTTTAGAATTTACTGATCATGTCGAATTGGTTCATTTAATTAATAGAAAACGTAAAATATTCAACTGTTTGGAGGTTTCATTCCGACTGGCTGTTTTGAAAATATAGATAAATCTAAATTAGATCCATTAAAATTCGTGATTGCTAATACTTACATGGAGGTACGATGGATAGCGACTCGGGTTGAGGAGTCGAGGAACCGAGTTCGAATTCCAGTCGAGTTCATTACGTTCACTTACGTACAAATACGGTTGGGTATAAATCCATCTCTTCTCCTTTCCCCCAGCTATGAGTAAATAGCAGAACAGACTTGGTCCTATAGCCTTGGATGGTAACCGGTCTAAGAGAAGGACAACTCTAAATTCAAAACCTCCAACTATAGGTTAAATAGACTCACCAACCCGCAGTTGGCCAAGCGTAGTGAGTACGGCTACACCCCTGGAGACATCGGAAATCGGGGAATAGTTCCTTTAACAGGAGTGAGATTGCTCTGGATTTGAATTCGGAATACTCTTGACTAAAAGGTTAATTTATGAATCTTTCCATGCAAATTATTTTCATGATAGCGACATTAAATAACTTTTATTGGTAGTCCATCATCAAAATTCTCTTTTTTCATTCATCTAGACCAGTATTTCTCAACCTTTTTACTGCTGGACGCACTTGTAGAATAACTAAAACTTTGGGATGCATAAAGTAAGATTAGTCATAAAATTTGAAGATATGAAATTTTCATTTAGCATTCCCAAATATTAGCGATATAGTTTTCTTTTAAAGGGATTTATGAAGAATCTATTTTTTTTTTTTTTTTTTTTTTAGAATGGCCAATAATGACTGATTTAAATCCCTTGCAGAAGCTGAAGGGGAAAGTATTATCCACCCCTTCTTAAAGATTAAGGAACTTAGCATCCAGTTTAAAATATCAAATAACAAAACTTGACTTAGACATGGAAGCCATGTGCTTAGTGTCATTAACTTTTTAAATAAAGTTTTTTTTAAATATAAAAATTATTCGTAAACTACCCTTCTGTTAACTTGGGGCACATCTGGCTAACTTTCTTGACACTGAAAGAGCCAAGATAAATCCATAAAAAAGGACTTCTAATTACTCAGCTAAAGAGGATTGCCAGTGCTTTTCTTAGGCAGTATTTCTATCAATTGAATTGTGGATCGAAGGAAGATTAATATATCGAGAGAACAATCATGTACAGCCGATTGTGGAGACGAGGGGCAATTTCGTCACGTCCTTTGAGAATAAGTTATTGACCAACAGATAAATAGTTACCTCTAATTGACTTGCAAATGAATCAGGAATGATGGCTTGATAGAAAAGCGCATAGGCCAGGATGGCAAAAAACGAAAGTATAAAATTCTGACGTGAAAATAATAAAAGAAAGAAAGTGTTGTTCGCAGATGTATGTAGTACATAAAATTGCATCGTAAAAATATATGTCCACCTCTGTATGCAATGATGTTTACATTAACTTGTAAATGTTATTGCTTATTCAATGATCAAAATTCAAGAAGGAGTTATGTCACTTCAAATTTGCCATCAGTAGATATTAAGAATTTTATACTTTCAGGGCGCCTTTTCGTTTGGAATCAAGAATATATTGAAGGCATCCCTATACAAAATGGTAATCCCCACCCAACAAAACGGACACATGTTTGCAGTAACTTTGCTTACCTTTTCGACTCTCGTCAAACCAGACCTCTCTCTGCCTTTTTAGCTTTCGTGCAAATCGGGCCCATGTTTACCGTTTTGACGCGTGCAAACCGGGCCTGTGTGAAGATTTTTGACTCTTGCGCATACCGGACGTATGTCTTCCCGCAAGTGAATTTATCAGATCTTCTTTCTTCGTTTGTGGGATAACCAACGATAAGACTGTTTTAAAATGGAAAACTTTTTGAGTTTTCTGGAAATCTTCCTTATTTAACGATCCAATCTTGTTCCAACGTGTTCAACAGGATTCGGGACACGAAACTGAATAGGACTTGAGAGTTGTTTCATAAATTTCACGATCTACCATTTTTTCGTGTATTTTAAATATGTCTAATATTCAGTGGTGTTGTCAATGGTGTTCTTCATGGTTGATGCATAGAATCTTTTCTTCGTTATTTGATTTCAGTACTTGTTAGAAATGTTGTGACTGTCAATGTTTGAATTGTAAATTTCGTAGGTGATCTCGAACTATTTCGTATTCCACATATGGTACACAGTCTACAATATACACTGTGTGCCAAATTATTATCAAGATCACTTTTTTTCTAATATTTCAAAAACCGTCCAATCAATTCACACAAAATTTTCACACAATGTTAGCAACACTGACCTGCGCAATTATTAGAAAGGTTTAGTAAAATTCCCAGAATTGAGCACACAAAACGTTTATTAATGTTGCACGTGAATGTTTACGACCAAAAGAAGCTAATAAATAAGATAATCAAACAAATAATAACAGATAAAAACAAAGCACAGTTTTAAACAAATTAATAGGGAATGTGCTTTCCCTGTTTTGAAAGTCGACGATCCATAGAATTTTGTTAATTGTAGGATGTCATCTACTGTAATGCCGCGAGATATGTCAAGAATTGCTTCCCACAACTCAGCGTTGCTCCTGAATTGTCGTCCGTTGGCGTACAGTCTTCGCTTCATGATGTTCCAAAGGTTTTCGAATGAGTTCAAATTCGGAGAATTTGCTGGCTACTTCATTTTTCGATGTCCATCGAAGCCTAACTATTTCAAATATTCAGTAGTCTTGTGAGCAGCATGTGAGGGACGATTATCTTGCATAAAAACAATGGTCCTTCTGAAGGCAACTCTTTGCCTTTTCATCCACGGTTCAAGGTGCTCCTTCATAAACGCTATGTATGCATCAGCAGTCATTTTGACGCCATCTGGTACTCTCCATGGGCCCACTAATGTTTGTTCTAATAATACCACCCCAGATCATTATGCCTCCACCGCCATGTGGGCGTCTCAAACGCTGATGGCGATTCTGTCCGTTCATTACCTAGCCTTTGCACCATCTATCTGGCCCATCAAGTGTTGCTCGAGTTTCGTCTGTGAACAAAACTTTAGTGAAGTCAATCTTCATATTGCTCTCGGCCCATTTCAATCGATTTTGAATGTGATTTCTCGTCAACGGAGACTTCGATACAGGTTTGACTGTTGTTGCTATTTCCATCAGATACTGACACCGAGTACTTTTAGACACAGTAGGATCCCCAATGCAACTGAAAAGCTCTTGACTGGTAAGTCCAGGGTTCTTCGTGGCCTCTCGTTTAAGTCGTGACATGAGACGACGTGAAATGAACTTCAGCTTGCCTTTATCTGCCCTTTTGCGTACTTGTGTAGGGTCGGCAGTGAACTTTTTCACTATTTGATGAACCTCCCTATCATTTTAGAAATTTCTAGGGTAGATTTACTTTTTGAGATTTCTGAGGTGATAGTTTTCTTTTCAGCATCACTTAAACTGCTTTTACGGCCCATCTTTTCACTAAATTCTTACACTTTTCTAATAATTTGGCACGCTCAAATCCCCGTGCTGATAACAAATATGGCGCCAGTTTGTTTACATTGCGCAGATCAGTGTTGCCAGCATTGTGCGTAAATTTTGTGTGAATTGATTGGACGGTTTTTCAACTATTAGAAAAAAAGTGATCTTGATAATAATTTGGCACGCAGTGTATATTGACCTACAGTCAAGAACGAGAATAAGTCAACTATATCTCCTGCAGAGGGGTAAGTCACTTCCTTGGGGGATGTTTTCAGACTCAAATATAAGCCCGCCAATGTTAACCTATAGACTCAAGTATAAAGCCGAGTCTAGTATAATAAGGAACTTATTTCGACATTAAATAACCCAACAAAGGTTGGTATGTCGTGGAATCCACCAACCTAACTGTACAATACCAAATACACCGTGTTACTATAGTTATACACGGTTATTTACTCTAATTAGGTGATAGTAAGGTAGTAGATGTAGAACGCCAGCAATGATAAGAATCGTAGAATAGTAAGGCAGTAGGATTTACTGATTTATTTTTTACGGCTTACCAACCCTTTGGGTTTTTTTTTAAGCCGAAACTTGATTGTAGGATGTTACTGTAGCCGGTGTTCCCAAGTTAACCCTATCTAAGTACTGATCAGGTTCGACACTGTTTAATTTGGGAGATCGAACGAGACCCGGTATTTTCAGTTTGATTTTACCGTAAGCAAATGGGGGAGGATGACACCAGTGTTGGTAGTTGTCAGGTGACAAGGTAGTTAGGAGGATGACGCCAGCAATTATAGGGTCATCATTTAGTAGATGAATGGTATCAAATTTCGTACAAGTAAAAGAAGAGAATGATGTTAGTAGCAATAGTATTCGAAAGGTAGGTGTAGAATAACATCGTCTGTGATGATAGTAGCAAACCAACCACTTGATATCTCTTTAATGAATAGCCTACGGTGGAGTAATGGATAGCGGCTCGGACTAAAGAATGGGAGAGCCGAGTTCGAATTCCAGTTGAATCAATTACATTTACTTACGTGCTAATACCCTTGGGAATGGTATGAATCTTCTTCTTCTCAGCTATGGGTAAATACCAGGACAGGCCGAGTTCTATAGCCTTGGATGACAACTGGTGTACCGCAGAAAGAAATGGCAATCTACTGCGGGAAAAAATCTGTCTCGTCAGTCAGGTATCGAAAGATGCATGATCGCCTAAGCGTGTATCACTGAAGGAAAGTGGTCATATTCTTTACGTAATTACTGTACAATAACGCTTATACATTAAAATTACTTTTTTTTGTTGATTAGTATGCTTTGAAACCAGAAAGCTGGGAAAATTTAGCTAAAGTAAACGCAGGTGAATATGCCTCAAAAGTGTAAATAAATCGATATATACAAAAAAAAAAATTAATTGATACTGAATGTTGAGAATTACCTTCTTCCTGTCGTCTTTTCAGAAAATCGAATTTGGTTCATATTTGGATTTTGGATGAGTGATCTTCGACATTCATTATTCTTAAAGACAAAAAAATCTCTACACTTATACCGTAACATTATCGGTATTGGAGAATGTGAAGAATCTTATCATTGTAACTCTTTTGTAAGGCACGAACCTCAAATTTAGTACACTTTTTATTTCAGATTTAGTCTTGGCTTCTCGACTGTTATATGGGAACAAAAAGCGATTATGGCCATATCACGTTGAAACACCGGTTAAGCAACGTCGAGTGTAGTTAGTACCTAGAGGGGGACCACTTGGGAATACCAGGTGATATAAGCTTGGATTTGCGAGTAATGTAATGGATAACGGTTGGCAATTGGAAATCGGAGAGCAGAGTTTGAATTCCAGTCGCATATACCCTTGGAAAAGGTGTGAATCCATCTCTTCCTCCTCCTTCTATGGATTAAATAGTAGAACATGTATCATTAAATCACTTAATTCCAAATATTTCTTAAAAATCCAAAAATATTTTCTGGCTTTAAATAACCTGCAAATGGTTGATAAGCCGTAAAAAAACAAATCAATCAAAAACTAAGCTGGAAAAATCGATTAGGATTAACCTGAAAGCAAAGAAATGACAAATATAATATGCCCTATTATTCCTGTTGTAATCTCTATAATAAATAATCAAATAAAACAAAAAGGACATTTTGGGAAACTTGATCCAGAATAGTAAAGAATTAAGCTTTCATTCTCATTGCTACAATTAAAGAATATAAAAATAGGAGCAAAAATTATGACCTTCCAGATTTGTTGCTGTAGATTAAAATGAAAACAAAAAACAAAAAAAGGTGATGCCATCAAGCTTTAAATATCTGCCGAGTGCTGTCCAGTGACGAATGAGAGCACTTAAATCTCGAAGTGACAAGAAGAGAAATGAAACGAGATGAATAACGATAAAAAAATTGACAGAAAAAAATTCTCGTGATTTTCCGAGTTTATTTGTTTCTGTCTTTCTTACTTGTTAAATCTCTTCATCTTGTTGCCGTGATATGAGAATAATCATTGATCACTTAACCTCGCCACATCTCGTTCTTCTCTCGCGAGATTGAAATCCTGAATCTGTCAAAAAACTCTTTTTTCACCCTCCACCGAAAAGTTTCCGGTGAAACTGAACATGACCGATAATTGACTGTTGGGAATTCATATACTGAAGATGATAGAATAAAGAAAAGAATAAAAATCTCTGGAATTTAAACAGAAAAAGACGATGTCATAGGCGCATGTAAGCAATACATCACACAAAATTCACACGCCTGAATGCTTACACATGCATATACATACATACATATATATATATATATATATATATATATATATATATATATATATATATATATATATTGACAGCAGTAATAAAATCATATTTATATATATATATATATATATATTTACAGCAGTAATAAATATATATATATATATAAAACGTTTTGACACATATGAATTTGGCTTCGAGGATTTTAAATGACTATCTAGTGATATCATTTAGATTAATTTAATAACTAAGGCTTACACCTACATTCCATTGAAACACGAGTTTCCATACGATCATCGAAGTTAACCAACGTTGAGTCTCGTCACTGCCGTGATGGGTGACCGCTTGGAAATAAAAGGTGCTGTAAGCCTAAATGTGTGGGTGGTGTAATAGATAATGACTCGGAATTGTTAATCGGAAAGCCGGGTTTCAATTCCTGTTGGGTTCGTTATATTCACTTACGCGCATATGACTTTGAGAAAGGTATAAATCTACATCTCCTCCCATTTATGGGTTAATTAGTAAGACTTGTATCACTGACCCATTATTATCCCAAACGCTGTCTTGCATAGGATGTCTCAAAGGTCATCTAGTTTTTTTAAAAATGTCATATGTCAGATTTTTCATACTTTTTATAATTTTGTTATAACTTAGATTAACAGGGAAATTACCCATGGAAAAATACGCAACAGAACAGAATGTTTATCCTTTTGTAACTAAAAAGAGTGACAAGGCAGCACCCAATTTGCAATACGACAGACTACTGAATGGCCCAGATCTGAAGGAGAAATATATGGACAGTGTGAAAAGCAGATCCGAAGGAGAAAATTAAAATGGAAACTCCAAGTGGGACACATTAAGAGCTCTAGTAACATTAGCAATCGAGATCATCACAAAGAAAAATAGACAAAGAACAAAAGAATGGATGACAGATAAAATCCTCAACATGATGAAAAAGAGAAAAAAGAAGCAATGCCAAGCTACAACACAGGATATAGAAATTTGTACAAAGAAATTAGGTATCAATGCAGGCAGGTTGAATAGGAATGACTCAACGAAAAATGTCCAAAAAAAGAAAAAAATACGAACGAAATGACGAAACAGAAGAAACGGCAAAATATATAGAAATACCGAGAGACAAACAGCATTGGCCAAATTGAAACAAAGCAGCAGAACCAAACAGAATTATAATAGAGATGCTGGTAGCTTTAAATGATTTAGGCATAGACAAGATTATAAACATGATAAATTAAATCTATAATAATGATGATATACCAGAAGACCTAAGTAGATCTATTGTCATAGCACTGCCTAAGAAGCCAAGTGCAAACGAATGTGAACTCCATCAAACAATCAGCCTAATGAGCCATATTACAAAACTCACCATCCGAATTCTGATGAATAGAACGCGCAGTAGAATCAGACAGGAAATAAGACAGTAACCGTGCGGATTTGTTAAAGACACTGGAATAAGAAACGCGATATTTATCCTCTGAATGATATCACAAAGAGCAATATAAATGCAGAAGAACTTAATAAACTTGATATATTTGGGAAGGACCTTAGAATGTTTCAGAACCTATAGTGCCATCAAACCGGATCCGGATAGAAAATGAATTTAGTAAATATACAAAAAGACAAAGGGGAGTAAGACATGGATGTGTCTTCTCACCAGATTTATTTAGCCTATATTCTGAGGTGATTCTGAGAGAATTAGAAACCCTACCAGGATTAATTATTGACGGCCACAATCTTAACATAAGACATGTAGATGTCACAGTGTTGATAGCAGGAACAGAAAGGAAACTAGAACTGCAGAAGGTGGTGAAAGAAAGCGAGGAAAAAAAAGGACTAAACATCAAGAAGACGGAATGCATGGATTTTAGTAGAATGAAGAGCGCAACGTGCAAATTATAAATCTGGGAAGTGTTTTCACAGAGATCGGAAAGTGCGAGACGGAAATCGGAAGGCTCACTGGAATAGCCAAGGATTCATTGCAAAAGCTAAGCAAAGTATTAAGAAATAGAAGAATTTTGTTAGAAAGAAATTAAAGAGTACTGAACTGTTACGTAATATCAATCCTCTTGCATGGCAGTGAATGCTGAACAATCTCCTCACAGACGAAGTGGACATTAGAAGCAGCAAAAATGTAGTTCTACAGGAGGATGCTGGGGATACCATGGACTTAACATGTGAGCAACGACGAAGTTTTAGGGAAAATGGAAATTATTTAACTTAATATCAGGAAGAGACAATTGAAATTTCTAGGGCACATAACGAGGAAAGAGGGCTTGGAATATCTAATACTCACATGACAGACTGAAGGAAAGAGACACAGAGGAAAACTACGCATAACTTACATAGTGATCTTGTGTAAATGAATGGCGGAACAAATTTTACGACAAATAACAAAAAGACAACATTTATTAAAAGCTAAAAAGGACAGGAAATTTTAGAGGACCATGATCGCCTACGTTGTCCTGGAGGAATACGGCGCATGAAAGAAGTTCCAAAGAGAATACTGTCGACATTTCAATGCCATAAACCAACAATGGATTTCATGATTCATTGCTAGATTCAATATGGCCCCAAAGATGACTTGCCACAATATGAAAGGCCACATACAGACTGTTCGCAGATGAATCTTGAACATGTGCGAGTCTGTTAAACAAGACCCAGAAACATTGATTCACAAACACTCTGACGAGTTGAATATGTCTCAGATGGCATTGCTTTGTATACTAAGAGACAATTTGCACTTGTAACCATACAAACTGCAATTTGTACAGAAGTTGCAACTGACATCAACAAGGCTTAAATTACTCAGGCTAATTTCAGAGCCTAGTTAATAAAGATATGGAATTTATTCATTAGCTGAGTATGTGTTATAAAGCTCATTTCGATTTGAATGGATTTGGATTCTTTCCTCAGTTGTGAATTTTTCCAAGGGTAATTTTCCTATGTTAATTGAATTTCTGAAAATGAAAAGAAATAAAAATAGGGAAATCTGACATTTTTAAATACCGAGGTGACATTTGGGACACTTTTTATTTCGTTCTGTATCGTTTTACTGAAAAAATATTGGGTTGTATAGATACCTGTTTGGTAGCCATACATGCTACTACACGCCATTAACATGGAGAAAATAACAGTAAAGACAATGATTATTAGTTCATAATAGTTATTTAAAGGCAATGTCAATCGTTATCTTGTCTTCTTAATTCCTGTTCTTTATTGTTCTTCCTCCTTAATAGTGTTTTTGTCAAATTATCTAACACTCAGTAACCCCTTGCATTTTAGTGGCTTTATTGCTTTGGTTGGGGTGAAATGATTAAAAACCTTCCCCTTAGAAATGAATAATGATAACAATTCTATTTTGTTACGAAATAATTATGTTCATCAACGTTATCTTTTATTCTTCGTTTTTTTTACGTAAAGGTCAATACATTCGGCCCTGACGTAACACGGTCTATACATCATCAGTCAGTATTTGTCGAAATTTAATAATTAAAAAATAACCAGTTCTTGTAAAGGCTAAATACAGGATGTTCCAAAAGTCGCATTACCATTGATAATTTTTTTGTAAATTTTATATTTATTTACCATAATGGAATCATGTTTCTGCATGTGACAATATATTATTAAAAAAATTATTAGTCGAGTTATGGAACATGATGCCTTGCAAATTTTCCTTGGTTGCTATTTCACAAGTGTATGTTTTCTGCCAATTGACGCGTAACTTTTGGAATACCCTGTATAATTGATTACAAAGAAAAATAGAATGAAAAATCTTACAATACAAGGGAAGTTTCATTGGTATCAGTGTTCTTTTTAAAGTAATAGTCAAAGGAACACACAATGGAAAACGAAATAGAATCTGATTTCGATCATATGGTAAAATAAAATATCTCGATCATATGGTAAAATAAAATATCTCGATCATATGGTAAAAAGCGGGTATATTTACACAATGTTCTAAAGATCACAGGAAATAATTTCAATAGCTGGGCTTCAAGATCGCCAAGTAGCAATCGAAACCATTATATTAATAACAGTCTATGCGACTAGTGTGCTATTTCTCCAAGTCGAAGCCTACATCTCTCTCCCTTTCATATATATATATATATATATATATATATATATATATAAAAAAACACGAAAACCTACTAAACTCCGTCCACAACATACTTGTGGAAAATACAGTAACAATAATATCATCCACACATAAAAATCGGCTAAAAGTAACGGACGCATTAATAGTAAAAAAAAAGAAGCCAACACTCAATAACATTAAGTATGATCAAGGTCACAACGCGCTGACCGTGTTTGGCAAGAAAACATTTCCATCACTACAGATGCACAGATATAAAACTACATATTTAAAAAAAATTTATAATGGCTAGAATTTGGGCAGTTTTTACTTTCTTTACGCTTTGGAGTGTGTGCGCTCTAGTATAAATAGTGATATATATATATATATATATATATATATATATATATATATATATATATATATATATATATATACATACATACATACATATATATATTTGCATGTATACACACAAACATTCATATATATACACTGACTTTATATATATATATTAGCAATTTCTGGAAATAACTGACCAATCGCGATTCTGCTTTTAAAAAACGGAAGCCCTCTCACTTAGATGAAATATAAAATACAAAAAAAATGTACTACAAATCTTATTAATCTTTATGACATTTGAAAAAGAAAATCTTGCAATCTCGCTCTTGAACGTTGTCACACGCAAATGCATCAGCAACAACCACTACAACAACAATAAAAAGAGATACATTGAGGACAACCAAAATGAAATGATTTACAACAGCGTCCTGGACCGCGAATTTCTCTTTCAATGAAGTAACTGAATTCGTGTTCACTGGCAAGCGCCAACGCCCCCAGCCACAAAAAGCAGGGAAAAAAAAAAAAAAAGAAAAACACGAAACTGAAATAAATAAAAAGAATTGGAAACGTTGTTATTTTGAGAGAAAAAAAATCTAAAAACTGCAACCATTGTTTCTATTTAAGTTTTAAAAAATTAGAAGCGTTTCGTGGAATAGGATCATATATTTATTCTTGGGAAACATTGCTTTTGCAAATATTTTCTACACTTTACGAAACCTATCAATTGTGAAAAAAAAAAAAACCCGCAAAAACAAAATAATAATAATAATAATATGACTAATAATACCATTAACTCTAAAATATAATAAAAATAATAATAGGAGTAGAATCCCAAAAATAAAAACGAACTAAAAATATAGAAAAAGGTATATTTTTCTTAATACTAATAATAGAAAACTGGAGTCATGGAAATTTCACGAGTATTGTCAACTGGGGTTATCTATTATCTCTTGTCCATGCTCTTTTTTTATCCTTTCTTTGGATATTCTCATTCTCTCCCTTGTCTCTTGCATGCTTTTAACTGAATGTTATACAAACATGGCATTAGTTTCGTATGCGAAAAAGCTATAAGGAATATATTCTATTGCATCTACGCTTTTTCCTTTCGTTTTCTTTATCTCTCAATAAAGATTAAAATGCATCGCAATTTTTACGTTTTTCCATCTCTAACAGGCTTTCAATCTTGTGCTTAATGTCTCATGATATCCAGTCAGCAAGCCTTTCTGTGTTTCTCTCGTTTCCATCCCTTCCTTACCTATTTCCCTATAATCACAAAACACACACACACACCTTTCACGCATTTTTCTTTTGAATTTGTTTTTTTTTACCTCTAATTTCACACATTTCTTTTCCCTTTCTTCCTCTTACTCACTTTCACACCATTTCCTCCACGATTAATATTAGTCTTCTTGTCCAGAAAGTGTTATTGATTCCAACTCGGGAGGATCAGGATTGAGCAGATACTAAACTTTGATCTGACGTAGAAAAAAAAAAACAAAAAAACAAAACAAAACAATCATACAAAAAAAAAAAAATAAAAGTGAAGAATAATAGTATAGATATATAAGGTACGTGAGGATGACAGTTTTGCCTAAAATTGTTGGGGAGCTTTTCTTTTTCTTTTTAATCAATTCACTTCAAGCAAGGCGATAATTCCTCTAGGACGCAAGGTGTTACTGGGCATGAAATAGGATGAAAAAGACAATAGAAGGAACCGGAAACCCAAAACTAAACCGGAAACAAGAGATAAAGCTCTACACTTGTTCAAAAAATCGAGATTGAGAGTGAACTAGATGACTGACAAACCTATTTAATCCTATTACCTGGAAATTAATGATCAATAATAGACAATTCATGTTAAAATTATCCCGCCATGGGAAAAATGAACCATGGAAAATTAAATTAAAAAAAATATCTTAAACAAAAATATTATTTTTTATTATTCAATCAAACTTTACTGTCCCATTCCACCTCTCTATCTATTATCTACACATCTATCTCTCTAGATAGATAGAGCGAGAGGGTGAGAGAGAAAGAGTAGAAGACCGTGTGTGGGTTTGCGTGTTGTTGTATTAGGAATACGTGTTGTTTATTTCCTGCTAGATGGTCCAACTACAAGAAAATTGCCGGACTCAAGTTAAGTCCAACTGAAGATGTAAAGAAGACAAAAAAACAAAATATATATATATATATATATATATATATAAACAAATATATGTATTAAACAGCACGATTTTACAATGGACATAGACAATAACATTTGTGTGTGTGTGAACATTTGAGTCTGTTCTTTGGTGAATGTTCGTACGTACGTGTATGTGCGTATAATGTTCATGGCGTCTTCCACAAATGGGAAGATGCGAATATTACATTGTAGTCGCTGAAATGAAGAAATGTAAAAGAGAACGAGGCGAGAAGTCTCCCAGTATTTATAGTATAGGGAGAGTGACCCCTAGTGACAATTATGGAATTAAGGAGGAGCTAACTCCGACAAGTGCATAGAGAATAACACTACCAGTTACATGCTTCTTCAAAGCAAAACTCGTTCCACATTGTTTATATCAGTCAATGCTCTGTCTCCAATATTGAGCACCCTTACCCAATGAATATGACAAACATTTTAACAATCTATATACTTCTAAAGAATTAATGTATTTTACTTTATCATCAGATATATTTTTTATTACTTCAAACGTTATTTTTAGTAGAGTTAACGCTCCGTTTATTTTAAGTAGTATTCATTTCGTCTACTGGCTTTCGAAAAAACTTAAAGATAATCTGTTCACCGACAGGATTCGAACCTGCGTCCCCATGTAGTACACAATACTGTTTAAAACAAACGGAGCGTCTACTCAATTACGGGTAGCCATTAAAAATTAACGTTTGAAGTAATACAAATATATACATATATAAGTTTGCTTAAAGATTTCTTTTTTCGATATTTCAGACTGTCATATATATATATATATATACGTGTATGAGTATTTGTCTGTGTTTGTTTGTGTGCGCCCGTGCACGCATATGCAATAATGCCTATACAACTCCCTTCTTAGAGGATTGTTTGTCACTAACTCATTCACTACTCCTTTAATCATTGTGGCCTGCCAATAACGAGATATTTTTGTTAAGCCTCCTGAGATGGCTCGCTTTCATACCTTTCCCAAGCTTATCACCGTAACGTTAACATAAGCAACCCTCTGCAGACGAAATTCGAACGCGCTTCCTTGGCTATTTTACGTGCTGATAATTTGTTTTACCAAATCTCATTCGGCAGCACCCCCCACACACACACATCCATTATAAAGAGAAACAGGTAAGCAACAGAGAATGAATGAGAAAGAGTAAAATAAATAAAAAAAAGGGTCCAATCATTTAAAAACATAGGTGCGCATGCGCACACGTAGAGTATAACTTAAATATAGGTTTTCTTTACATCTAAAAATTTGGAAACGGTTGCATCGCTTCCCAGCTAGAAATAAGGACAGTGAAGGGATAGCATCTCAAGTCATAACTGAAGCCTTTCCTTTATAAGCTCACACTCCATGCACAAAACTTCAACAACAGACAACAATACTAATATATTTACAGCTTAGTTATTTCTTACATCATTTTTTTCTCCTCTTGGATGAAGCTATGATATTCTTTTGTCAACTCACTAATACGATTAGACCCTCGTCAGTTTCACGCCTTTTCTATTTTCAGGGTTTCATCGTTGCTCGTCGTCATTCTAATAGATTCATCTTTCTTTTATTCGTTCCCAGCCTTGAGCGACGACACACTGCGTCTCTATTGAATAGTTGTGCATTGGTGTTGAACTGAGTCTCTCGTAAACAAGAAAAATGATCTATCTATCTATCTATCTATCTATCTATCTATCTATCTATCTATCTATCTATCTATCTATCTATCTATCTATCCGGGGATGTTCGTGCTTATATTTCTATCTACATCTAATTATATATATGCGTGAGATATTCATTTAGAAAAATGTTAACCTTCGCAATTCCTCTTTTGCGTTTAGTAAATCAATACCTTTACACTCAAACTATATGCTTAAAAAGTGTTTTTTCAAGAGAAAAGAAACAGTAATTTCAATAAAATAATGATCGAAACAATTCTTTTCCAATGTTACCTTAATTATTTTTAATCATATTAAACAATAATTAAATAGATTGAATTGGGATTTACGAAGTAAATATTCGTGGCAAGAATTTGGAATGCTTGTGAACAATCGACCTGTCATGTTTAATTATTGTTATTGGCTAAATAGCTTCAAACATTTAATCAAACTTCAAATAGCAGATGAATCACTGCTCACGAATATTTTATCTACTGCTAAATTAAAGTCTTAATTTAGATAATTGAAGAGGCGACATGTCTATATAATTACGGCTATTAGCGACTCTTCCAGTGATAACCTCTCTATCAGGTTATTCTGGAATAACCTTTCTATCAGGTTATTCCAGAATAAGATTTCTATTCGGTGACTCAGACAGGAGGTGATCAGAGTTATATCAAGGGTTCATACAGAAATCGTAAAAACTGAGAAAGGACTTCATCGCGATATTTTCGCAGTCATTAAAAATCTGCTTTTTTTTTCATTGATTTTTAGTGATCATCACCCGCTACATAACCTTTTCACCCTTAATCTATCATCTGTATATGTATAGCCAAGGTCGCTCCACTTACTCGCCGAACTAGTGAAGGTACCTAGTATAGACTCAATGAGAGAACCAAACATGAAAAGAATGAAAAAAGCAGACTTGCTGGAGTTGAACAAAGGCGTGTCACTGAGTTCATTCAGAACGTTAGGCTGAAAGAAACCAAGAAAAAGATAATAATTTGAATACTATACGACATAATAAAAAAATACTTCATATCAGATCCCCCGTTTATTATACGAAGAACAGAACAAACATCGAATAAAAAGCAACAGAGGAAAATTACATGGAATAATTCAAATACATTAAACAATACAAAAAGAATGAAGATTGTATCATACAAAATGTTGTGTGAAAAGCAAAGATGAAATAAATGGTTGGAAAATAAAAGAAATATTTGAAATTTTTCAAACAATACAGAAGCAAACTAAAGAATTCTTATTTTATGTGCTGCATCTTTTTAAGAGGCGACCGATCATGACTATCCAGTCGTTTGTTAAGTAAATTTAAAATAGTTGTAATTGTTTTGCCATCAATACCTACAAACCTACAAAGGTAGGTTAGTCGCTTTAAATGGTAACTTCTGCAAACCCTCGTTCCTAGTTATACGCCACAGAAATTTCTATTAATTCTTTCGTATAAATGTTTTTGTTCTTCGTATTTCCTTTTAAAACTTCCAAAAACATTTTAGATTAAATGAATAATAAGGGATTAAAAAACGAATAAAGGATCTAAAACATGGTGTAAAAACAAGACAAAAGAAGAAGATAGTTTAAAAAAATTAAAATTCTTGAACTGAGAAATTCTGAAAATATAAGAAAACCGTAGTGAAGGGAACGGGACAGCAATTCACTAACTTTCCTAAGAAATCATTGGCAATAATAAAGAAAAGGAATCTGTGCAGAGACACGATCAATAATCTCCTGCAGATACATACCAATAAAAACAATATATATATATATATTTATAGATATGACTAAAAAAACTAGAAGCACTAATAATGAGAAAAAAGCCAACATTCAGTAACCTCAATTATGAACACGGCCACAATGTAATGACCGTGTTTGTAAAACATTCCTATAGCTCTAGATTCAAATACAAAAAAAAAAAAAACTCATGCATTTAGTTAAAAATGAAAAAAAAAAAAATCACCCTCGATAATGGCTAAAAAAATAACCGGAAGCGCATTGATAAGCAGAAAAACATTTGGACAATTTTGATGCACTTGATGTCCAGAAAAGTAAACACTTATACTGATACAAAATAAAATGCTTAATCGCAGGAAAATTGTCATTTGTCTTTAATGAAATATGTATAAAAGAGAGACTGCTGGCCAAATACACAATAAGATATATATATATATATATATAGTGTAATTGGAAATATTTAATATACGGATTAACCCCTTGAGAAGAGGACAGAGTAACATGAAACTACGGAATCAGGGACAATTACAGTTCAGTCATTCTTTTGTATATAAAAAAAATATTATATATATATATATATATATATATATATATATATATATATAGAGAGAGAGAGAGAGAGAGAGAGAGAGAGAAGGATTAAAAGATAATATGGATTAATTAGTAGAGCATATCGTATATATTTTCATTTTTACAGTTCTTTACGCCAAAGTATCTTTCATGAGAAAATCTGAAAACGATGTATGATTTCAATATATATATATATATGTAAGCAAATATATGGATATAAATCCGACAGTATGAAAGAAAAATACAGAAAAAACAAAATTCTGAATATGCAT
>CAHIKZ030000035.1:912500-985000 GCA_903632075.3 Acanthosepion pharaonis | reverse complement strand
AAACGTGTTTTAATAGTTAATCAGCGTGTCTCCAAGATCAGTTGCAACTGAGGTGTGAGTTCGCGCCTTACTAGGTATTCCATAGCTGGTGGCTTTGTGAGACAGCTAAGCTACACTTAATAAATCAGAAAATAATAACATCTTGGAAAGAAAAAATGATGCTGACAAAATCTTCCTCTCTATATATTTATGTGAGAGAGAAATAAAGATACTTTTGTAGTTTCTTTTTTCTCCTTTTTCTAATATCACTAATCGTCCTCCATTTTCTTTCTCTTCATACTAGCTTGCAAAATATGTCTTTTTTTTTCATATGACCTTCTCCGTCTTAGCTGCATACATCAAGACATACACTTAATCTTACTTTTTATAAATACTATATAGGTTTTACCGATGGATTAGGGGTTACCAGAGTAGGCCTACACTTGGCCATCATGTTTGAATTTCTGTCCAAATCGTTCAGCATCCAAGACGCTCTTGATTCACGGGACATTTTTTTTTCTTTCCGAAATAACATTTCTCATTTTCATATTGAATTACCTCATTTTTCAGTTCGCTTTTGGAATAAGAATGATCTTGAACAAAAAAATCAACACCCTCGACCAAGTATTCCAAGAAGTAGGAATTAGAATAAACTTTTCTAAAACAGAAACTATGATCTGGAATTGAAATGAAAATAATGATGGCATATAACCGGAAACCAACATAAAATTTCTGGATATGTAATTAATAAATACTAAACATCTCAAATACCTCGGTGTATGGATCAGTTATAACAAGGTTAGTATAGGATATAAGGAAACTGAACATAGAATAGCCTGCGCTAGGTGTATATCTGCCCAATATCACCAGAAGGTACAAAACCAAAACATTAACTTAAGAATTCCAATGATGTTCTCAAATAGCTCATCAGATCAAGTACGACACCCGAACCGTTCAGAAATGTCTAAACTATTACACCGGTTTCAAGGATTTAAAATTATTAAAATAGCCTTCAGTGAAGGAACACTGCAGGGATTTAGAGAAAACTATCCTTCTTCGAAACTCATGGAGTTGTGCAACAGATTCACAAAGAATTGTACCAAATAATAGAAACGACTTGAAGACTTTCAAGAACAGCAACAATTAAAATGGATAGCACAATGTAACTATAAGAGAAAATAATGACAGTAAAAATGTTAACGTTCTACACAATTTCGAATAAATGTTTAGGAAGGAATTCCCATCAATACTAGAAAGAGTGATAAAAAGGCTTTAGAAAACTATTTTCCTGATAAATTGTATTAATAGAAAGATTTTAGAAATTTTATCCAATATTAGCACTGGCTTTTCGGTTAATGAATGCCAAATGTTTTCTTATGAGGAAAGAGCTAATATTACCATAACAATAAGAATTATGTTTCTACAGGATACTTAAAAGAAGTATAAACATTTAATTCATGCCCCCTCCCAAGTGATTTGTGCTTGGGATTCTTAAGATATTTGATGAGGTGAATGAGTTTTATTTTCAAGACAATGATTCGCTTTTCTATTTTCGTTTTGAAGTTAATTCTTATCTCGCGGAAGCATTTCTGGGAAAATGAACTGGACACAGAGGCAAGCTGATTTTGTTTTATTGATTGATCCGTCTTCTACGGCTTATCAACACATACAGGTTATTTAAAGCCAGAAAATATTTTTACATTGTAAGAATTATTTTGATTTAGTGATACAATTCTTACTAATAAACCCATATCTGTGGAGAGGAAAAGAGTTGAATCCATACCTTTCTTAAGGGTATTTGCGCGTAAGTGAATATAACAGACCCGTCCGGAATTGGAACTCGGCTCTCCGATTAATAATTTCAAGCCATTATTCATTACACCACACGCGCATCCAAGCATACAACACCTAGTATTTCCAAGCGGTCACCCATCTAGGTACTGACCAAGCTCAACGTTGCTTAACTTCGGTGATCCTACGGGAACGGTGTTCAGAGGCAAATTGAAATAACCCTTGCGTTTTTTTCTGTTATATTCCTCGGGAAGTACCGTAAAGCTTGTACGATTACAAGTGACAGAATTGTTGTATAATGCGCCTAAGTTGATACATGCAACTCAATATTTTAATGATTGGAACCCTGCCTTACTACAGAAAAGTTCAATAGTTTAAAATAAGGTGTAACGTTTAATACTCTTCTGTTTAAAGTCTATAAGAATATTAATCCTTTATCAAAAATATTTCACAATCTTTTAACTAATGCCTATAGCTTCAATAAACAAAATGTGAGGTAATAATCATTGAATTTCTTAGTGTCGATGTTACCTAAGATAAGTAATTGAATTTTTTAAATAAATTATTTTCAACTGTTATCCAAAGTTTCGACACTTAAATACTGTCAGTTCTAACTATATATGAGTCTTTGAATTAATGAAATAAAGTATGGTCCCTTGTTACCCCGTATCAGTAAACGTTCTTAATTACTAACAGCAAGTGAACAAAATTGTTGTCCATTTACAAGAGACATGTTAGTTAATGTTTACCATATAGTACCTCAATATATGATATGTGCCTTGTTGTAGAAGGAGGACATTTTAAATATTTAACATTAAGATTTAACACGAATATAAAAAAATAATATAAATAAATTAAAAAAACAGGAAAGAATAAAATGAACACAAATATTTCCTGTTTATCTGTCGGATCTTTACAAGATTCATTATGAAAATGTTGTATTAACCCATTAATGACAGATAACAGGAATTTCAATCATTTCTCGATTCTAAATAAAAAAAAATCTATTAATGAGTTTAGTCTCAGCTATTAAACACCCCTGCTATTAGTAAAATTAGCATACATTAAATTAATATCAAAATATTAATAAAGATCACCTATGATTGGTTTATTTATGCAGTAATTGAATTTCTTGGATAAAGCATTATCAATTAATATGAATTTTAACTAGTAAGTTTTGTTCTTTGTGGTACTAGAAGCAAAAGGTGAAATATTCTTCGAATTTTTTAGATGAAATATTGTTAATTACTATTTCTTTTTAACTCTTTATTTTCTTCATTTTCAGTTGTTTTTTCCCATCCACGCTGTTCGTAGAATAACGATTCGTGAGTTACGATAATAAAAACAAGAATAGCAAAACGAAGGAAATACTGATAATCAATCTATATGTTGGCAAAAGCATTTGGAAATTTAAACCGAAAAATGGTTTCCTCAAAAAAGAAAAGAATTTTCATTATTGGTGAGGTTACATACATACATACAGAGAGAGAGAGAGAGAGAGAGAGAGAGAGAGAGACAGAGACAGAGACACAGAGAGAGAGAGAGAGAGAGAGAGATTTGTCACTTAGATGATTTGATATCACTCCGTCCACTCATCAGGGAATCCGGAGACGGAATGCTGAAGGTAACATCAATCAGCTAAGTGACACATTTTATATTTGTATTAATATTATTAATAACCTCTCTCTGATATCGAGCACTTTATTGCAAGGACTGATTGCCTTAAATGGCTTTTCTCTCAGTATCCTACTGACACAGCATTTTTTGGTTATTCTTTGATATATATATATATATATATATATATATATATATATATATATATATATATATATTTTTCTGAATATATATACACATATTGATGATACCCCCAAGAGAGGATGACGAATAGACCCGTCTACGAAACTCTGAGTCGGGATGCTGAATGTAATATCAATCAGCTAAGTGACAATTTTGCTTACATTAATCATATATATATATATATATATATATATATATATATATATATATATATATATATATATCCGAGAGTTATAAATCAACAAGATCGGTTAACATTTTTTTTTTTATATATTTACATCGATAAAAACAGAAAACTACAAAGGACATTATACATTAAAATCACCGACACCAACAACTGTCTGCACTCTAAGCCTTTCCATCCTAAACACCTGAAGGAGAACCTTCCCTATTCACAAGCACTTAGAAGGATATGTTCCGACGATGAAGAACTAAATAAACACATTATAAATCTCGAGAATCAATTCACAATATGTGGCTATAAAGAACACCTAATCAGGGAACAAATAAATAAAGCAATTTCCACACTTAGAGAAGACACCCTAATGTACAAAATTAAAAATAAATCCAGACACATCCCTCTAGTAACCACTTTCAACCCCACTCATCCTCCACTATCCCAGATAATCAAAAGTCGCTGGGAAATGCTATATCTCAAACCAAACCTAAAAACTTTGTTTGAGGAACTCGGCCTTCTAGCATATTGTAGACCTAAGAACCTTAAGGAATTTTATAGGCAGCAATCAAATTTCAGATGATAAGGTAATCCGTAGTAAACCAAAAATAAAAACAACAGCATTTTCCTAACAATGTAACAACAAAAGGAGCTTATGTTGTAACCACATTAGACACACCAATTCGTTCACTAAGTCAGTCACAAAATCTACTTTCAAAATCTAACACAACTCTAACTGTAGAAGTCATTACATAAATTACTTATTAGAATGCACACTATTCCAGAAACAATATGTGGAATTTAACTACAGAATTAATAATTAACGTTATCGGATCAAATCGACTCCCCACGAAATATTATTACCTGTAGAACAACATTTCCGCCTAAAAAAAAAATGATTTTAAAAGCCATGCCAAATTCACTATAATTGAAAAAATAGAAATAGACAGAAAAGATAACATTAGAAAAATTCTAGAGGAACATGAAGACAAATGGATTTTGCGCCTCAAAACATTTCGTCCAGACGGGCTTAACTACAAGTTTAACAACATAGATAGAATTAATATATAACCCCATAATTCAAGCCCTACCCACATTTCTCATCCACACAAGACTGACATGCTTGCGGAGGTGTTGAGGTCTCACACTTATACACACACCCATACTAATATATACACTTACACACATCTGACACACTCCCAAAGAAGTAAAAGATAACATGCACTTAACACACACGCATCTCTAACCCAGCAACAAATAAAACTGTTAAAATGAACAAGAAGGGAATTCTGAATCTTCTTAGCCTCTATCTTAAAAACAACTTAAAAGAGGACGTGTGACCAACACAAGGGCTGACCAAAATTAACGATAAAAACAAATGAAAACTAAAGATAAAGTTCCTTTTCTCCAGAAGCCATTCATTGCTGTAGTTCACTGCTACTAACAAACAGGAAGTTTTTCTCCTGATGATGACCATGCTAGCCGAAACTAGTCGAGGAATGTAACTGAAATAATAAAACAAAAAATAGTAATATACAACCCAGTGTGTCTGAAAATTTTAATTTTTAATATTTTTATTTTTCAAAACACACACACACACACACACACACACACACACACACACACACACACATACATATATATATATATATATATATATATATATATATATATATATATATGGTAAGGTAATGAAAGGCTTGGTAATCCGTGTGGATAATTCCATAGAGGATGTAATCCAGAGAGCTCAATGCAACAACGGAGCAAATATTAAATAATTGAGGAAAGAATCTTAAGGCTCCATAACTATAATTTATTTCCCCAGAAAATATATTTTTCTTGGTTCATCAGGCCACATCTGTAGTTACAAAGGAATTTGCTTTCTTTTATCTTTAATACAAGTTTTCGAGAGATAGTTTTAGATTGATATAAAGTGACAGAGGGGGAGGCCATAGAATGATCTAAATTAGAAATGGAAGGTAGGGATAGGGTTGTGTTTAAATCCATTTTTAATAAGTTACGTAGGTTCAAGTGTACCCAGTCAAGAGACCAGAGAATATAACCTTTTAAATAAGTTTTTAGACAGGGAAAGGAAAAAGGAAGACAAATTGTAAAACAGGAGAGGGGGGAAAAGGAAGGAGAAGAAAGAATTAAACAGGGGAGGGGGAAGAAGAAACAAACAGTGAGTTATCATATGTAGGCATATCGCGATAACACTTGAAAGAAACACATCAATATAATTTATAGTTAATACATATACATATTAAAGATTACCATCAAAGTAGGAATAAAAAAAATAATATATATTAATTATTATTAATCTTCATTAATACAATTTGTAATTAATACATGACAATATATTAAAGGTTATTAAAACATAAAAAAATTAAATTTAAAAAAAGTTTTAAAAAGAAGAATATAAAAATAATATTATTAATAACAACTATTATATGAAGGCTACAAAAGTTTTAATTTGAAATTTAAATTTTAAAAATTAGAAATTTAAAATTAAAATTTATAAATGGGACAAAAAAATATATCTAAAATATATCAGATTACTTACCACTACTAGTACTATTAATAATAATAATAATAATAATAATAATAATAATAATAATTAGATAAAAAATAAAGAGTAAAATCTAAAAATAAAAATAATAATGTTACTTGGTAAATTTGGTAAAAAATTAGATACTAATTAGATAATAAAATAAATAGTAAAATGTAGAAATTAAAATGTGTGTGTGTATGATTAGTGTAAGTAGAATTGGCTCTTATTGTGACAAGTAAAATTGTTTTATTATATTTTTCAATAAAAAGATTAAACCTTGTCAGCCGATTTAAAAAAAATATTGTTTATATATTCACAAACAAACATATATATGTGTGTGTGTGCGTGTGTGTCTGTGTGTGTGTGTTTGTGTATATAAAAAAGTTTTATTGAAATCGACTAACAAGGTTTATTTTTTTATATAAAATGTAATAAAACACAGACATTACCAATCCGTTTCAGTAATATTTTGAAAAATCCTTGTTGCCTGAATATATATATATATATATATATATATATATATATATATATGTATAATCATCTATTAAAAAATATGATTCCATCGCTACATAAGAGTTGTCATGTTTCAAAACAAGAGCTGAAAACTTCAATATAATTATTTGAATTAAATTGAATTAAAGTACCAAGCTCTGTTCCATCTTCAAGCGAATTTTTTTTTGGATATATATATATATATATATATATATATATATATATATATGTGTGTGTGTGTGTGTGTGTGTGTGTGTGTGTGTGTGTGTGTGTGTGTGTGTGTGTGTGTAGAGAGAGAGACAGAAAGGAAGGTGTTGTAATGATTTTGAGAATATGCTAACCACGGCTCCATGACGATCTTTTTAGAAGTGTATGTAGAATAATTCAGTAGTAATTGCCTGTAAATATTGCTTACCATTTCTGAACTCTAATGTCAGAGTTACTTTTCTAAAATTATTTCAGTAGTGACCCTGTGGCCCAGATATGGCGTGTTAACCCCTTCTGAACAAAGCTGCTTTTCTTTCATCGTTTTTCGAGAACTCTTCTTATTTTAAACAATCATGGCTTATGCAAACCTCCATTGCGACTTCTCAGACTAACGTTTTCAACTGACATGAAGTGGAACGGTTATATTGAATCATTTGGTAGGCATGCATCTAGGAAATTTGGTCAATGCGTCATGCTAAACATTTTTTCTCGCCAGCATCTCTCTCGCACATTTATAAGTCTGTGTATCGAATATTGCTGCCGCACCTGGTCCAGTTCTTCTGCTATGTATCTAGTGGTCCTTGACAAAATCCAAAGAACATGCAATGTTTATCCGTCATTATCCTGGCATCTCGGTTTCAGTCACTTTCTCACCACCGTAGCGCAACTTCCTCTGCCTTTTCTATTAAGATTTTCATGATAATTGTTCTGATGAAATTTCCTCTTTGGTACCTTGGCTTCCCGAATTTAAGTGCATTACTAGACTGGCAGCTAGGTCTCATTATTTTATTGTTTAAATTCTTAGATGTAACCGTAAGTTCTATGCTAACAGTTTCTTTTCTCGTGCTTCTTGTATTTTGTTTCTCTTTCGGCTTATTGCTTTCCCATTAACTACGATCCTTAAAATTTTAAATACAACATTAAACTGTCTTATTTTCTGCCTCTTTGAATTCCATACTTTCACTGTTCCCACTAATTCTTTCATTCTCAATAAGCAATTGAGTTTTAGTGGCTTTATCGTCTTCCTTGAGGTGAAATGATTTTTAAAAATGCTAAGAGATATCTAAGTCAATATCCAATAGAAATGGTCTACAAAACTAACTGGCTAAACATTACAATACAACAAAATACTTGAGTGATAGTTTCGATGTACGGTTCTAAGCACGGACTGAACTCAGGATTTTCGGGTTTCAGTTTCCAAACATTTTTGTTTCGTTTCTTTTAACCGAGGCAGAAATTTGATCAAGAAGATAATATAATTATCAAATTCTAGATTTTTCTCTGTTGGACGCTAAAAAAAAAAAAAAAAACAAAACAAAACAAAACAAAAAACAAAAGCAAAACAAGGAAAGCGTTTGTCGAAATAAGTTTCTTATTTGATACACATGGTATATAATATATTTAATTTTTCCTGTTCATTGCTATATTGAATTAACGAAGCCACAAATTATTAAAAAAAACTAATTTGCTGTTACCTTTCCTATAAACGTATTGATTTCAAATCTAAATTTCAAAGAAAGGACAATGAAATTAAGGTTTCAAATAAAATTTGGCATAACACTTGAAGCCGTTAACGTACATTCGGCATTTCTTACAAGACATAAAATCTCAGTAGACTAGGCCGAAAAATATTCAAAAATAATTTACATTTTTTGTTCATCAACTTTATTCTTCAAAAAATAAATTCCGATTACATTTTATTCACTTATATATACCTACCTGGTTTCGATTGAGGTATTTTTTTTAAATGATTTCACTCCAAGCAAGACAATAAAGTCACAAGAACACAAGAGGTTACTGAGTGTTAGAGAATATGTGAAAAACTCCTATTATGGAGAGAGAACAATAAAAGAATAAAAATTAAGACAGAAGATAACGATTGACATTGCATTTAAATTTTTGAAGATCAAAGTTGACTGGTAAGTAAGGAGCCGAAAGAGAGTTTCACACACGAGAAGTAAGATAGAAGAAACTGTTAGCATAGAACTTACGGTTACATCTAGCCATTTTAACTGTAAATTAATGAGAACTTGTCGCCAATTTAGTACTGCGCTTAAAATCATAAAGTCTAGATACCGTAGAGGAGAGTTCATTAGAACAAGTACCATGAAAGTATTTTAAGAAAAGATAGAGGGAAGCTACATTAAGATGGTGGGAAATGGACTGAAGCCTAGATGCCAGATCAAGAGCAATAACATTGCAGATTCTTCTTTGAATTTTATATAGCAGGCGCACCAGACCAAATCTGGCAACAATATTCAAAGGAAGGACGAATGGTAAACTTACAAATATGTAAGATATATTCTGTCAGGAAAATTGTCTAGAACGGCAAAGTGAACCCGTTTTTTTAGCTGCAGACTTAGTAATTGATTTAATCGACTTTCCATGTCAGCTGAAAACTTTAGTCCCAGATAGCGCAATGATTCACTCTCCTGGATTCAAAATAATAATTTCAAAATAATATTATGCTCAAGCCAGAGGGGGTTATCCTCCGGGCAGTACACCTCCTTCGGGAAGAGGCCGAGGTAATTACCCGTCACCTTAGGCGTCCCCCAAAGTGAAAATGTCGTTGGACTTGAGCAATTTTTCCAAGGCATTCACACTAAACCTACTTTAAAGTTCGACCTTGTGTCACATTCGGTAGTGAGGTTGGCGTGCTGAAAAATCCACTTATATATTCCCCATTATTTGCAATGACCTGTTGCCACTTAAAACTTATCTTCAATACCTTTTGTTGTGATCAAGTAAATGGTTAAAGAAATAACAAAACAAATGTTGCAGATATACCATATATTAAACAGTAAGTACAACAGAAGAGTATTACACGACTAGTGAGTGTGTGTCGGTTGACTCAGCGTTCAATCTATTCGAATGTCAATATTTAGTAGCATCCACCCACGAGGGTAAATGTGGTACAAGGCCGAGTTTAACGTGGGTCATCCGAGCCCGTAGGCCCGCCCAAAAATCCCCGTAGAACCCGCATAAACGTGTTTGGGTCTGTCTACCTCCCCGGACGAAACTTTGCCCTTGGGAAAAGCCTCGTCCGGGTTCGTCTCTGCCCAAAGGCAGAGAGTTCGACAGCAGCTTCGAACAGTCACCGCCTCGGTAGAACAATCTATTCGACTGTTAATATTTAACAGCGTCCCCTCCCACGAGGGATGTATGTGGCTCAAGGCCGAGTTTACCGTGGGTTCTCCGAGCCAAAAATATTCCCTTAGAACTCGCATAAACAGGTTCAAGGTTTGTTTACCGGGCGAAACTTTGCCCTTCGGCAAAGCCTCATCCGGGTTCCTCTCCGCAGAGAGTTCGACAGATGAATAATCTATTTGACTGTTACCCCAAGGTCTTCTCTCCTACTAATAGGCAGAAGAGTCCAACATGGACTCTTTAGAGTGAGGACACCACAACACATTTTGAGTAAAATTCCGTAGGTTTTGATGTGAAAAAGTTTTCGACAAATTCTTAAATCTGTTTTTCATTAGAGAAAGCCCCTCCTCGCTATCAAAGCGTTTTCCGACGATCGGAAAAAGTAAAAAATCGGTGAGTAGAAGCACAGGCGAGTGGGACAGAAAATATCAACCGAATTCCAAAATGTCGTAGGTGACCTTGCGTTGTCATGGAGAACAACTTTTTTCCTTATGACATTTTTCTTATTCGCATTCGAGCAATCTTTTATGGACACGTTGCAGCTGATGAACATATAATTGTGTATATAGTATGTCATTGCGTTTTTAGAACTCTAAATGAATAATACCTCAACGATCCCGCCACACCTCCAACATTACCTCCCTTCGATGGATTTGGGTTGCTGACCAATCCACTGCTAGAGTAGTCCAATTTTATTTTTAACTGTCATATATGATTAGAAGTTAAGGTCATACATTCGTGATTACAATTGATTCCCCTCCAAAAAATAATTTTCTTTTATGTGCAGTGTCCCTTCAGGCGTTGACGAACATCGCTCTCCACAATTTCTTGTTATTTGTAGTTCTTAGTAAATTTTGTCTTTTTCATATCTCTCCTAACCTCTTTTCTGCCATCCATTGACACAAGCATGTTAGGAGGTCATGTGCTGTTTTTTGTATGTGCCTCATGCCTTCAAAATGAGTGTCAAATATTCCAAGCCTTCTTTCCTCATTATGTTTGTTAGAAATTTCAACTCTCTCTTTCTGATGGTATGTATAAGTGTCCTTTTTATTACTTAAGACTAAAACTAATAGCTCAGTGGTATGACAAACAGACGAAAGTTTAAAGATTTTTCTGATCCTGTTAAATCTTTTGCAAAATGAATCCTACATCTTTTCAAGTCACAGTTAGCCATTTTGTCTTTAGTGCAATAACTGCGTTTCGATCTGATTTTGTCTAAAGTTCGGAGGTTAATTCTGACTATTTTTCAATTATTCAGTTTGTTTGAATTGCATGGATTAAGCAAAATTTACAAGAGAAAATGACAATTTGTTGTTCGAACAACTGACAAGATGTGAATTTTTAATATAGATTGGAAATATTCACCATAAAATATCTGAACAATTTTGCGACTATTAATCACGTAGTGCATGGGTCAAAAACTCGACACGCTGAGGGAGAGGTGCAACGGGCCGGAAGTAGTGGACCATGAACCCTATGGTTAAGTTCCCAAGCATGGGGCCTAAGATTTGGCACGTATTCCAGTCATTCATATTTAAGTATAATATTTTAAAAAAAAAAAAAAGTTACTCAAATGCGAGACAATCAGCAATCCCATTTTTCTGTGACAAAATATAAATATTCCCACTTTTCTTGAAAAGATCAATTCTCCTCGACGATTTTCCTTTTCTTTGACATTGTTGACATGTTTTTCTTTTTTGAGTAAGACATTGTCTTTGAAATTCACTTTAAATCACTAGGAGTTTTTGCTCACATTACACACACACACACACACACACACACACACACACACACACACACACACACACATATATATATATATATATATATATATATATATATTATATATATATATATATATGTTCCTATTCTGCAAGCAATACCACGAGGAGAAGCAACTCTACAGACAATACAAGACAAAGTCGTAGAGAAATACATTTTAGGGCTGGCTTATAAAATACCCAAACTTTGATTATTAAAAAAAAAAAAAAAAAAAGGTACAAGATAAGAAAGAAGCTATTATAAAAGAATAAATAAACTGAAAAAGATAAAAAAGCAACACAAGTGCAGCTCTCTAAATGACTAGTGGGAGATTCCCGCGCATATGAAGTTACTCTCATTAGAAGAGAGAAAAAATGAAAATGACTGAACACTTTGTCTATTATCGAAGACGCTGTCAAGCGCTAACCCATCACATTCTATTAAACAGAGAATATTATCCTCCAGTGAAGCATGGTTGTAATAGCATCACACCGTGAGGAT
Source organism: Acanthosepion pharaonis (assembly GCA_903632075.3). Lineage (NCBI taxonomy): Eukaryota > Metazoa > Mollusca > Cephalopoda > Sepiida > Sepiidae > Acanthosepion > Acanthosepion pharaonis. The sequence continues at coordinate 972,599 of CAHIKZ030000035.1, read as the reverse complement.
TTTTTCAACAAGGAATTGGAAATTGGCTTGAATTGAAGTAATGATGAATGATGCTAAATACAGATCAATTCTTTGAGGAACCTGTTTACGACTTCCATAGTTTTCTGACTGGGATTGTTGTTTTCTGACTGGGACTGTGGTTCACCTTCCAGTAGGTCAATGATCGTAAACATACTGCAAACTTAATACTCAAGGTTTAAAGGGAAACATAAAAATATCTTAAAATATGCCCAGACTCAATACAGTTGAGAATCTTCAGTACGACTTAAGAATTGCTGTATACCAGAAAATTCCATCTGTCTTGAAGGAAATGGGAAAGTTGTGCCAAACGTATAAAGATTTATAATTGTAAATTTCCCCAAGCGACCTCTCGTCTTGGACCCCTGATAAAACTAAAAAATATTTACATAAAAAATAGTTACATTTCTGTAGTATGTAAAGTTCGGATAAAATACATCATGAAGTTAATAAAATAAATTGGATGTGTTTCAAGTGTTTTATGTTTTACACCAAAAAGCATCATCTAAAAAAATATCTTTTGCTTATAGACATTTCATTGAACTTATAGATTGTATTGAACTACTGTATAGCAGGACAGGTTGTATTGAACTTAAGGCATGGTGGAGTAATGGATAACGGCTCGGATTGAGGAATCGAAGAGCCGAGTTCGAATTCATTACATTCACTTACCTTATACCCTTGGAAAAGGTATGAATCCTCTTCTCCCGCCAGCTATGGGTAAATAGCAGGACAGGTTGGATTCTATAGCCTTGGATAGAAACTGGTCTACCAGAAATGGTAACCTACTGAGGGGAAAAATCTGCCTCGTCAGTCATGTATCGAAAGATCCATGATCGCTTAAGCGCGTATCTTGCACGGCACATAACTGACTGATCGAACATACGTAAGGAAGGGGCCGCAAAATTCTATTATCCTCTTAAGGCTTAAATCCGACCCACCCTGATAGTTATGTTCAATTGTCTACTTTTTTTCTTTCTCTCTTTTTTTCTTGGGGGGGGGGAATAAAATTTTTTTTCCATTTTCGAAATAGTAAACATTCTATCTGAACGCAATGATACACATGATATAAAGTTTCTATTTTTAAGTCCAGGTTGTAAGGCAACAAAATAGAAAAAATGCCCAAATCAAGTAAACGCTTACTCAAAGATCTGTAATTCGCTTTACAAATCTTCTTAATATTTAGATGCAAACGGCGTTTCCTTTTCGTTAAGAGTTCAGTTAGATATCTTCGTGGAAAATATTCTCACCAGCAAATTGTCAACTTCTTTTATTAATTAACAAGAGAAACTTTTATCTAAATAAAGAATAAATAAAACACTGTATTAGAAATTGTAAATTCAATCCAGTGCGCAAGTGTCTCTCTACATAATAATATATATTAGGATTTTGTATGGAATCAAAGATGGGAGTATCAGGTTTGAATTTCCAGAAAAGAAACTGACTGGAGAAGAAAGTAAGGAATAAAAATAAAGTCTTTCTAAATGAACAGAATATTTGCTTCATATTCCAGATGACTGGATGTAATATACACTTGACAGGCCGGAGAATACACCAGCTGAAATATTATATGATAAAAACAAAAATACTAATTCTGAAATATCTATTGAATGATTGAACTATATTAAGCTTAGTATTCTTTTGTTTTATATATTCTTATGTCACTCTTCATATTATTGAGGCTACAGTGACTTGGTATGTAACACGCTATACGTTGTATAGTAAAATGTTGTGTACTCAGCGAAGATCGAACCCAACTCAGTACTCACGATTTGTTAGGCTAGTATGTTAACGGTAAAACCACGGCTAGGTGCATTAAAAAATAAGCTGATTAAATATCTATGTCTTTTTTGTGATCATGACTCCCCACAACTTCCTTTGTAGGTCTTAGCAATGCTTGTCTTTTTACTATGCTTTCTATTCCCTGTTTTGCCATGTTTGTTAAGCATTTTACTTGCTGTTCCCCTTTGTCCCCCTCACCTTCAGTATGTCCTGTGAGTGATAAATTTTCTAACCCTTCTTTCCTCATTAAATATCCAAGAAATTTTAACTCTCTTTCTGTTTCTAAGTATAAGTGAATTTTTGTTTCCATTTACCCGAAGACTTCTTGTTGCTCACATCTCGGTCCATGGTCGGTTTGTTGGTTTGTTTGTTTAACGGCATATCAACACCTTATGGGTCATTTACCGACAAAATTTTATTTTCCTGTGAGCTTTGGTAATTTTTTAATGTATTGCTGGGAAAAAAATATTTTCCGGTAATGTATTATTGACAATTTTATTTTTCTACTAAGAATATGTATTGCTGGAAATTTTTTTCTTATGTATTTTTATATTTTGAGCCCAATTGGGGAGTTCACTATTTGCCCATACTTGGGTCCCTAACAGGTGCTACCACCCAGGGTCTAGGACCAACAGCAATTAAGGGGTGGTTCCACGCTCATCAAAAGCTCCCGATCATAGGCCTTGCTACCGGATGTAGTTTATCGTCATACCCGGTACAAGCTGTCTATGATGCTCTCAGCATCTTTCTATAAAATATTTATTGCCACAGTTCTCCTCTTCATCTGTGAGAAAATTGTCTAGCATTCATCGCTATATCGAAGGATTGATATATTTTATAGCAGTTCAGCACACTTTTCTTCGTTTTTAACAATTTTTTTTCTGTTTCTTAATACTTTGCTTAGCTTTTGGAAGTCACCTTTTGCTATTCCAGAAATAGATAAAATTCCGATAAAAATCCAGAACTTACATTCAGAGCAAACTGTCTGCATACGGATAGAAAATGAATTAAGCAGATACACAAAAACAAACAAAGAAGGCGCAAGATAAGGACGTGTCTTCATAACCAATAGCGTGGAATAATTCTAAGTGAATTAGAAGTCCTATCAAGATTTATTATCGGTAGACACAATCTTAACAGAAGATATGCTGTCGATGGCCGACACGTTAAGAAAACTGTATATAAATCCTAGACAGTAAATGAAAGCGAAAAGAAAGATCTAAACATCAACTGTAAGAATAGAGAATGTATGTTTGGCAGCAAGAAAACAACTCATGATACAAGCAACAAACTGAAGATGTCAAAATCAAACACACACACAAGGTCAAAAATCTAGAAAGTGTTTTAACAGATGACAAAAAATCCAAAGGCATAAACATTTGCGTGTTATTATTATTATTATTATTATTATTATTGTGATTGTTAATAATAATAATAATAATAATAATAAATGAAAATAAAATATATAATAATAATAATAATAATGAAAATTATAAATGATATAAAATAAAACAATGACATAAAAACGTTGTATAAAATAAATTAAATAAAAATAATACTCCCAGAATGCAACAAAAACTGTTCCTGCCGGAAATACGGACATCCCGCCAAAAGACGTTAAATTCAACCTCTTCACCACAAATCTCCTGCCCAAAACAACAAACGAAGATGCTAGTCCGAAAGAATAATTGAATGCGAACAATATCTTGGCTCCGAAATTGATGGAAACTTCTTAGTACATCTGTTATTCTTGACTATGTACGGAATGCCAAATTAATATCTGATAATTCTACATAAAATACTGTCATTATTTTCATTATTTTGCGGGAATAATCATCTCGGTTAATTCTTATAGTCACGCAGTCACGAGTGAATTCTTGAGTTCGAGGTTTAGAAAAGAAGAATCTAGTGGGAAGTTTGTGCCAAGACAGCAAAGAGTGTTTGGATTTAGGGTCGGTCATGAGGTCAAGTGGTAAACGAAAGAGCATCGTCTGGAGAGGTGACAGTCACATGACTTGGCATGAAATTCCATTTCTGATGCCAAGTGTTTCGCATTCTACAAAGTCAGATTTGATTATTATTGTTAAGCTTTATGTAATCGCTCATATCGAGCATAATCATGTTGCAAGCGACAATATGGTTATTTGATAAGGCAAACAGTGGCACCTACAGGCATTAAAACGCTTTCTGGTACGATTGACAAATAGTGTGAAGAATCACGTTTTTAAAAGAGAAAAAAAAGAATTTTTGGATCGCTGGCTGCATCTACACTACAAACAACTAAAACCAAAATTTACAAAAAGAAAAAAAAAGAAAGAGAAATGAATACAAAAAATGAGAGATGAACGTAAAAAAAAACGCGATCATGATTTTTCCAGTCAAATATTTTCTGTTATCCTATTCTCAAAGATAGTACATAGAGAAAAATTCAAATCAAAATCGTTGAAATTATGTTGCATATTAATAATTACAATGGTTAGTTTGTCATAGAAATAAATGTAAAATTATTTGTAGAAAGACTGTGTAAACGCCAATCTTCTAAGTAAGCGAACCTGTTTTGAAAACCAGCATGTTGAAATTATAACGTTTTAACTAATGTCAAAAACTTTCATTAAATTATTCTACTTTTCTTATGTGCAGTGTCTCTTCAGAACGCAATAGATCATGACTCTCCATGACTTCCTAAACCTTTGTTGCTCTAAGTAATTTTCCCCACTATACTATTCGCAAAGTGGAGCTACCAAAGAGGAAAGCTCAGTAGAGTAATTATAAAAATATTTCTAGAAAAGTCGCAGGGAATCTACGTTACTTCGGTGGGAAAGTGATTGAAGCCGAGATGCCAGGTTAGAACCAGTAACATTGCAAATTATTCTTTGTATATTATCAAAAATCTCTAAATACATAGTAGAAGCATCTGACCAGATGTGATAGCAACGGGCGAATGGTAAATTTATAAATGTGTAAGATAGATTCTGGCGAGAAAAAAAAAAGATGGCTTGGACGATCCAGAGAACCAAGTTTCCAAGCAACAGAGCTAACAATTCTATAAAATCTATGCTTTTCTAAAGAACCTATATTTTTATTCAATCATATTTCCCGCCTTCTTCTCTTAGAACTTCATATGTTCCAGTTTATGTTTATGAGCCTAATCGATATTTTTTCTCAACTAAAATTATTTATTTTCATATATGGATTTAAGCCCTATTGAAAACTGAATTCATTATGAGGTATAAAATTGATGAGTAAAGCTGCTGTAGTATCGTATAATTGAAGAAGAATCTGACATACATGAGAGTAATCGAAATGTTTTCTGAGCTACGATGATCTCTCTCTCTCTCTCTCTCTCTATATATATATATATATATATATATATATATATATATATATATATATATATATATCAGTCTTTGAATTTATATTTAGATTGGATATTTTTATGCATGCACAGGCATATATATATATATATATATATATATATTACTTTTAGAAAACAATTAGATATATTAAGTGTTTATAAATTTAACGTCCATTACAATACGTCTTTTATAATTCCAGTTAACTAAAACAAAATGTAAAATCAGTCTGATTTATTGCAATTATTCAAACGTGGTGCAGTAGAATTGCATACCTCACAAATCCCAACATTTGGTATTTGAACACTTTCTTTTTCAATGATTGTTTTCATTTCATTCATTATTGCTAATTTTCACGACAAACATAATGTATGAGGTCTCCGTCTATAAAAAAAAAATCAATTTCATAAGGTCGGGTTTTCGCCCAAACTATCTGTTTGGCAGACTTTGATGATGATGATGATGATATGACCATCATTCAGGAAGTGAATTAATACTGAAATAACATTTTTCATTGATCACTGTCTTGCAGATGTAATAGACACTTGAAATTAAAATGCCACTTTCCAAGCAGATTTTCTTGGTGGCTGAATGTAAGTTTCTCGCAGGCTTTCTTTTCCTACGGTTCGTGGGCGACCTTGATTCTATTGAATACTTCTAAAGTGTTTCAACAATTTTTTCGCCCTTCCAGTAGCAGTTTATGATAAATTTCTTTTTCTCAGAGAATAATTTTAGTTTCGGCTACTATTTGGAAAGAGTTACACATAGAAGAGTTATGCGTAGGCAAATTTGTATAGGTTTCTGGGACATCCTTCAGACACTGACATAAACACATACTCATAAAAATTGATTTATATACAGGGGTATATTGTCTATAGATATAAGCAGTCAGTATGAACATATATCACTTTCTCTTTCTTTATATATATATATATATATATATATATATATATATATATATATATATATATATAGATAGATAGATAGATAGATAAGGAAAGAAAGAAAGTTTCACTGATATGTTTGTATGCCTAATCTTCGGCGGATTTCGAAGTGAATTAAAATTATTTATAATGTACATATCGTATGTTTTCTTAGAGAAATAAACGTTATTCTTATAATACCTAAGATTTTATAAATGACGTAAGGGGAATGTTTAAGTTAGAATTTTGAATTTGTTCAGCAATTTTCAACATATGTTTAATATAGCGATTTTTGATTTTGCGTAAATTTTTTTTGTCGATCTTATCTTTTGACAAAATAGAAGTCTCTCTCTCTCTCTCTCTCTCTCTCTCTCTCTCTTACACACACACATACATAACATTTTCGTTTTATTTACACATTTACAGCACCGTTTCATGCTTAGTGATTTTTCAAAATGGGTAGCTGCTTTTAATAGCTTCCAAGATCTATTGTTCTTTTCACGTTTTTGTATAAGAACGCGCCAGCGTTACTACAGTTTGAAACAATTTAATTGCTATTGTTTATTAGATTAAGCCCTTTCATAAATTCTAGTTTGCAGTTCCTCCTATTTCTTTAAAATAGAGCCCAGTTGTATACGTAAGAAAATGAATATACCGCTACTACTACGAATCTTTCTCTTCGCCCCTCTTTCTCTCTCTCTCTCTCCACACACACACACACACACATATATATATATATATATATATATATATATACAATATTTTTATAGAAAGTATTCCAGTATTTTACATTGACAAAAAGTGCTTATCTAGGGAAATGGCGCTTTAACCCCTTTCACATCCTTTTAGAAACTCGCCCATTTTTTCCAGTGTTTTGTACTTTGCAATGTTCTTTTATTGGATCGCCATCGGCTCCTTTTGGAATAAGCAGAAGGGAAACAAGGCAGCTACAATAAATAAATAAATGTGGCAAATGCAATGTTTAACCAAAAAAGGAGCTGCACGATCATTGGAAATTATACACAGCTCACTCAAACGTATCTCACTGCTTACTGTGTAATCTACGGTAAATGTTTCTTCCAACTGCTTGGAATTCCCTATATATCCGGAATGTCGAGTTGCACATGCATATATAGGTCATTATATATATATATATATATATATATATATATACATTATGAAATAAACAAATATATATATATATATATATATATATATATATATATATATATATAATGACCTATATATAGCAATACTAAATCTGAATAAACAAAATAAGATAATTAGTAGCAGAGGAAGTGACCGTTAATTTATTATAAGATGTTAAGATGTTACACGATAATAATGCTACGAACAGCGGAATTTTACTTCATCTGTTCTTTCTCTCATTTGGATATATATATATCTATATCTATATCTATCTATCTATATATATCTATATATATATATACAATAGAAAATAATAGGTAAACGATAAATAAATTAGAATATAAACATAGTAGGATAAACATAATATAGATACACCTAATAATAATAGTAGTATTAAAAACATTATTTAAAATTGTAGATGAAGTATACATCAGCAAAACAATCATGCATATAACCACATATAAAGATCACAAAGATGCGTGATAAGCAATGTAATCACGTATATATGCATATGAATATAAGTACACACGTATATGCTAGTACCCATATAAAGGAATTAACACTTCACTTGTATATCCTCAAAAATAAAGTTTTTTAGGGAATTTTAAACCTGTTCTTATGTCTACATTTGAAAATAAGTTCGTTGCTTTGATTCAATAATTATTCATCATATATTTAATACATCTGTATTTAATTATTGCAATCTTCTCTTGCATGCACAGACTGCAGGTCAGCCCATTCTATTTTAGTTTTACTATTACCCCATCATTTAATTCTTCCTTCTTCCCTTTCCCTTCTTCCATGCTTCTCCTCTCTCTCACTCTCTCTTTTATGTTTTTATTATTATTATAATGTTTTGAAATTAAAATTTATATTGTATTGAGCTCTCTTTGGATTAATATAGTCCTTTCATTTATCCCTACCAGCCACAAACACACATATATATATATATATATATAGATAGATAGATATAGATAGATAGATAGATAGATAGATAGATAGATACACACGCGAGTGCGCACACGCTCTTACGCACAGACATGTGTATATATATATATATATATATATATATATATATATATATAAGGGACATTAAAGTCAACACCAATAAACGACTGTCTGCTTCGTGCTAAAGTTCATCGCCTTATATATTTATATATATATATATATATATATATATATATATATATATATATATGGGCAGTAATCTCTTTTCACACAGGTTTTATAACAAATGACTGACAAGGAACTGAGATTTGGGGATGGACATAAAATATGAAAGAACTATCTGAATGATTTTTATAGCCGACCGCTTTCGGCTAATCTATTAGCCATTACTGAATATGTTTTTGTTTTTATAGTTTTTTTTTTCCTTTTTGACAATAGATGTGTATTAATTCCCGAAAGCAATCATATATATATATATATATCAAGACAAATACAAAATTTAGGCATCGCGTTTTGTCCTCTTATGGACCATATCGTCAAATGTTTCTTTGATAAAGTCCATCAGAGAGACAATATAAGCTTTCCTTTTGTTTTTATTCCTATTTTTTTTTGTTTTCTCAGATATATTTTTTTAATTTATAGATAGAAACCTATAAATATCTACATACATATACAGATTTATTTATCTAAATATACAAATTAATTGATTTTTTGTATCTGTAATATGCGCGGACGCGTGTGTTTTAGTGGGCATACCCCACACACTTATTGTTGATGAAGAGAGAACGAGATAGTGTTTGAGCATGGAAAATAACATATGCAAGCCGGTATAAAAACAGTTATATATATATATATATATATATATATATATATATATATATATATATATATTAAATTATTATTAAGAAACAGACAAATTTCAGGTTTCATGATGATTATAATTTATTTCCTTAGGATCAAAATTCGATCCTAATTCCTCAGATCTGCCGTTTTTTAAAAATAAATGGGTGGCAAATATTCCAGGCACAAGAAGAATTGAGTATTATCATTTTTAATTTATGCACACATTTTTTTGAAGAGGCAGGTTTAAATTGGTGGCAGGAGGGAAAAGGATAATGTGATTGAGGGATTGAAAGACGAAAGATAGGCAAACAAAATTAAAAAAGGAAGAAAGAAATAAAGAAGAAAAGAGATAGATGTATTCACATCCATCTTAATAAAGAGACATATAATAACAGTGGTCGGGTTTGTTAGACATGTTGACCTATTTATCAAGTATATCCACAAACTAGTTTACACAACCTTGTTTCTATAATATCATATATATTATTATAAATAAATGAATTCAATGCATATTTGATAAATATTGTTCAGCAGTTTTTACAGAAAAACCGCCCAGTATCAATAAGCTGATAGAGTAATCGTAAAACCAGATCAAATCTCCGAATTATGGCATTACCTACAAAGTAAATGTCTCACGCTAGGAAGCGATCCTCATGCAATGGAGTTTATACATTCCATATAATATTCGGTATTTTGCCTTTTAGATCATCTAAGATAGAAAGAGCTAGTGCTGTCTTCTGTGCGTACCAACAGTCTAAACACATTTGTATTTTGGAAACACTTCTTATTACATTGCAACGCATAAAATATACATATAAATGTGCAGTCCGCTCGATGAAAGCGGAATTGTACATGAGTCATGCGTGCAGCTCCTCAAAATTAACCAAGTGAACACAGGAAGATGTTTAAATTTTAAAGAAGGAAAATATTAACTGTTCCGACTTGGTGTGGCACTATAAGACATTTGATATACACAGGACACTAAAGAGGCAGTAAGAGATGATCGGTATAAGTGGGAGCATAAAAGTGATGTAATTCAAAGAATGGTGAAATGAAAAGAATGAATTTTATTATTAAGCGCAAACTGTATTGTATTCAGCATGAACCTTAGTAAAACATTGTCATCATTTTTGCGATTCCCTATATAAAGAAACATTTGTTGCACTTTCAAAAAACAGAAATGTGCGTAAAAACATCAATTAACTTAATAGGCAATACAAACGATTAAAATCATATTTCAGTTTTGCTCTGAATGCTACAGGAATTTCTTGCCAACTTAAGCCCGATTTTCAATAGACTTTTGACAGATATATGCATTCTCCCTTTGTCTCCATATATATATATATATATATATATATATATATATGTGTGTGTGTGTGTGTGTGTGTGTGTGTGTGTGTGTGTGTGTGTGTGTGTGTGTGTTTGTGTGTGTGTAAGTTTCGTTAAAAATGGAGTTAAGTTTTTATTTAATTTGTTTTTATAGGACATAAAATATGTAGAAATTGACCGAATGTTCTGTAAGTCCGAGCACTTTCGGATATTCTTTTAGCCATCATCAAGGACGATTTTATTTTTAGTATTAACTGAATGAGTGGATTTTTATATATTTATCTAGAGTTATAGGAATGTTTTTATTTTCCAAACACGGCCAGTATATTTTGACTGTGCTCATAGTTGATATCATTGAATGTTTGCTTTTTATTTTTAATTAATAATGTTTCCATTATTTTAGCCTTTTTTTTTACATGTGGACGAGGCTATTATATCCGCATTGTTTATGAATATGTTGCGGATGGCGTTTTGTAGGTCTTCGTGTGTGTTTAACTGAGACCTAATTGAGCTATGGTCAGAGAGATGTAATGTGAGTCTTCTTAGGTATGTAGTGGTATGCCCAATATAATTACTTATAAATTGTGTTTGATCTGGGACACAGTTCCTTAAGGGATCATAATACTGGTTCTTTGTAATTTAGATCTTGCAAGTGAGTTATGTTGCTGGCGATGAGGCTATCAGTTTTTAAAAATTTTAAATCATGAAGTTAATTCTTGTTTTTGCCGACTGCAGTTGTATATTTCTTTATAATATTTCTAAGGGTAGATTCATCCTGCTTATACCTTATGTCCAGAAAAGAAAAGAAAAATATGAACACAAGAAAAATTAAATAAAAAACTTAACCGCAGTACACTGTCGGTCGTTTTTAACGAAATTTGTATAAAAGAGGGATTGATGCTTGAATACACAATATATGTATATAGTTTTTCAGTGGAATCACTGGAAAAGTCTTTTTCAATTATAAAATCCTTCCTCAAACGTATGCCCCGGAAGAGGGGGTATAGCAATCAAAGCAGGCGTCTCCCAGGGGAGTCCCTTTTTGGACCAACTCTCTTTTTACTTTATATAAATGATCTGCCTAAGACTATACTCCGATCATTTGTGAATATCTATGCTGGTGATAAAACGGTATATGAGTGCACCTCCAAACCTCTAAATGACCAGAGCTTGGCAGCTGATCTCACCTCTGACCGAGCTCTAACAGCTCAGTTGAGGAAATTTGTCTGGTTACATTCAATGTCTCGAAAACCAATCAAGCTATATTCCATCATTATCGATCGATCGGACCCTGAACTATCACCAATCACGACGAATAGATGTTCCCTCGGGGAGACGCTATTCCTTGAGCACCTGTTGGACCTTAAATTCAACCTAGACATCAAGTGAAACTCCGTCGCTAAAGATACTGGGAAAATGGTCGGTTTTCCGCTCTGCTACTGTAAGTACTTTGTACTATCCGCTGACTTTATAAGAGCCAGATCAGACCTAAAATGGAGTACAGCTGCCATATATGGGGAAGAGCTGCCATACTTCACTTTCCAGTCTCGATAAAGTCCTTGTAGGTGACAAATTATTTTCCAACCTACAACCCATTTTTCGCAGACGAAACGTCGCAAACCTCTCACTGCTCTATCGCTGTTTCCATGGAAAATGCTCAAACAAATTAAATTCCTTAGTTTCAGCAGTTTCACGGCTAAAACCCGCCATACTATGCACATTTTAGCGAACCACATTCCCTCCGTGAGATGTATGTTCCTCTCGAGCAGCTTCTTCCGCGAGCCGCTGCTCTATGGAACCGACGACTCCCAAGAGGGTGTTTTCCGATGACTACAATCTTAACCTATTCAAGTCTAGATTTAAACGTTATCTTCCCTACATATCCACATAACCTGTGCCTCTTACTTTGTAATCTTTACCTTGAGTGCCTCCCGGGCTTTTTACATCACTGTAAATATATATATAAGTTAGATTTGGGTAAATGAGACGGCCCTTTTCTGCACCCTCTCTCTCTCTCTCTCTCGCGCGCGCGCGGTCACAGGCACAATATATAATTTAAATATTGGTATTTTTATTAGGGAGAGAGCTCAGAATCAGTGATCTTGCGTGTACAGAAGTAAACACAGAAATCAGCACTGCATTGTGTCTGGAAATTTCACCTTTAATCATCATACCAAGTACTTTTATTTTTTTACACAGTGAAATTAATACCAACCAGCTTAGATTTCGAAGTCCTTTAAAAAAAAAAAACATTTGGCCACCCGCATTGAATTGATCTTCTATCCCCACTTTTCAGAAGGGAAACTGCTGCTATAGTCGTAACGCGCCGTTACCAAATTTGCCCACAGGAGACCATCTTGATAAAGTAATGCTCAATGACTTATTTAAGGAAATTCACATCTCTCGTTGAACCACTTCGAATAAATATCTGTTAACTTCATTTTCGTAATTTTTTATATGGATTCTTTTAATCGCACATTATTTTTTTATGACTAGTGTGTTTCCTCAAATGGGTAATTGTAGGAAACGCATAAATGAACGTCCTCGATAACGAACCCACGTCATGTGCGCCGTCTTCCAAGGAAATATGTAAAAGCCAACCAGAAAAGGAATACAATAAGAAATGCTTACCTGAGTAAACAACGTTCCACGTAATGTCTTGTCCTAAAGAAAAATGACGCTCATGCCCTGCATAAACTCACGTTGTCAGCGTGAGTCTCGAAGGATATGTAAATTATAAACGAGATATACGTTGCGCTATGCAAATTAGGTATTATAAAACGGGTAACTTGATTGCACTCGGGGAGATTATTTACGAGTTATGATGCGTGTAGGACGAGTTCTTGAGACGTGCGACTGCTGGATTTAATTTTATCCCTCACATAAAATATTGCTACAGTAATCCTGCTGCGTTTTATCACATTCCCGAAAGCGTATTGGAATAGCCAAAGATGCATTCCAAAAGTTAAGCAGAGTATTAAGAAATAGAAAAACTTCGCTAGAAACAAGGAAAAGAGTACTAAAATGTTACGTGATATCTGTCCTCCTGTATGATAGTGAGTGTTGGAAAATCTCTTCAAAGATGAAAAGACTTGAAGCAATATAAATGTGGTTCTACAGAAGAATGCATGGGCCGAACACGTGAGCAACGACGAAATTTTAGAGAAAATAGAAACAAAAAGAAACTTATACTTAACATTTGGAAGAGGCAGTTGAGATTTCTAGAGAACATGAAGGGGGCTTGAAAAATCTGATACTCACAGGACAGATTGAAGGCATGAGAGACAGAGAATGAGAGACAACGAATAACATACTTTTAAAAGTCTTAAAGTATTCTGATGAGCTGGTTTATATTGATTTACAGAGAATTTCCAGCAAAGATGAAATTTCAAATGTTATTCATGATGTGTCGTCTGTTACATATGAAGCAATACAACAGTTAACAAAAATGAATGACATTTAAAACGAGTTTCAAAACAGGCAACGTACGTTTCACATTAATGCTATGTTTATAAGTTTATCCTCCTTAAACTGATACAGTTTTAAAACATTTATCATTATAAACTTTGCGCGTGTTTTGTATAACCTGACTAATAATTTGGAACTTGGAAAATCCGGTAAAATTTATAAAACTGTTATCACAGCATAAGAACGACATTTACAATTTCCACAATTCATGTGAAACATCCTGTATATTAATAGTGCAAATACTTTCGTCAATAACTTCATTAGTTTTGTAAATATTATGAAAAATGGAAATTGGCTGATAATATGAGTGGTGGTGGTCGTTCTCAGTGTATGAGAACCTAACATTTCAATTTTAAAATTGAATCATCAGACAACCGATATATTTGACTATGTTGATATCTTACTTAGAACCAGCTACACAATCGTATAGAATTGATAACAGAGACAGAGTGTACTGTATGCCACAAAGTCTTCAAACAGCCATTTTCCTTCTCGTATGTCTAAGTCTAGGGAGCCTAGTCTGTTCTGCATTTACATGCTCTTTCTTTCTTTCTTTCTTTCTTTCTTTATCTATCTATCTATCTATCTATCTATCTATCTATCTATCTTTTGGAATAGATTTGTTTTATTAATTCGACAGATTTTTATCACTTTAAACGTTATTTTTTTTTTACTGGATACTCGTATTTGAGTAGACGCTCCGTTTATTTATTAAACAGTATTTTTTTTTATTTTCTTCTACCAACCTGAATATTCGATTAAAGAAAAAATTGTGGTCCCCGACAGGAATCGCACGTACATCCTTACAGACCTCTCACTCAAATATGAAGATCCACTTAAAAATAACGTTTAAAGTGATATATATATATATATATATATATATATATATATATATATATATATGTGTGTGTGTGTGTGTGTGTGTGTGTGTGTGTGTGTGTATGTTGAAGCAGTTGGTTTGCAGTTCGAACAGTATCGTCAATTAATTTACTATTGTTTACCATAGTGTTTTATTGTTATTTACCAGAATTAACCAGAACCATTTTAATAAATTTTGGGACTGTGGATTAATTGTTTGCCACCCTATATATATATATATATATATATATATATATATATATATATATATATATATATATATATAGAAACCAGTTTTTCATGTGTGAAACAAATGTCGACAATGAATATACCAGTCTTTATTCAATTTGCCATTTTAAAAGTCATATAATAACTGTCCCCGAATCCTATACTATTGTAGCTACTGCTACAGTTAATCCCTTATTGAGCACTTTTCGTTTGGCGTAGGTAGGTGACTGCTTTTTCGTTCTTTTTCTCTTTTTCTTTCGGTATTTTTTTCCTCATTATAGATTGTTTTCTTGATATATTTTCTTTGTCTTTTTCGTTTTCGTATAAGGCCGTCCAGAACTTGGTCTATAGGAGTACAAATATTAATTTAACTGTGGTTGTCAACATCAAAGAGATACCGATGAGTCACGTCCAAAATGCACAACAATACTCCAATAGGACCATCCAGCCACTCGAAGGCCCATAATCCGGTGTTCTCTGAAAAGGCTCTAATTGAACAAAAGGATATTGTGTGCATCTCTGTGACCTACTTTCAGTGGACCTTTCCGCCTCACTGAACCTTAATGCGACATAAGCTGTCATCTGAGACAGCACAGACCAGACTGTGAAATTGTATGTGTACTACTCCATCACAAAATAGTCACTAGCATGCACATGCTATACCTATGTTGAAATCCGCATTGTTCTTTAAGGTGTTGCAATTTTATTTATACATATAAAAGGAAGTACTAAAATGTTCTTAGTCTAATCAGGAAATAATTCATTGTTGCGTTCCGTGTCGTCACTTGCTTGAACCAAACAGCACCCAACGCCACTTCATAAATTCTATCAACGGAAGACGGTTTCTTTTGCTTATTATACAAGAGGGACAGACGTGGTAGCATGGATTATGGGAGGTAGCGAGTGGAAGAACTTCAGTGGAACACATACCCACTCGTTGGCTTAGCATTCCGTCACGTGTGGCCTTAGCCTCACTACGGAATCTGGGTGCGGAAAGCATGCTGACACTTCAAAATTCTTGCGGCCCTCCGCTGACTTCACGCCATTTTGGTCTTATATCCAAAACTTAGACAAAGGCAATCTATCACTGTCAGAATTCCACAGCCACGAGGTATTATGACCAATCACCCGCCATTCTGGACTAGCCTCCGCATTCTGTAACATTCTCATAAAAAAAAATCTATTTGGTCATTTGTCTCACTTCGTAAAAAATATACACTTTTCAGCACCCCCTTGTATCTATCTATCTACTTATATTTAGCATGTAAATTTATCCCTGGTGTCTCTCGTCATGCTCTAATTTCGACAAAATTTAATATAGCAAATGTTGATTTTGAAGGTAACAAAAAAGAGATACTTCTCACCTGGAAATTTCTGCAAGAAAATCTCCATAAATCTCATGGGCTGTCAGGATAGTTAGGTAATGGTAAATTATAAATATCTCTTTCTTTTACTTCTTTATTTTTGCCCTTTTAATCTTTTTTTCTTTTTTCTTTTCACAAATTCTACAACAAACTCAATCGAGAAGGAATAAAGTATTCATCGTCCCTGGCATTATGCAGTTCCATTAATTGGTATGTGACGCTAATGCAACGCATGCATTTTTCTTCCAGCATCCAGCGCAATAAATGACATCAAATATCCATGCTATGTGTTACCAATGAAATAGTATTTAATGCAAAAAGAACACATCGTTTAAATGTTGGTATTTAAGAGAAAACACATAGAGGATATTATATTTTCGAAGTCATTTATTCAGCGAGAGTAGGGCAAAATATCTTTGTAATTACGTATTGTGTAGTGACCGTGATACATTCCGACTTGTAGAAGGAAGTAACTACTCCTACTTAGCTTTTTATCATTGCTGGCAAAAAAAGAAAAATGATAATGTTTTATTTAAATAACTTCGGGGAGGAGCTAACTGGAAAAGAGAAAAAAAATATAACATATTTGTTTCGCCAACGCAGAAATCAAAAAGACAGACAAAGCGAAAGTGAAAAAGTTACATATATTTTCTTAACAATATTTATCGACTAATATATACATATTAGAGAGGTTGCTGAAAAGTTCTCAGTCAGACTAGTTTCGTAAAAATCTAACCAAGTAATCAAGCATCAATATTTTTAATACCATCTTGGTTGAACAGAGAACTTTTCAGCATCACCTCGCGTGTACACACACACACGCGCGCTCGCATGCACACAATTTATACAGCAGCCTTTTCTTTCCTTAATGTTTCTCACGGAACAAAACGCATTACCATAAAAGGCTTTCCTCATCACTTTTTTTTTATTCATTTTGCATTTATAGATATATTTATATATACTTTTTAACACGCGCATGCACACACATACAGGCAAGCACTGACAGAAAATGGAAAAACTGTTTTAAGTGACAACGCGTTTTACCGTCATGTGTTAGGTTCAACGTCTTCAGGTTGAAATGAAAAACAACTGCGTGTAAAGAAAATGCATTGGGATTTTTGAGGATAAGAGGGGCAATAAATCAGATCCGATGACCAGCGTATTATTATTATTATTATTATTATAGAAGTTGGTGTATATAGGATTTTAAATCAGCCAAATCCGTGTAGATATTTTTTCTCTATTAGCTCGTATACCGCACTTTGCTACTGTTGCGATGATCGGTGATATTATGTATGACCCCGTTTTTATGTTAGTCACCTTAATCTAATATTTATCAGCATCACCTCTAAAACAATGAGATATAGTTAGCGTCAAACAAGATAGCAACAACAACAGGACCGAGGCAGGCAGGCAGGAATATACAAAATAGATAGTACAAAATGCCAAATAGTGTATATCGGTGAAACAACTCGAAACCTTAAAAAAATAAATGATAAATAAATAAATAAATGAGCATCGCAGAGATATGCTGCGTAACAACACTTCAAACGCACTGATAGTTCACCGTAATACACCTTAACATAATTTCAACTTAATAAATATCGATCTGATCAGGAAAGAAAAGGATTCACTAAGAAAATGCATGAAAAATGCGCTGATCTCACAATTCTTAACAATAAACCAAGACCAGGACATTTTTTGGTCTTTGGTCGTCGGATCTTATAACGTGATTTAATTTATTGCACGAAAATACAAACGCATTTTCCTTACACACAGTTTTGTCTTTCAATCCAACCTAAAGACGCGGAACTTAACATACGTCGGTGAACCGCGTTGTTACTTAAAACAGCTTTTCCACTTTGTCCCATCATCACATTCGTTTTTGATATTATCCTGCATCATACTAGAACTTCTATATATATATATATGTGTGTGTGTGTGTGCGTGTGCGTGTGTGTGTGTGTGTTATTGAATGGATTTTTATCTGTCATTATTTCTTTATTACTATGAGTGTAATTTTAGTGAGTAGGCTGGTCGTGATTAATTTCCGTGTTTTAGAAAATTAAAAAAAAAAAAAAAAAAACATGAATAGCAACTGAGATGCGTTCCCACTAAAAATAACGTTTATCGTAAGATATAGATATATATTACACTACCGAACAAATTTCAAATTTTTTTTTGTATATTTTTTTGATAGTTTTATGTAATTTGGCTGTGCTGAGCACGAATTTTTACTCGATGTTGCTCTATCAGGTGCTGATTTTAATCAATACACCTCCTCTTTCGTCGTATTCATGAAAAAAGTTTTTTTTTCAATACTCGCTAAGTCTTTTTGCAATTACACACTATGCAACTAGTTTTTTTCTAGGTATTTGTACCTATTATGGTAGTGTTGTATTTTGTATACTTTTATATGTAACATCCTAAAAATATTTTTAATTTTGTCATTTTTAACCGATTTTATTATTAGTAAATTAAGTTAAAAATATTTCTAGAATTTTTCCAAGTGTTCTTATTTTCTGTAGAATATTCTAGACGGACAACTAAATATATAAAAGTTTCCGGGTTTAATTAAATATTTAAGTAGAGCATTAATCTAATCTTGAATTGGCATATGATTTTGTAAGCAACTTTGTCATCGTGATTTAATAGTTTATTTAATTAGACATAATTAGGCCTACTCATCCGTCTTTCTAGTTTAATTTCATAAATTTCATAAATTTTTGTGTTTATATTTAAGATTTTTTAAAAATTTATATGAATTAAAGGCTTTAAATACCTTTACAAATTGGAAAAACAATCAAGCAATATTTTATCAAGCATTAGAAAATTCAAATGTAAAAACAACGCTGACTCCTTTTGTTTTATATGTTGAGCTTACTTAGCTGATTTTGGCATAAAACCGATGGACCAAGCTAAATCGTGGACTCCACGTAAAGCCTGCACTACATGCATTAAAAGACTGTGGCACTGGGTTCAGATTCAAAAATGCCTCTTGGAGTCCTCATTGTAAGTTTATGCTTTCATAAAACTACGTAATTTAATAACTAGTGTACTGTAACTTCCATAAATGTAATTTAACTTGGGTACATAAACAAAAATTTACAAAAATATTTATAAGTATCTCAGATATTGCATAATTTGATAACGTTTTACAATTTCTTTCCATTTTAAGTGCGACTTGAGCCTACTAACCACGAAACCAATTGATATTTTTGCTGTAAATGAGTTACTGTATAAAAGGCAGTATCGCTATACCTACTAGAGTTATCTTCTCTTGACGAAAATACATCTGTCAGAGATAATACCTATCATAACATTTGCTTTGTCAAGACTTCGGGCTTCACTAAGAAAAATAAACATTTTATTGAGTACCCACATGTTGACACTACGATACAACCTTCACTACATTCAAATGAAATCACCATTCCAATATGTAATGGTCTGGCAACTCAAAAATTTGTTGATGTTCCTGAAAATATTGTTATGAACTCTAAGGAGTCAGACACCGATTTTGACCCCAGTATATTTGAAAGTCAAAACGATTTGCAAAGTTTTACCAGGCAGAGTTGAATGATCTTGTAAGGGATGTAAATTTGCTAAAAAACGTCTGCGGAAATTTTAGCTCAAAACTTAAAAAGAAAAGAAAATCTTGCTTACTTCAAACACATACATTTCATTTTACAGAAAAAGAGAAGATCTTAAATATTTTAGAACAGAAGATAGTGTAATTTATTGCTGCAACATATCTGGTTTGTTAATGATGGCGGTTGAGTCTTATGATATAAATTGGTCCTTGTTTTTAAATAGTTTGAAAAGAAGTCTTAAGTGTGTGTTTGCATAATGGTAATCTATACGGCTCAATACTGATTGGGCAATCAACAAAATTAAAAGAAAAGTACGAGCATATAGAAAAGGTTTTAAATCTTATCAAATATAGGGAGAACGGGTGGATCATATGTGTTGACTTAAAAATGGCTAATTTTCTGCTAGGATAACAAGGAGGGTATATTAAATATCCCTGATTCCTTTGCTTATGGGACAGTATAGCCAAGGAAGAACATTATTTGAAATAAATCTGGCCATCACTTACTGTCAGAGAAGAAAATGTAATTAATCCACTTTTAGTGAGCAGAAATAAAATTATATTTCCTGCTATGCTTATCAAAGTAGACCTCGTTAAGCAATATGTAAACGCTTTAGGTACGAACGCCGAGCGTTTCAAATACATAACTTTCTAAAAATTTCCAACTTTAGGTTATGGAAAAATCAAGGTGGGAATTTTCGACGGCCCCCAAATAAGAATGTTAATTGCAGACAGCAATTTTCCTCGTGTCATATATGGACGCGAAAAAAAAAATGCCCAATTTTCATTCGTGGACTTGATAGAAAACCTTTTAGGTAATTATAGAGTGGAAAACTACGAAGAAATCGTAAAACAAATTTTACAGAGTTAGTTTGGAATATGAACGTAAAAATCCATTTTTTGAATAAACATATTGACATCCAAGTAATTTAGGTGATGTAAATGACGAACAAGGGGGAGGGAGATTCCACCAAGATATCAAAATTATGAAGGAACGGTACCAAAGCCGCTTGGATTCCCATATGATTACTGATTACTGCTGATGCTTGAAAAGAGACTTCCCATTTACAAGCAAATACGCTAGAAAGACTTGTAAAAGAAAATTTTTGTCACAGTGAAAACTTTTAGTCTTTTTTTAAAATTTTTTTTACTTTTCTTTTTTTAAAGTCATTTCAATCATTATAATGTAATTTTACTGTTGTTTGAACTATTTGTATTCATGAAACTTAAGAAATTTTAACATATGACTTAATTTTTTAGTCCTAATTTGAAAAAATCTGGAAAGTGTGACATGGGCTGTTGACAAGAACTAGGACTGGATCGAGCCAAACCGAATTGAAATTTATATTCAGCGCAGCTAAATTACTTTGAATCAAGCGCCAGATATCATTCAATAAAATACGTTTTCTCCTGTGATCAATAAATAAAATTTTCTCATTACTTATCTGCGACCGATTAAAAATTGTACGATGTTGTTGTTCATCAGAATCAGACTAGAATATTGTATTATTATTATTTTCTGACACCGATGAACGACAACAACTATTGTGAACATCTTATTTATTGATAATAATAATTGTTACTTTAGTTAACTTTGGTGTATTCTTATTGCCAAAGATCTGCTCATCTTAACATACATTAATTACAACATGACGTTATTTTCCATTACATTATTATTATTATTTATTTTATTATTTTATTTTATTATTATTATTATTATTATTATTATTATTATTATTATTATTATTATTAATATCCTTGATAAAATCCAAGCAAGAATCTGAAATGTCATTGGTCCTGACACGGCATCTCAGCTTAAGTCACCTTCACATCATCGTAATGTAGCTTCCCTTTGCCTTTTCTATAAGTAGTTTCTTTGTTCTGATGAACTTTCCTCTAGACTATAAATTTAAGCGCAGTACTAGATTGGAGGCATGATGTCATCATTTTACAATTGAAATGGCTAGATGAAACCGGAAGTTCTATGCTAACAATTTCTTCTCTCGCACTTCTCACTTGTAGAACTCTCTTCCGGCTTCTTACTTTCCAGTCAAGTTTTACCTTCAAAAAGTTCAATTCAATGTCAATCGTTATGTTCTGTCTCTTAATTTCTGTTCTTTCATTGTTCTCGTTACTTAATGCTTTTTTTTTCTTAGATTCTTTCAAACTCAGTACCCGCTTCCTGTTAGTGGCTTTGTTGCTTTGCTTGGGGTGAAATTTTTTTTAAATACATACACACACACAATATATATATATATATATATATATATATATATAGATAGATAGATATAGATAGATAGATAACATTAGTAGTTAATATACACATACATATATGTACATATATTTAAAGCACACAAATATATATACATACATACATGAATGCACATACATACATACATATATATATATATATATATATATATATATATATATATATATATATATATATATATGTGTGTGTGTGTGTGTGTGTGTGTGTGTGTGTGTGTGTGTGTGTAAAAACAATTCCAAGAGGATAGATTCCAGGTAGAACTCAATGTCAAGGACAGAGTAAGGATATAATAAAACGTCTTAAACACTAGTACTCCATGGTCATAATTTATTACATTGGAATCCTAAATACGATCCAATTCATCAGACCTACAAATTCAAAAAGAAATCAGAAAAAATAACTGCGGGAATAAAAAATAAAATTTAGTGAGAGAGTATGTATGAGAGTGGGGAACGAATGCGAGAGTAAATATATATATATATATATATATATATATATATATAAAAAATTTTTTCATCTGTTAATATACCTATTCATTAAATATATGTGTGCGTATGTATTGATGAAAAAGCTTCAGAACCGCCATTGTTGCACAATCTGAGAGATATCTTAGTGCGTTCGAAAATTGTGCACTTTATTATAACTTTTTATCAACTAGTTGTTTCTGTTATTGTGTTTTTTTTAATAGTATGTTCTGAAGTTGATTCCAATCAAACTACTTATTTATAAATATAACAGAGTTATTGAGCTAATTTCTGTAGAGCAGTGGTTAGCGCGCTCGTCTTACATTGTTGTGAGGTCGATTCTCACTGGCATGTTAAGATGGATAATACTAATCTTTTTAAAAACCATATCTAATGAAAGTATTTGAAACCGCAACGTGTAGCAGTTGTTAGACGTTATTCTTGCAAACCCCTATAAGTGAAGTGACATCAGTCCTCACTTGCGGCTCCAGACTTGTGCCTGTTTACTTGTGTTTTTTAATAACTGCAACGCTCAAGAAAAGTAAATTTCAGCAAACGATTTTGCTCGCAGTCTTCTTTGAAGTCTTAGTTCGCCGCACCTAAACTGGCACATCTTCAGACAAAGGGTATGGTGTAAAAATAAATCAGGCCATGATTTATCTGAATTTCTGCAGGGATTAAGCTCATATTTAATATGTCGCCAAATTTACGAACCAACGATTTAATCCACTAAGCTTTTCTCCCGAATTGTCAGGTCATGATTGGCCAAAACAGAAAGACGGATTCTGTCAAAATGGTGAGCACGAAGAATCTTTTCTGCCTGCCATCACATAACTGATGCTAAACTCTAGCACAGTAACATTTAGAGCCTTCTTAGACTCATGTTTTCCACTAACATGAAGTGGAGTGGTTATACTGCATCAATTGCTATGTCAGCTGCTAGGAAAGATAGTTTCCTGTGTCGTTCCAGACAATTCTTCACGTCATAATGCTTCTTGCACATTTATACATCTATCATTCACCCATGCATTGAATATTGCTGCTATATTCGGTCTGGTGCTCCTACTATATAACTCGAGATCCTTGACAACATTTAAAGAACAGTCTGTAATTTAATCCATTCAAAAAGACAAAACATGGCCATTGATGCTGCATTTAAAATTTTGAAGATAGTATGAAATCAGGTCAAGTCGATGATAAAGTGCCTGAAGTCACTTTCTCATCGACGTGACTTGGCTATATACTAGCTTCAAAATTGTAAATGCAACATTAATTGCCATGTTTTGTCTTCCTGAATCCTGTTCCTTTTATTGTCCTTTTTCCTCACACTAAAGTCTTCCCATTCTTTTCAACTCCCTGTTAATCCCTGTGTCCTAGTGGCATTATCGCCTTGCTTGGGGTAAAATGATTAAGAAAAAATATCTAAAGAAGTACTTTGGCCCGGTGAGATCTTGTATAGAACCAAATCTGAGGAAGTACTTGGGTCCAGCGAGACAGTCAGAATCTTGGACACGCACTGAGAATAATGGAACCTCTTCTGAGAAAGTGGTTGAACGCAGCAAGATTCTGTCTAAATGGTGAACACACTGGTAGAATAATGGAACAAAAGTTCATAAAGTAGTTGGGCGAAGCGAGATAATTCCAGAATGGCGAATACGCTCTTAGAATAATGGAAGCAGATGCAACAAAATAGTTTGACCAAGTGAAATTCTGTCCGAAAAGGGAACACACTCTGAGAAGAATGTAATAATTCATCTCAACATTGCAAAAAATCAAAATTGTTTTTAAAGATCGGCTTTGTTTAATAACGAGACAATTCTAAGAATGGTTGGAAATGAGTATTAAACTTTTAACGTAATTCAGTAATTCTCTCTTTTTCTCACACAATTTTCTATTCTTCATTCCTTCTCGCATTCCTTTCCTTTTTTTTATATTCCCTCCAAGTTTCATTTTCTTTCTCTCGTGCCCCTTTTTCCAGTTGTTATCTTTCTTACTCTCTTCATTACTATGTTGTCTCTTTATTTCTTTATCGATCCATTTTCATCCGTGTAATCCTTTCTTCCCTTCTCGTTGTCTTCTTATATATATATATATATATATATATATATATATATATATATATATATATATATATATATATATATTTTGACAAGTGGTAATTGTTTAACTGAAAATAGATTTGATTAAGCATTTCTCCATTCAAGGCTTCATGAGATCCAAAAACGAAAGAAAGAAATATGTGTGTATCTATATTTATATGTATGCTTGAATAGTGAATCATAGTCATGAGATGAAGGTTTGCCTTTAATTCAATGCAAAATAAAGCTGGCAAAATATATTAACAGCTTTTGAAATGAACTAAGACTTATAAAGAACAGATACAGAATAAATATTAACGGCATTTTTAAAAGTCACTCATTTTCATTCTTTTCTTTAATCACGAAAAACGCCAGATGAGGAAAAAGTATTATGATTCAATATTTAAGCATACACACAAATGCACATACACAGATTTCTTTCTTTCGTTTTTGAATCTGATGAAGCCTTGAATGGCGAAACTCGTAAATAAATCTATTTTCAATCAAACATTTTTCCATTTGTCAAATTTCATAAAAACTTTTTGGGGATTTATATCCTATTTTAAAAACATAAAAAATAAAAATGTAGTTTTTAAGTGGTACTATAATTACGTTAGAAAAGAGCTTACTATCAGGGACAGAGCGGAAGTAAATACATGGCCTGGTGATTGTCTTTAACCATAAAACAGATTGTAGACATTCACTGTTGATATATATGACCATACTGCTTGTAAATATATATATGAAAAATTTCTCAGAGCTAACCTGTAGAAAAGACAATATTTATAAATCTAAAAGACAATAGGAAAACTGTAACAGTTACCGACGCGTTTCGTCCGATGTGGACTTTCTCAAGGCAAAACGAATTTATTAAACTAAGTAACTAATAATAACAAAACAAAATGTCCTTAGCAACTGGAAGAATTTAAAGAACGCTATTTTCATACTGTTAACTGAAATTACGTCATTTATTGTCACGTGTGGAGATATTGTCTTTATTACTGCATTGACGGATTCAACCATTTTCGTTTGATTTCTTGATACTGTTCTGTACGTGTGTTTGGGAGAGAAGTAATTCTGTTAAGAAAGGTGAAATATTAATCTACGCCCATGCTTTTTTTCCCTATTTTACCTTGAGGGAAAGGAGAAATATGGTCGCTTTAACACCTTAATTTTAGAAAGACGCAGTCTCGGAGCTAGGAGATTTGAGGAGAGTTGTTGAGTGTATGCAAAATTTTTTTGCAAGATCAGCTCGGCATAAAAACACTACGCGAAAGAGACAGTACTTTTGTGAACATGGTACTGTTTTCACAGAGAGACTTTGCCAGTTGGGAAAGCGATTACTTGGGCCAGTTTCACACAAACATCATTATAAAATATAAAAGAACATTACTCCGAAGAAGTCCTTTTAGAGAACGAACGTTGTTACAGTAATTTTTCCACTTTTTCGTTCGGTTGCCTATTATATATATATATATATATAAAGACGAAAGAAAAACTTACCTTAGCCGGCGCGTTTCGTCGCGTTGGTTAATATAAGTTTTCCTTTTGTCTTTTTCATATTGTCCTTTTACAGATATAGCTGAATTATTCGTCGGGTTTCTTGTGTTATCTGAAGTTTTTAAATGAAGTAATTTCATTATGTCATACAGCTTTCTATCAGTGCCTTCCTGTTTTATTATCTTGATGTTTCAGAAAAAAAAATATTGGCTTAGAGCAAAAGTGTGTGGCGTTTTTTTCGTTTGAAAAAAAATAACTTTATATCGTTTTACATAACTATCATAAAAATATTGGCTTAGAGCAAAAGTGTGTGGCGTTTTCGTTTGAAAAAAGTAAAAATAACTTTATATCGTTTTACACATAACTATCATAAAAATATTGGCTTAGAGCAAAAGTGTGTGGCGTTTTTCGTTTGAAAAAAATAACTTTATATCGTTTTACACATAACTATCATAAAAATATTGGCTTAGAGCAAAAGTGTGTGGCGTTTTTCGTTTGAAAAAAATAACTTTATATCGTTTTACACATAACTATCATAAAAATATTGGCTTAGAGCAAAAGTGTGTGGCGTTTTTCGTTTGAAAAAAATAACTTTATATCGTTTTACACATAACTATCATACATTCTGTGAGGTGACATTTCAACGTGTCTTTCTATATGATTGGTGAGTGGAGTGTGAAATTTAAATGTTTTACATTAAGGGCTGAAAATGTAGAAAAATGAGATACATTTTCATCGTGTGATGCACTTTTATTTCCGGAGTGGGAAAGGCACTGTGAAAACAGCAAAAATAATATGTGCTATTTATATAGATGGTACCATAGCTGAGAGTACTGTTTGTAAATGATACACTAAATTCAGGAGTTGAAATTTTGATCTGGAAGACCGAAAATGTTCTGACGTTAATGTCCAAATTGAAAAGCCGATTAAAAGTAATCCAGGTCAGACGAAAAGGGACAACACAGACATACCCTACGTGTCTCATTTGAAGGTTGTAAAGAATGCGAAAAGACTTGTACAAGAGAATCGCTATGATGTTCAGCTGCATCATGATTTAATGAAAAAAAAAAAATTAATGGGCGGCACTTTCATATGATATTCTGTGGTCAAGCGCAACAAAACCATCCTTTTTCTAAAAGAACAATCACAGGCGATGAAAAATAGGTTGTTTACAACAATGTGAGGGCGATAAAAGTCACGAGTTACCGTTAACTACTCCAAAAATGTGATCTGCCTTCGTAGAAGGTTATGCTTTGTATCTGGTAGGATTGAAAGAATACTTTGTATTACAAACACCTTCCGCAAAATCAGACGTTGAATTACTGTTCCCAATCAGATCGATTAAATGCACTAATCGATAAAAAAAAAAAACATACGTCCGAAATTGCCCAATCGGAAGAATTCTGTCTTAAAACAGGACAACTCTAGCCCTCATGTCTCTTTACAAACCTTGCAGAATTTCGTACAGTTAGGCTGGGTTGGCCTACTACTCCAGCCGTACACACGATCTTATAATTCGGAAAATAGAGGCACTTAAGCTGTCGTAATATTCAAACTTGCCGACTATTTATTTGCTTATCTTAAATTTCATAATGAATTAATCATTTCATTGTATTTAATTATTACTGACTTTATTCATTTAATTATTATTGAATTTAATTATTTTTTAGCTTAATTTTTACTTAAATTGGGAATATATTAAATTGTCGTCTATATTATATTTTTATAACTTTATAAAAGTATTCATATAGCAAAAACACTTAGGAAGATAAACGAAGTAAATATTACCAGCAAATAATATAAATGTCCTCATTTTTTACTTGTTTTATTTTTTTATTTTTTTAAATCATACTTATTATAAAACCCAGGTTGTGCGTGTGTGTGTGTCTGTACGTTTATATATTGGATCGGATTTCCTACATTTTTCAACCGATTTCAACAAAACTTCACAGGACTACGTAAAATTACCTTGCGGTGGTTCTGACAGCGCCAAAAATGGGAAAAACACAATTGTTTTTGCACGAAATCAATTTGAAAACACGATTAAGAGGCATCGCGAGAATGAAAGGGGGACAACTCATATCGAGTTATACTTATTATAAAACCCAGGTTGTTTGTTTGTGTGTTCGTTTATATATGGGATCGGATTTCCTACATTTTTCAACCGATTTCAACAAAACTTCATTTTATTTTTTTTTGGCAGGTAGTGTTTCTTATTGTATAGCACACTTTTTTCTTTATTTTTACATTCAGAACGCTTTAAAAATTCCATTTACAAGAGAATTGTTTATAATAAAATTCTATTCAATCGGTAGACTCATAATGATTGAAAACAATGTTTTTGTTTGAGTTTGGGTTTGACCAATTCGTAAAAAAAAAAATATAAAACTAATTAAGACATGCGTGTCCGTCAACCTTAAACAATAATCTTTGTCAATTTTATTTTTCAGTCTTTATGATGGTCGATACTTGATCTGTCTCTTACTGTTACATCCTGCTAGTATTAAATATATAGTTTCAAAATGCGTAGGTTGATCCAGAATCGTAAACTGCTGGTCAGAACTGAAACTGAATGGAAGTGATATGAGTGAGTAATTCTGATAGTGATGGATTCCTTTTGTTCAACTTTTGATATCGAACCCGAAAGGCGCTAAAACACTCAGATAACTGGAAGAAGTAGATGGGTCAAGATACCTCCAGCACACACATTCCTTAGTGGGGCAAGCAAGCACGTGGTAGAGGGAATTTTGGCCTACCATTTGACATCCTCTCGATCACTGTTAGGAACGATGCTACAATTACTTTCCCTATATATATATATATATATATATATATATATATATATATATATATATATATATATATGTTTTGTGTTTGTGTGTGTGTGTTTTGTGATATTTCATTTTATTCATTCTTACGTTATTATATTCTTAAATGCTAATCACAAATCACAGAATAATATGATTGATGATGAATTTACTGAGTTTATTTTCTATGAATTTTTACGAAATTATATTTTATGGCGACAAAATTATATTTAAAAATCGAAAATTTTAACTGCATCTTAATATTTAAATGCTGTCACGTTGTTAACAGACACTCGAATAATACAAATTTGAAATTTATTTGGAGTCAATGATTACAGTTTATTTAGTAGAGTATACATTAGAGATCAGGCAACAATTCAGTATATTTATCAGAAACTCTGACACTGATGAACGGTGTTCCGCGAAACTATAAAGTTGGTTGAGTGATGAGTCAATTAGACTTTATTTGATTTTATTAACTATTTTCACTCTAGTTTTCTATTGAGCACTTAAGAAAGATTCTACTCCGCTCAATATACATGAAATTTTATTAATTTTAAGTATTTTAATATAGTTTATTATTATTATAATATACAAGGTGCGCTGAAAAGTTTTCGACATGATCAAGAAGCCCTTCATAACAAAATTCTGAATCTTAGTTTTTGGTCACATTTTGGAAAGTGATTCGGGCCAACAACTTTTCACTGAGGCATCAAACATAGATAGATAGATAGATAGATAGATAGATAGATAGATAGATAGATAGATAGATAGATATAGATAGATAGATGAAAAATACGGAAAAAGAATCAAATTGAATCCCCGTAAGGGAACTACAGTGAAGGGAAATAGGAAAAATAAGGGGGAAAAAAAAAGAATACAAATCAGAAAAGCAGGGGAAGAGAAGAAAAAAAAGGCAAATGCTTTTAAAAAATTACAAAGAATTATGGACGGGACAAAGGAGAAATGAAATGGAGATGATGAATGAAAGGAGGGGAGACGAGGAAGAAAGAGAAAAAGAAGTAATAGAAAGAATGAAAGAATACAAATAATAGAAAGAAAGAAAGAAAGAAAGAAAGAAAGAAAGATGGCAGAATTAAAAGCGATAAGAAAGGGTATTATGAGAAAGAACGAACGAAAAAAAAGAAAGACTGGACGAGAGAAAGAATGAACGACAAAAAACAAAAAACAAAAGAAAGACTGGACGAAAGGAAGAATGAACGAAAAAAAAAAAAGAAAGACTGGACGAGAGAAAGAAAGAACGACAAAAAAAGAAAGACTGGACGAAAGAAAGAATGAACGAACAAAAGAAAGGAAGAAAGAAAGGAAGAAAGAAAGGAAGAAAGAAAGATAGCACAATTAAAAGCGATAAAAAAGAAAAAATATGAGAAATAATGAACGAACGAAAGAAAGACTGAACGAAAAAAGAAAGACTGAACAAAAAAAGAAAGAAAGAACGAAAGAAAGAAAGAAAGAAAGAAAAAGAAAGAAAGAAAGAAGAAAGAAAGAAGGAAAGAAAGAAAGAAGTTAATGCAATGAAAAAAGTAAGAAAAAGAGGAAGGGAATTACTTGGGTAATTTAGAAGACACGACTGAAATATTTGTCTTTACTGATATTTATATATCCAACGGGAAAATGAAAAAAGATAAAAGGAACCAAAAAATGAAACGAAAGAAATAAAAATAGAAAGTAAAATCTGCTGCAAAGAAAATTATGAATAAAAAAGCTAGTGATTATTTTGTATGTAGATATAAATAGATATTAATGTTACTTTGTTTTATATTTTTACAAGAGGCAGGCATTGTTATTGACTCCATGTCGAGTGAGTGCGAAAATATGTAGCATAATGGTGCTACCTTACAAAAACGCGTTGAACGCGATAACGATGAAGAAAGACAAACTGTCATTATCAATTTTTGACAAGTTTAGCTTTCATGCTATTCTTTTTGCTTTTGTAGAAACGCTCACAGTATTATATTTAACATTCCGGGAGCTTTAAGTAGCTTGGCCAAGAAATAAAGAAGTAACTGACGATGAGATTTAAACTGACATCTCATCGTTGCCGGTTTGTCTGACTGAGAAGGCTTTACCGATTTCGCTACGGAGACACATCAGCTGACAAAATTCGATTTTAGTCATACAGCTACATTCTATCTGCACACCATACATTTTGTTAACACCTAGTCTTCTTCTGTGTGTCGTGTCACTTCCGGAACAGGACGATCGTGACCCTGTAACAATGTAATCGTCTTAGGAAAACAATTTTATTAAAAAATAAGGCGGTAAAGTTAAAAGCATGTATAAGGTGAGAGTGGGGAAGGAAAGAGAGAAGGTGATGTTAAATTGAATATGATTTTGGAAAGAAGCGAAGATTGCAAATCTCCATGGCAAATAATAATAAATTTAAACATTTCTAAATTGGAACTGTGAGAATTTGAAATCGTAAATCTTAAGTAAAAGGGTCAGAAATAGTGATACTTGAATTCATGTGCGAGTCACGCAGAACTAGACTGAAATTCGAACAGAAGAATTTCAGCTTATTGTCGCTGATCTAGATCGTACTATTCTCCAATCTGCTCATATTTTGCTGCGAAGAAAATGGCGAATCACCTCGTCAAACCAAGCGATGGCGTGTCACGTGTATTCTCCGTCAGAGAATGTGGCGAAATAGAAAGTTACTTACCGATAAAAAGAGCACATGTTCTGTATGATATACCGAAGACGGAATATCGAAAATAGTATATTCATTCTTTGTAAATAATACAAAAATTGTGGCACAAGGTCGAAAGGGAAGTGTGGAAAGACTGGTCCTCAATAACTATCCTAATCCTAGTTAATCACAATCACGACCCATTCATTCAATACAATATAATCACCACAAGAACTTGTCCATCACCTCTCATTCCTACATATACCGCAATACCACATGCTCACAGGGGGCCTACAAAAAGCACCCAATGATGTAAAAATTTGTGCAGTTCATAATAAAATATATAAAAATTTTCTTGATGCTTTAGGTATCGGCATGAGAATGCGGGAAAATGAGAGTAGCATGATAAAAAACGGCCTTAAACTTGACGAAAATAACTTTTATTGTCTAAATGTTTATGTTATTATCAAGAGGAAAGATCAAAGTATTTTTTTGATTATTTTTTACATTTTTTTAATCATTCCTAGCACGTCAAAACTTCTGACACAAAATCAATCGTCAGATATTTTTTATTTTAATTTTGTAAACAAAAGTGATTTTTTTCTGTTTAAAATTCTGTCAAAAATCAATTATACTATTTTGTAAATTTATTTTAAGAAAATTAGAAATTATAAAATTTATTTAATATATTGTAAAACAAACATTACTTACTTTCTGCGCCGAAAAAAATGTAGTTTAAAATAAGAGAAAGCATATCTTAACAACGGTGATGATTGACAAGTGATGCGTGATGATTTCATCACGTATTGACAGCTTACGTGAGGAAAAGTTATCGTACGTAAGAACAGAAGTAACATAATTTAGCTTTAGGTGAACCAACTTATTTACTCCGTTATTTTTAAGAAAAAGTTTCAGCGCTCTATTTTTTTTTTTGTTTTTTGGTACTTAGCTTTTTACGTTTACTATGCTTTATGAAAAAATATAATACTATATTTTTTTTTAAATAAGTCTATTGAGAGTGTGATAAAATTTCATAAGGTACCTAATTACTTAGTTGCCTTTCTTATGCAATTTTTATCATAAGTGTACATAAAATATTATAATTCCATGCACATTTATTAAATTAACAACGGGTAACAACGTTTAGATACCAACGCTAACCACGTGATGTTTTATTGAATTTATGCTACTTTCGGTCTCCCGTACATTTGAATTACAGCCGGTTTATGGACACGAAAAAAACAAAAAAAACAAAAAAAACAAAAAAACAAAAACATGTTATATTAGATTTTTATGTAGTCGGGGTTTCCTGATTGTATTATAATCTGTAAAGATAGATCTACTTAATAGGACCATCGACTAAACTCTACCGAAAAAGTTTTTTGCTTTCAGACAATATTATCCATATTCATAAAAAGAAGTAAAAGCAACTAAAAGCTTTTGAAATTAAATATCTTTGTTATATTGAGGTTTTTATGTTACAATTCAGAGCTAATTTTAAGGTAAAGGGGGTAGAACTAAGAAAAAAATACGATTTGCTTTCCTCAAAGCCTTGTGCTCTTATCTAATATAATCATTAAATTGTAGACGTTTGAATTTCTAGAGTTTTCATAAAAATTAGTTAGTGGGGGTAATAAATATAAAAAAAATTACCATGACTTAAAAAAAAAAATTTATAATAATTTTGCTTTCGTCTAGTTTGGCGTCTTTTTCATCATGCATCATTTTTCTCTTTTCTTTTAGCGATCTCATCAAAGTACCTACTTTAAATGATGGGGGAGGGTATGAACCGAGAAAAACGAAGCTAAAATACAATAAAATATTCAAACTAAAAGCAAAACAGAAGTTAGTAGGACTCATCCACCCCTGAAAATAATGAGAGTGACCACTGTATTCTGCTGTTCGACGGAATCAAGCAGCACACTTACTAATGGAGTGGGAAAGAAAAAATTAAACAGTGAAATGGGAAAAAAAAACAAAGTCTGGCCCAGCCGAGATAATAAAAAAAAAAAAAAAAAAAACGGAACAAAAAACAAATTGGGGAGGTTGGGAATCGCGACATTGCTCATAAAAAAGGAGAATACTGGGAAGAACACTTATTCACATTAACTAGGAAAACATAAAACAGTCTAACTTAACCAGGAGATGGTTCGCAGGAAACCACCGCGTTGTGCACAGGGGGACTTAAATGAAAAAATCAAGGCTAGCCCTGTTCGCATGAACCACGCTTGCCCAAGATACCCACCTTTCGCTGAAAACTGTCGATATCAAAAGCTTTCTATCAGTTCTAATCTTCATTCTGAGCTGATGCCCAAAGAATCCAACCAGATCCTGATGTGAATAACGCATATCGCAAAATCCCTTCCACTCGCGATGTCTAAATCACCATTCTTGCCACGGCTAGCAACGTGACAAACACCATCCATTTCACCCCGGAGAACGGGGACGACACATTGTCACAGGCGTACGCAAGATCAATGGATACAAAGCGACCGGGAACAATACGAGACGTCAACTCGCCGATATAGTCCCAGAAAGTCAGTCGCAGGTGCTGCCATAAATGTATGTATGCTAATATTTTGTGTCGTCTCCCACCAGTCGACCAATGAAAAGTTGTTCCGTCGATAAAAACAGTTGGTGTTCTCGAATTGGAAACACAACACGACACATTCGTTTATTTTACTAACCCGTCCGTCGGTTGATGTGTTGGATTTCTGTCTTTTTACGTGTATTGGGATTTGTGATATGCGAATTGAGATTTCGACATTTCTTTCTGCCCCTGGATCTTCGAATTTAGACTTGCGACTTGTGAAAGTAATCTGGCATATCTGTTTCTGGACAGGAATTTTATTCCAAGCGTGACGAAACTGACTACCTATTTTGGGGAAAGACAATGAAATTTCTCCGGCCCTGGACATTTGGTCACACAGGACGCGTGAGCGAAATCGTCCATAAATACGAGTCGTTGGAATGTGAAGACAGTTCGAGCCCAGTTCGTTATTATTGGAGATAATTCTACTCGGTGAGTCGTCTATTCTTACGCAGGCCTTATTCACTCAGTACCAGGAAAAAAGAACACCACGGCTCGTCAAGAACGAAAGAAAATTTTTTTTTTCTTGCCAGGAATCGCAACACAATGCATTAGACAATACGACCAACTTGAATAGCATCACAACCCACGCAAACTTACCACAGGCAGAGGTGTAGTTCGTAGCCCTCCACAACTTCCTATTGTTTGTAGCTCTTAGCGATGTTTGTATTTTACTATCCCTCCCACGACTTGTTCTACCATCCATTTACACAATATCGTTAGGTAGGTTACTTGATGTTTCACATTGTTACCCTTGCCCTTATCAACATGCCTTGTGAGTGACAAATTCTCCAAACCCTTCTTTCATTATTATGTCTCCTTGAAATGAATGTTCTTTTTGTTTCTATTTTCATTAAAACTTGCTCTGTCCATGACATTCTGAGCATCCTTCTGTAGAACCATATTTCTTTTGCCTAAAGTCATCTTCATCTATGCATTCGCTGACATATAGGGAGATTGATATTAGATAGCATATCAGCATAATTTTCTTAGTTTCTAACGAAATTTTTCGTTTAGATTACAAAATAACCCCAAATAATGAGTAAAGTTTGTCTGGTAAATTCAAATAGAGTTTATTTTTAATAAGGTGTAGTTGGTTTTAAGAGTATAATGTTCGATTTACATATAAGGAAATAAATCAGGATTTTATATAGTTTTTCTTTCATTTTTGTTGCTTTTTTATTTGTTTTGCATTTTACAACTTTGCTTTTGTGTCATTGAGTGTATGAAGATCCGAGTGTTGCGTTAAAAGATTAATACAAATACGATGAAAAAACTCGTCAAAAATCAATAAGGAAAATGCTTCATGTTAAATAATTTAACACAATTTAACCCAGGAATTTAAGACGAGTTTCGACTCGTCTTAAATTTTCGAAATTTATTAGATGAAGCATTTTCACTATTACAAAATTAGATTTTAAAAATAAAACAGGGATATCCACTCAAATCACGGGCAGACACTGAATATAACATTTAAGGCAATAAGAAATAATATAAGATTTTTGTAAATCATTTCACCCCAAGCAAGGCAGCAAAGCCATTAAGACGCAAGGAATTACTGAATGTTAGAGAATAAGTAAAAAGAAAAGCATCATTAAAGAACAAGAACGAAGTTAGAAAGGTTTCTCTCAGATGATCAATATATAAATAAAATCTGTTATAAATAAAACCCATTAATCCCTTAGAAATTACCTTTTTACATTTTAACGTTTCATATTTGGAAATAAAATTAGCAATATAGGCCTCGAGAAGTTCCAATGAAAGATGTGCATTTCTTTGCTGTGGCCTTTCGTGGGTGAACTGTTCAAAGCACATCTAGCTTAAAGGCGGTTTCCCCGGTTTCTATCCCTGTCAAAAGGCACAATTTCTTTAATAAGTCTTTCGAATTCTTAGGCCGGTAGATGTCAATTGCACTGTTTAAAAACAATGATGTCTGCATACATTCAGCCATTATTTACAGTATAAAAAATATAATTTAGAACTGTATATTATTTTTAAAAACTTTGAAACAACGAGATTTTGTTTTGTTTTTACTTTAAAAATTATTTGCTTTTATGATTTTCTAAACTGTGAACTATTTTCTTTTGTGTTTAGGTGTGAATATAAAAAAATGTGTGATCACATACGCAGGCCCGTGAGCATGCGCACTCAGAGCCATCATTTGACTTTTCTCATTTGTGTTTTTATGTTAATCATATATGCTTTCTACATGAAGGCAAATACAATAGACTGAGTAAAAATATACGCATGTTTTTTCCACCGTTTATTTGTGCTTGGTTATACTTATAAAAAAGTAAATCACTATTTTTACGCTTTAAAATATAATTTAGAAGAGAAAAAACCCGTAATACTTGTTTAAATTTTAGGAATGTGTTTATGAATTATATAATTTTGATTATTTCATGATTGCAAGATAATTAAATAATAAGATAATATTATTATAATTTTCATCATGTTGTAATAAAATAAGTGAGATTATATCTAATAAAATTTATCCATATATATATAGATGGTGTATGTATGTGTGTGATATTTAATCAGGGGAAGTTAAATAAAACTACAATATTGATTTAATTATTAAATCAAAAAGCAAGATACAATGTGTTTTAGCACTCGATTATCTTTTGATTTGTGTGATTTTATTGATTGCATCTAGGGCTTGTGATGTACGGGCTAATTCGGATTTCGTCGGTAAAGTTTACAGCTACGTGCGATCAAATGCTGGGTTATAAAGCGGGAAGCCTAAGCGTTGTTTTCTGGTTTCGTCTTTGTTCTTCAGTTAATTAGGGCTTCTGCAGCTTCTCATTGCAAAAAAAAAAAAAAAAATAGATAAATAAATAGAAAAGACACGTTTCTCGAATACAAGACGAATAATGATCTGACTCATTTCGAAGAAATCTCTTGTTTCTAGTTTCCTTATCTATCAATCTTTACTCAACCATCTTAGCGAGTTTTTGAGAACTTACATAGTTTTTTTTTTTATATATAGAAAAATTGTTTTGAATTTCTTTTCACCACATGTCAGAAAATTAAGCATTTGAAATCAGCTTCCTTTGAAATTTGAGTATTTTGGTAAGAGTAAAAAATGAAAAAATCTGCTGATGTCATCACGAAATCTTGCTCTCTTTGAAAAAGTTAATCAATTTATGATAATTATTTTGCATTATTCGTAATTAATCCACAAAAAAAAAATAAAATAAAATAAAACAGTAACAACCAAAAATTCTTCCATCTACCTTGTCAGATTTTATTCTGCAAGTCAATATTTTAAAATAAAATTGGTATTAATGAATTTCGGCAAAATTTTCAGGACAGACCCATTTTTAAAAAATCAAATTCACCCCAAGCAAGGCAGTAACGCCACTAAGGCACAAGGGTGTTACTGGGTGTGGAAGAAAATAGAAAAAAATACTCCTTAGGAGTGGAAACAATAGAAGAGTACACCGGAAGACAGTAGATCGTGATTGACATTGCATTTAAATTTTTAAAGATTAAAGTTGACTGGAAAGCATGGAGCCGGAAGAAAGTTCCACATGCGAGAAGTGCGAAGAAAAAACTGTTGGCATAGAACATGGTTACCTCTCGCCAACTCAACTGTAAATAGATGAGACCTTGTTGCCAATCTATTACTGCACTTAAATTCATTAAGTCTAGCTACCACAGTGTAGAACTCATCCGAAAAACTACCATGAAAGTATTTATAGAAAAGGCAGAGGAAAGCAATTTTACAGAGGTAGGAAAGTGACTGAAGCCGATACATCAAGTCAAGACCAATAATATTGCTTATTCTTCTTTAGAGTTTAACAAGAATCTCCAAGTATAACAGGATCATCGGACCATATATAGCAGCAATATTCTAAGCATGGACGAATAGTAGACTTACAGATATGTAAGATAGATTTTGGAGAGAAAAATTGTCTAGCCCAACTCAGTGAACTTTCTTAGCAGCTGACCTGGCAATTAATTCAGAATAGTCTTTCCACTCCATGTCTGCCGAGAATGCTATCTCGAGAATGTTAGTCCGTGAAGGCGCAACGAGTCACTCTCTTGGGGGTTAGTAGCAGCCATACTGATGGAAGGCAGAAATGGGTCCCAGATGGTTAAAAGGGAGAAGTTTCCTTTTTGCGGTGTTAAAATTAACAAATCATTCTTTGCCCCAGTTAACAACAGACTGAAAGTTGTTTATGACTTCAGCCGTTGATTTGACTTTATCGAACTGATAAGACTTGTTGTCGCTACAAGAGTAAATAGCTGTGTCATCAGCATAGATACCAAGTTGAGAGCTGAGGCCATCGGGAAGGTCGTTAATGAAAATTAAAAGGAGAAGACCGACATTAGTACGAAAGGATCTTGATAAACTTATTTTGTTTTACGCCATATCAACTTTTAACTGTTTATTTTATGCATAACTTTTATCGTACAATAGAAAGGTAGGTTTTGATTGCACCAGAGTTAAAAAAAAAAAAACAACCTAGATATAGGTTTGGTTTTTACAAGAATAAAAAGGAATATATAGGTTTAGTTTGCATGAGTGTCAAAAAGTAGACATAGGTTTGGTTTGTACAAAAGGTATATATATAGGTTTGGTCTGCATGAGTGTTAAGAACTAGACATAGGTTTAGTTTGTATAAGAGCCAGAAAAGGTAGACATAGGTTTAGTTTGGTTGTTTTTGTTTCGCTGCATTTAATATATGGGTTCTTTAATGCTGAAAATATTTTTAAGTAATTTTATTATTTTTTTCTTGTTAGATGATATTCATACATTTCCTAATGGTATTTGCGCGTAAGTGAATAAAAAAAGAATCCAAATGGAATTGGAACTCGGCTCTCTGATTGACAATTCCAAGCCATTATCCATGATACTATCCGTATATACATTGCAGCACCTGGTATTTCCAAACGGTCACCCATCTAAGTACTGACCAGGCTCAACGTTGCTTAACTTCGGTAATAGTACAAGAGCCAGTTTTTGTACATGATCTGGCCGTAAGCCTTACATAGTTTTGATTTGTGCCAGAGGCAAAAAGGTAGACATAGATTTGGTTTGCACGAGATACACCTGATAATATACCACATGAATTTCAGTTTATAATAACTGTTTTTATTAGTGCATGAGTCAGCTAAAACAAATTTAGCATAGGCCATAAGGAAACTGAACACAGGATAAACTGTGCTTGGGATAGTTTTGTCCAACACCGCCAGTTGCTACAGAGCCAAAATATTAACCTGAGAACTCGAGTCATATTCTTAAAAAGCAGCCTAAAATCAAAAAACATTATATGGATGTCAGGAAAGGCATCCAAATTCTTCTATCAATGATCAAAAATAGATTCTAGCGAATAAATCCTCAGTATTTAAAGATGGCAATCCTTCATCAGAACTGATATACTATCGCTGTAGAATATAAAAAACAAAGAGTTTTACCAAATTAGAAAAAAAAACACATCACTCAAACTTCCAACAGCAACAACAACTAAAATGGTTAGCACATATAACTAAAAGTGGAAATTAAGATATAATCAATATTTGACATTCCACATTACCTTAAAGGTCATGAAGGAATCTTCCCATCAGTACTGGAAAGAGCAATAAGAGTTGAATTGAGAGACATATTTTCTTGAAGAAACTCTTTTAATAGAAAGATTGCATGAATTTTAACCAAGAGTAACATTCGTTCAGTCACTGTTTCCTGTACAGAAACGGCCATTCTCACAATTACTACGACGATACTATAAGTTGAAACAAACACAATATATTGTTCATTCAAACATACGTATACACGGAATATTTTACCAATATCAATTTTATTGTGGAAGCGAAAAAGTTGCATGATAAAATTAAACGTAGCATATATGGATAAACATCTCTCTCTCTCTCTCTCTCTCTATCTCCCTCTCAATATATATATATAATATATATATATATATATATATATATATACAGGGGTTGGACAAAATAATTGGAACAGTTGCAAAATCCACTCCTATATTTCAAAGATCTATATTATTAAGAACTTTAACTAAAACTTCGTAATTGCAGGTTATATCTATTGTAAATACATTTATTTATCTAATTTATTGTCTTTGTCTTATTTATTTATAGAATTTAGTAAAATTTAAGCTAAATGCGTGACCTCTCCGAGTTCGAAAAAGAGCAAATTGTTGGAGCTCGTATGGCAGGAGCCTCGATCACTAAGGTTGCTGAACTGTTTGGTTTTTCAAGAGCTACCATATGAAGAACACTGATGCAATTCGAGAAACAGAGCAAGACCTCTAGCAACCGTAGCAATTCGGGCCGGACTTGCAAACTTACTGACAGGAACTGAAATGCATTGAAACGCAATATGGCAAGAAATCATCGGACAAATGCGGTCAAAGTGACTGCTGAGTTGAATAACCATCTGAATAGTTTCTACTAAAACTGTTCCCCATGAGCTCCATAAGGCTGCATATCATGGAAGAGCCACTGTGAGGAAACCTCTTCTCTCCACTTGCAACATTCAAAAGAGGTTGAAGTGGTGCAGAGATCACAATGCCTGGTCTGCAAACCAATGGAAACAAGTCATATTCTCAAACAAGTCCAGTTTTTCTCTTTTCCCAACTTTAGGGCGAGTTTATGTGTGGAGGGAGCCCAAAGAAGCTTACAACCCTGACTGCCTTCTTCCAACAGTGAAGCATGGAGGTGGATCAGTGACAGTTTGGGCCGCCATATCATGGAAATGTCTCAGTCCAATAGTTGCCCTGCATGGTAGAATCAACAGCAAAGATTACCTGAACATTTTGGGAGATCATGTTCATCCAATGGCCAAGACTTTATTCCCTGATGGTGACTGCATCTTCCAAGACGATAATGCTCCAATACATACCGCTTGGGTGGTTAAGAATTGGTATGAAGAGCATGAAAGTGAGCTAGAATACATGGAGTGGCCTCCCCAATCTCAAGATATCAATATTATTGAACATTTGTGGTGCATTTTGAAGCAACATGTTAGGAGCCGCTATCCTCCATAGTCGTGTCGTAAAGAGCTGGAGAAGGTGTTAATGGAAGAATGACTGAAAATTTCTCTGGATGAAGTCAGAAAGCTGTATGATTCCATTCCTAGACGTATTAAAGCTGACCAACTCCATATTAAATAAATTTTCTTTGAATTTAACAAGTGTTCCAATTATTTTGTCCAAACCTTGTATATATATATATATATATATATATATATATATATATATATGAGAGATGAGAGAGAGAGAGAGGATAATTCTAGCGGGGATGTAATTTAGAGAGTTCAAAATAAAAACAGAGCAAATATTAATTATATTAAAAACAGACGACTTTAAGGGTTCATGGGATTTATTTCCTTATCACCGGATTTTGGTGCTAATTCATCAAATTTCCATTTTCATATAAAATATTGGTGATTAATTTTTCCAGGGTTAAAAAACTTATATTATTTTTAATTTATGCCTGCATGTGTTTGAGGGGCAGTTTAAGTTGGTATAAAGTTGCAGTGAGAGGAGGAGTAAGACGATAGATATGTGATCGAAATTAGAGAGGAAAAGGAAATTTAGGAAGATGTTTATATCTATCCTTATTAGGATCCATATAGGAATGGTGGTGATATATATATATATATATATATATATATATATATATATCAGGTCCCATAAGTTCTGTCCGAATTTTGAATAAAGAAAACATGTGACCAAATGTTTGACATTTAATTACAGATTCAATCAACAATGTATTTTTCCTCATTATCTATGACTTCCTTCCATCTATTAACAAGCTTACTAATTCCATTACTGTAAAAATTCTTTTGGATTTGATTCGAAGAACTCACAAATGTCAGTTTTAACCTCTTCCTCTGTTACAAAAGCTGTTTTTTCCAAATGATTCTGGAAGCTTTAAAATGGTAGTCTGAAGGAGCAAGATCAGGAGAATAAGGCAATGAGGAATTTTCTCCCAACCAAGTTCTTCGATCTTTTGTGATGTGATTCTTGCTGTGTGGATTCGCGCATTGTCCTGATGAAACATCACCCCTTTTCGATTCAATAGAGCAGGTCATTTTTTCCTCAAAGCTTGGTTTAAAAGCTCTAATTGCTGACAGTATATTTGAGCATTAATTGTTGCATTAGGTGGTAAGAATTCAAAGTGGATTATTCCTTGGCGATCCCACCAGATTGAAAGATAAACCTTTTGCCCATGAAGTTCCCTTCTCGGCTGTGGCTGGGGTCCTTCCCTTTTACCAAGCCACTGTCTACGATGCTTAACATTTCGGTAAAAGACCCATTTTCGTCGCCAGTCGCAAGTCTATCCAAAAAGGTGAAACAAGTTGGCGAGAATGGAGAAAGAGCAGATGTCAACTCTATTTGAGGTTGTTTTCAGACAATTCATGAGGCACCCATTTTCCAAGTTTAGGAACTTTTCCAAGTCGTTGAAGATGACGATGACCAGTTGTATGTTTTGAACTGAGAACCACTACCAATTCCTCAACTGATAAAGCAGGATTTTCTTCAAGTGCTGCTTCAAGAAGCTTTTCATGAAACTCAACTGGACGTCCGTTTCGATCTTCATCTTTTAAGGGTGAAATCTCCACCTCTGAATTTTGCAAACCATCTTCTGCAAGTTCTTTCATTCACACATTCCTCTCCACAAATTGAGTGAATGTTTCTAGCCACTTCAGCTGCTGAGTTTCCTTTCTTGAACTCATAAAGCATTATGTGCCTCAAATGATTCTTGAGTACTTCCATGTTAGCAGGGTTTTAATCAAACAAAATTTAATTTTATTGTTCTCTGAAATAAAATTTGATCAGTTTAAATGCATCTAAACATAAAAATAATGTTCAGTTCCATTAGACATTATAAATTACTCTTTAAATTTCGTTCATTTTAACAAAAAGTTAAAATTCGGACAAAACTTATGGAATGACCTGATATATATATATATATATATATAAGAGAGAGAGAGAGAGAGAGAGAGAGAGTGTGTGTGTGTGTGTGTTAAATTATTTGGTAATCCGTATGGATAATTCTAGCGGGGATGTAATTTAGAGAGTTCAAAATAAAAACAGAGCAAATATTAATTATATTAAGAAACAGACGACTTTAAGGGTTCATGGGATTTATTTCCTTATCACCGGGATTTTGGTGCTAATTCATCAAATTTCCATTTTCATATAAAAATATTGGTGATTAATTTTTCCAGGGTTAAAAACTTACATATTATTTTTAATTTATGCCTGCATGTGTTTGAGGGGGCAGTTTTAAGTTGGTATAAAGTTGCAGTGAGAGGAGGAGTAAGACGATAGATATGTGATCGAAATTAGAGAGGGAAAGGAAAGATAGGAAGATGTTTATATCTATCCTTATTAGGATCCATATGGGAATGGTGGTGAATATATATATATATATATATATATATATATATATATATATATCAGGTCCCCATAAGTTCTGTCCGAATTTTGAATAAAGAAAACATGTGACCAAATGTTACATTTAATTACAGATTCAATCAACAATGTATTTTTCCTCATTATCTATGACTTCCTTCCATCTATTAACAAGCTTACTAATTCCATTACTGTAAAATTCTTTTGGATTTGATTCGAAGAACTCACAAATGTCAGTTTTAACCTCTTCCTCTGTTACAAAAGCTGTTTCTTCCAAATGATTCTGGAAGCTACGAAACAAATGGTAGTCTGAAGGAGCAAGATCGGGAGAATAAGGTGGATGAGGAATTTTCTCCCAACCAAGTTCTTCGATCTTTTGTGATGTGATTCTTGCTGTGTGGATTCGCGCATTGTCCTGATGAAACATCACCCCTTTTCGATTCAATAGAGCAGGTCATTTTTTCCTCAAAGCTTGGTTTAAAAGCTCTAATTGCTGACAGTATATTTGAGCATTAATTGTTGCATTAGGTGGTAAGAATTCAAAGTGGATTATTCCTTGGCGATCCCACCAGATTGAAAGATAAACCTTTTGCCCATGAAGTTCCCTTCTCGGCTGTGGCTGGGGTCCTTCCCTTTTACCAAGCCACTGTCTACGATGCTTAACATTTCGGTAAAAGACCCATTTTCGTCGCCAGTCGCAAGTCTATCCAAAAAAGGTGAAACAAGTTGGCGAGAATGGAGAGAAGAGCAGATGTCAACTCGGGATTTGAGGTTGTTTTCAGACAATTCATGAGGCACCCATTTTCCAAGTTTAG
This sequence comes from Acanthosepion pharaonis, assembly GCA_903632075.3. Lineage (NCBI taxonomy): Eukaryota > Metazoa > Mollusca > Cephalopoda > Sepiida > Sepiidae > Acanthosepion > Acanthosepion pharaonis. The sequence continues at coordinate 928,185 of CAHIKZ030000035.1, read as the reverse complement.
GAACTTTTCCAAGTCGTTGAAGATGACGATGACCAGTTGTATGTTTTGAACTGAGAACCACTACCAATTCCTCAACTGATAAAGCAGGATTTTCTTCAAGTGCTGCTTCAAGAAGCTTTTCATGAAACTCAACTGGACGTCCGGTTCGATCTTCATCTTTAAGGGTGAAATCTCCACCTCTGAATTTTGCAAACCATCTTCTGCAAGTTCTTTCATTCACACATTCCTCTCCACAAATTGAGTGAATGTTTCTAGCCACTTCAGCTGCTGAGTTTCCTTTCTTGAACTCATAAAGCATTATGTGCCTCAAATGATTCTTGAGTACTTCCATGTTAGCAGGGTTTTAATCAAACAAAATTTAATTTTATTGTTCTCTGAAATAAAATTTGATCAGTTTAAATGCATCTAAACATAAAAATAATGTTCAGTTCCATTAGACATTATAAATTACTCTTTAAATTTCGTTCATTTTAACAAAAAGTTAAAATTCGGACAAAACTTATGGAATGACCTGATATATATATATATATACTATTTGCATCATTTGGGCTGTTGGTCTCATCTTTATTGCCATATCACGATATTTTACCAGAGCTTATATTACAAATCTATGTTATTGTTGTTTTTCTCTAGCTCTCTGTATTACTGGTTCCCGTCTTAGGATACTTTTGTGGCCTAGGATATGCGCTGATTTATTAAGTTTTCGTAATTTCCAGTGATGTTCTCTGTCTATTATTTCAACTTCATCCTACAGAAGGCGATGGTCTCTCTTTTCCCTCAATATATGGTCAGCTATACCTGGGTTTTTTTTATTACCCTCGTGTTACGACTTTACGGTGTTCCTCTGTAGTCCTATAAAGCGTTGGTTAAACTAATCCAGAATGTGAGTTCAACACCTGCCCATTGCAGAGGGCACAAAAACTTAGAGAATTGAGTTACTAAAAGGAATTAATTGAAACCTGAAATTAAAACTGCCCGCGTGGACTAAACAAAGTACTCGGTTCGAAATTCCAACGTATACCACCTGAAGAAGGCCGGAGCGTACAACGGCCGAAACGTCGTGAATATGGCAATAAAGATTAGAACAAGAGTCTGAATTATGTAAATAATTACAATACCTCATCTCAAAAACAGAGACAAATGATATATATCTTAGTCTCTGATGTCTCTCTACCACGGTATCTTCTTATTTGCTTGAATATTTTGGTTTGTTTCTATCTATCTCAGTCTTTTCATATCTATCTATCTATCTATCTATCTATCTATCTATCTATCTATCTATCATGTCTAAATAGTTTAGCAACTGTTCATTTTAACAATGGACATATCCAATTTGCATTGATCTTAGCTGACATTTTGAATTTGATATGGAAGCAAATTCTACGGATAGACAGACATTTTTTTCTCTTTCTCTTTCACTCTCATTCTCCCCATTTTCGAAACTCGTTCATTTTGTTTCTTCTTCTCCCTCCCTCTTCCTTGTTTCCTTTAGTTTCACCTCTTACTTTCCTCTAGTATCTTTTTGTCTTCTTTTCACTCTCTTTGTTTTAATTTCTCTCTTTTCTTTTTTGCCCATACTCATCTTCTAATTCTCTTATTTCTATCTCCTATTTATCCCTTCCATTTCTATCTCTCTCTTTCCTTTACTCTATGTTACCTCTCTCTTTCTTACTGTATCAAGTTCTCAATTTATCCCGATTTTGCACAAAACACATCCTTCTCTCTCTCTACCCTTTTTCTACCTGCCACACTGATTATATGTTACTTTCTTTCTCTCTCCTTCTCTCTCTCTCTCTCTTCTTTTTTCAATATTCCTCTCTTTATATTCATCTATTTTTGCCCTCTATCTCATTCTCGTTCTCAGTCGCTTTCACTGTCTTCCTTTATTACACATCATATGGACATTCACGAAACATATCTTAGTTTTAACACAAGGCCACAAGTGTTGAGTGCTCAGTATCAAATCGAATTCCTTGACATGTAAACATGATTTACGTGACGAACTTGTTAACCATTACACCACGATAATCCGTATAGATCAATGATATATTTGTTTCTTCCTCTATTTGTTTCTTCCCTTCTTTTATTCATTAAAGAGAGTAAATCGAATTCACGCTAATTCTTCATAAAGATTCCTGGCTCTAAGACGAAAATAGTTTTTTATTGATTCCTGCAATTAATTATATGCATTATTAACAGTAATATGTATTCATAAGGTGCAGCATGGAAGTGCAAGATAAAACCGTTTACAGACATCACATTTCGAACATATCTCTCTTAGCAAATGATTCAATTCATAAAGCTTGTATCTTTCTGAACTGTTTTTTCTACACCTACAATATCATCATAAAAATTCAGATTGTCTGTAGTGTACTATGACTGGAGTTAAAGTAGCGTATTATACCGTCTTTACGTGGGTTATTGTGCAATAACTATTGATGAAATAGTCCCATATATTTCCACGAACTTAAAGAAACAAACATCAATGAGTGTTTAAGAACTTGTTTTTTATTACAATGGTTAATTTGAATGATGCATTCAAACGGAAGAAACATTTTTCGGGAGACAAGTTGATTTTTTATTCCAGAATTCTTGAAATTTGCTCGGCTGTCCATTGTTTGTGCACTCAGTCCATTGTAATATATCGTTTAAAACGAGCTTTAATGGGAAAGATTCAGACACGAGGAAAATGAGTTCCAAATGAATTTACAGAAACGAACTGTGATAGAAGGCACTCAATATGTCGCATATTCCTTATCGAAACCTGCCGTTTTATTTGTTACCATCCACGCATCTCTGCTTGTACTTTTTTTTGAGTAAATCCAACATTTTCATGATATAGAAAAATTCCTTGAAGAAATCATCAGATGATAGCAAAGACAATTTCTCTGTAAAGTAGTGAAAGATCATATGGTAAACGAGAGGGGGATCTTTTAGCGATTATCATAATGCTTTGAGTTTATGGGAATGAAAGAGTTTATTAAAAATACTAGAAGCTTTTGTATCAACATAAAAGAGAAAGAGAGAGATTTTGTGTGTGTGTGTGTGTGTGTGTGTGTGTGTGTGTGTGTGTGTGTGTGTGTGTGTGTGTGTGTGTGTGTGTGTGTGTGAGCGTGTGTGGAAAAGTGTGTGTGTGTGCGTCTGTGAATGCCTTAGTGCGTGTGAGTACGTGTGAATGTAACGTGCGTGTGAGTCAGTGAGTGCGTGCGTGTATGACGGAGTATATGTGCGAGCGTGTGTGTTTAATAGTGTGTTTGAATGGCAGTTTTTGTGTTGTGTGAGAGTGTGTGAGCGTAAATATGTGAGTGTATGTATGAGTACATGTGAGTTTGGGCGTAAATATGCGAATGTGTGTGTGTGTGTGTGTTTGTGTGTGTAGTGTTACCAAAATACTGTTAATTTCTCCTGTTTTCCTACGATCAAAAGCAAACTGTTTGTTCGGATTCACTTTTTTCTTCTCTTTTTCTTTTCTTCTTCTTTACAGTGATCTTCCCCATGTACACACATGACAACAGAACTCCATTCTTGGCCTGATCTGGATCTTCTAATTGTAGCAGATTGCATGAGTCAGGTAATTGCTAGCGCAGTACAGGAAGCCAACCATTTTCCCCGCATCTTTAGTGGTGGATCGTATGTACGAGTTCCATTCGAGGTCAGGTGTGATTTTAAGGCCCAATAGTCTCTTAAGGCACGGTGCCTCCCCGTGAGGATACCCGTTAATCGTGACTGGAGGTGGTTCGGTATCTGATCGGCGATGATGCGATGTAACCAGTTTGGTTTTCGAAGCATTGAATGTAACCAGTCAGTTTCCCCTACTGAGCAGTTAGTGCTAGATCAGATGAGAGATCAGCTACTAGCCTCTGATCATTAAGAGTGTTAGAGATGCAGCCGTATATCGTTGTATCATCGGCATAGATGTTTACAAATGATCCGAATCTATTCTTTGGCGGATCATTTATGCAAATCAAAAAGAGGTTTTGTCTTAGAAGTGACCCCTGGGGGACGCCAGTGTTGACTGCAGGGTCCCGGAAGACTGGCCGTTAATAATTACCTTCAAGGATCTGTTAGGAAGGACTTTATAATTGAGAAGAACTTTGTAGTGATTCCATAGCTGGAGAGATTGAGTAGCAAACCTTTGTGCTACACCTTGTCAAAGACTTTCGAAATATCTAATGCTACGATCCTCTGGGTGTGTTTGTCGTCAAGTGTCTCTGTGAGTAATGGTAGTTAGGACATCAGCAGTGGAAACCCTATACTGCTTGTTGCTGAAGAGGTTCTTTATTCTCGACACCTTCCACAGGTTTTAGAAGGATTTCTCTTTCAAGCAGCGGTTGAATGACTTTGCTAGAATCCGGGACAATTTGGGGGTCGATATTCTTAAGAGCAACCACTGGAATCCTGTCTGGGTCAGTGGATTTTTTAGGGTCAAGTCTTTTGATAAGCCGTGAGACTTTTCGTGTTGTAATGAAAATATTGCTGAAATTGTGCTCAGTGAGACGTGAGAAGTTGGAGAGAGGATGAGTTTGTGGCAAAGATGAAGAGCTATGTATCCTCCTTGTCCTTGTAATCTTCGCTTCTTACCACCTCCTTTTTCACTCATACCACACCATATTCATGATAAATATTTTAACGGTAACCAGCTACTCTGAGTGCATTTTGAACCTGATATTGGACGAAATCTCGTATCAAAAATCATTGATTATGCTAGTAATAATGTGTAAGACTAGATTGTTAACCATATCTTTACAGTAGGCGCCCGCAATGCAACAATTATCAATTAAAACTTTCTTGATTTATCATCTATACACACGCTAAACCACAGTCTTAATGATAACCTCCCCTTTTCTGCCAAGGAAATTAACTATGACGAAGAATCTGAAATTACACCAAATTCAAATTAATTTTAATCAAATTGGTGACTTTATTCGTTTCATGCACGTAAGTTAAAGAATTCTTCTTTTTGGCATAACTTATTTAAACAAATCTTTTAAATAATTATTTCCATTTGTGACTGTTTATAAAGACGTTAATTCGGTAGGATATGAAATCAGATTTCTCAGTGAATTCTTACTTTCTCAAAATATTTAATTTTTATTTTTAAAAGTAAGAAAGGTGAAACAAACAACACATTGCTCTACCAACACTAAATGAATATAAAGACGAAAGCCTTTCACAAACACTAGACACATTCCAAGAAATGCGACACTTCCATTTTGATAACTCAAATGTTCCAAAACTATTATTCCTTCGAATAATTACATAAATTGCGACGCGAAAAATATTTTATTTTAATGTAGAAATTCATTAAAAATTATTTTATTATTATTATTATTATTATTGATTTAAATTTCCAATTACTTTATTATACAAATGCATTGTAAATTGTTTTAGAAATGTATTGCTTTTTAATACTTAGTGTTTATGTAAATCTGTTATGTCTCCGATAAGATTCATTAAATGAAGTCTTTTAAAATCACATTATTTTACTATAGGAATACATTGCAAATTATTTACAGTAGATATGCATAATATTATGAAAAATACATAAAATCTACTAATGTTAATGGTAATATTAGGCATTTTCTTATAAGGAAACATTCGTCATTGACCGAACAGCCAGTACTGCTTTCAGTTGAAATTTATAAAATCTTTCTCTTAAGATAATTTTTCCAGAAAATAAGTTTCTCAAGTCCACTAACTGTTATTGCTCTTTATAGTATTTATGGGGGCTTCCTTTATCTTTCTTTCTTTCTTTCTTTCTTTCTTTCTTTCTTTCTTTCTTTCTTTATTGAAGTAGAGTAGAAAGTCAGCATTTTATGTCATTATTTCTCTTTGAGTTATAGCACCAGTCTACGAAGTTCGAATAAGGATGGTCCTCTCTAAAACCTCCATGGTTCATTCACTCAAAGCCATTTTTAACCATTGATCTGCGAAAGTGGTTGTATAGAGCTGACAGATTAAAGATTTCTGAACAAGCTGAGCGCCATGAATTACATTCATATGAGGGTCTAGATCTGACGAGGCTATTTAAGAATATGACTCGAGTTCTTGCAGCAAATAGCGGAAGTAAGCAGATGCGAAATAGCTTATTTGTATACTTAATCTGTGAAGAAATCTAATGAATATAATATCGATACAAAAAGTTGATCATAAAATTACTTTGTTCCGTTGAGGAAACCTGAGATTGAAAGAAATGTAACTAGGGACACTAAAGAGTTATGGTGGTAGAGTGAAAACGTCAAATCAAAATTCAGCTAAAAACTGTATCTGTTACAGATTTATCAATCTACTCTCGTACATATAAATATATATTTCATTGAATGCGACGGACATAAATCCAAACTTCAGACTAACGATGTAATTTATCAATTTCGTTGTTCCGTACATTGTCCTGGGATTTTAGTAATAAACAAAAAAAAAAAAAAAAGAAGAAAGCCGTCAAATACATTGGTCAAATGCCAACGTCGTTAACTAGAAAATTGACATGTTTGAGTGATGTTTCTTCGATAAGAAAGGAGCTAAGCACTCATACACAACTCTCTGTTTCATAATAAAAATCCTTGTAGATAACTGATTTAACATACCTACGAACGATAATGGGTATGTCTCCATTCACATGAATACAGTAGTAAATACTGTATGTTGGTCTACAGTCGAAGATTCGTCTCCAACTGCGCTGGTCAAACTCTCTGCCTCCGTGCGGAGAGGATTCCCAGACGAGGTTATGTCGTCTAGCGAAACAGCTACCCGACCCCATTTTATACGGGGTCTACGGGGAATTTTTGACCAAACCTACGGGCTTGTATACCCCACATCTGACCACGTGGGGCGGTTGACAGATATCCTGCAGTCGGAGATTCGTTGTGGAATTCACTTGACTCATCTCTAGCATTTGACTACTATTTCTACGTGCGGCTGGTGAATCTTATATGTGTTGTTCTTGTCCTAAGTATTATCCTCCGTTGCCGATCTTCGTGTTATTATTCTATTCAGTAACCTTCCCTAGGTTACAACAATAACACTCATTTTAAAATATCCATCTAATTATAAAATGCGTATAAACATAATGGAAACACTTTTTATAAAGAGGTGTAAGCCAACTCTCAATTACTTCCTTGAAATGAGCTGCAACGTGTTAGGGATGGTCTGAAGAATGAATTACTACTACTTCTATGTAACACAGCTTAGAATATAAATATAGACAAATATACTAACAACGAACCCCTTGAAAATGGCTAATGATTTGGACAATATATAGACAGTTTCTCCACTATATTAGTCCTCATAAAAAAAAAACTGTAAGAATCAATTAGCCAGGCAATGACAATGGGTTAGTTTCGTATCGAAACGTAAACAAAGAGAATTTTTAGAATGGATTTTTTTTTTTTTTAATCTGACATGTTTTTATCACTTTACGTTTGGATCCGAAACAAGGCAGATAAGAAAATTTCAAATCTATGACGAGAGAGGTTTCGCTTAAAGATACAATTTGGACCTTTTCTGACTGATTAGTTCTTTGTATTTTAATTGGTCAGAGCGTATCGGATTTAACGATAGCTCCCTCTGCTCAAAGGGACACAGGTTCGCATCATGCCAGAAAGCGTAAATGTGTCTTTAATAAGATTTCTCAAACATTCAGGCCAGTAAACAAAAATTAATTAAAACATTGTTTAATAAATACTCGGGGCACATAAACAAAAACGAGTATTCACTAAAATAACCTTTAAAGTGATTATATATATATATATATATATATATATATATATATATATATATATATAAAAATGGTAATCCGTATGGATAGTCCCAAGGAGGATGAAATCCTGAGAGTTCAATGCAAATTCAGAGCTAATAATTTAAAGAAAAAACAGACCACTTTAAGGCTCCATTGTAATAGTTTATTTCATCGGAGACCTTTTAAAGACTGATGATCCAGCGTCCTTTAAAAGGTCTCTGGTGAAATAAACTATTACAATGGAGCCTTAAAGTGGTCTGTTTTTTTAAATTATATATATATATATATATATATATATATATATATATATATATATATATATGATAGAGAGAGAATAGAGGAGTGAGCTAATAAGTAGATTATAATTATACAAGAGGATGCAAAAAGTAGGGATAAAGTAATGAAAATCAAAACGTTTGCAAAAGCATATTGTATTATAATACTGCACACTATCCTTTGCAGATCTCGTGTATCGTGCGACCACCAAATTTTCACTTTTAAAAATGATTTAATCACATATCTCGTGTATGATGCGACCCCCTTAAAATTAGCTTCAATGTTAGATCTTTAAAGAAAACAAGAGAAGGGAGAGAGAGAGAGAGAGAGCGCTAGTATGTGTGCTAAAATGTCCTTGGTTTGACCCATTTCTCAAAATCTACCATGTGATTAAATGACCATATGATTAAACAACAATACTTTTGTGTAAGGACTTCTTGGTCCGACCTAGAACATTTCAGAACTTCTCGTGCATATATATATATATATATATATATATATATATATATATATATATATATATATATATATATGTAAACAGGTATTAATATTTAAAATACTCCTAAACCATCAGTTCACACTTACGTGGGCCACAAACCATGTAGAGATATAATTACATCCATTAATATACGTTGTTGCGTAATGAAGCCGCCATAATAGAAGAAGAAACAAAAAAAGCAACGTTAACAGTCGTATTTTCCTCTATTCCCCTCTCTCACGCTGTCTTTAGCTCTCTCCCTTTTAGCCACGAATATATGTTTTTCTGCACGCTTAGAGACACAGCCATGAACACATCTACTAAGCACACTAATAATATCATCATTATTACATTATTAGATCTCCATGGAAATAAGAATTGGAAAAGTGATGTTCATATCAATCCATCGATCTAAACACCTACCTACTTCTCTATGCGTCATTCCTATCATCATACGCTTATTGGGCTGGTTGAATTCTTATACAAGAAGAGGAAGATATATATATATATATATATATATATATATATATATATATATATATATATATATATATATTTGTATATGTATGTGCGGTGTGTATGTGTAAATATGCGTATTCTTATATATATATATATATATATATGCGTGTTCTTATATATGCGTGTGTATATGTAAGTGTGATGTGTATGTGTAAATACGAGTATTCTTTTTGGCATATCTGTGTATTTCTATATATGTGTACTATTACGTATCTATATAAATGTATCTTCATATACTTATGGATATATATGTCTGCATAAATATCTCTCTTTTCTATCTTTTATAATTATATATATATATATATATATATATATATATATATATATAATCTATATATATTATATGTTGATATATACCTACGTAGGTATATATCAACATATAAGCATATGCATACATACGTACACATATGCATACATATATGTATATATATATATATATATATATATATATATATATATATATATATATATATATATATATATAGAGAGAGAGAGAGAGAGAGAGAGAGGGAGATTCATTTATATGAGTTGGTATGAAATTATATATTGTATTGGCTTTATTGGATCACGTTTAGCAACAAACTTGTTATCCATTTCATCTTTAATCCTTCTCGTCTTCATCGAAGCTGATCCGCTCACCCCTCCGCCAACTTCATTTAATATTCGCCTCCTGAATCGGCACAGCATCAAATCAATTGATTAAGGAGCAGTCGAATAAAGATGCGGGCTGTGAAGCTGGCGCATAGCAAAGACATTATGAACTTGGAGGCTCTACAGCGAGTCAAGAAAGAACAAAGAAACAGAAACGATCTGGATTGTAAAAGAAGGATTAGGAGACGAAAGAAATACTGAAGAAGAAGGAGGAGTGGGGGGGTAAGAAATTTCAAAGGAAGAGGAGGGTGAAGAAGCAATGGTGAGAAGAAAAAATCAAAGGTGTAATGGGGGAAGAATGAGGTATGGATGAATGATGATGTAAAGAAGGGAAGGAAGAGAACGTTGTCGAAGAGGAAGAGATCGATGGCGAGGAGAAGGATGACGATGGCGAGGAGGAGGAGGAGGAAGAGGTGGAAAGGAAGAAAAATGAGAGGTAGAGGAGGAGATGAAGTATGGCAAGAAGAAAGAATCAAATGTAAGTGATGAACAAATAATAAGAGAAAGTGGAAAAAAAGAGAAAAAAGGGGAATTCGTGAAAAAAGGTAAAGAACGAGAAGAAGAAAAGATTGAAAGGAGGAAGAATAATTAAAGGTGGAGTGGGAGAAAAAAATAAGAGAAATGAACGAGTAAGGATTAGAATTAAAAGAGCAGAAGAGACAGTGAAAAAGGAGAAGAATAATTAGAAGGCAGCTGAGGAAGTTTACCTGAAGAAGGAAGATGAGAATGAAACAGTGGCATGAGAAGATTACCATGCATTTCAAAGAAGACATTTATTAAAAATTATGTCAGCTTTCAGAGCGAGTTTATAAATAGAAATGAATATGAAAAACCTCTTTGAAAATTAAATTTACTTCATTATGGACATTATTAAAATATAAAAAATATACTATAAAAAATTAAAATAAAATAAAAATTACAAGAAGCAAAAAAAGCAGAAATTAAGGATGATAAAATGGAAAGAAGCAAAAAAAAATGGAAATAAGCAAAAAAAAAAAAAAATAAAATGAAAAAAAATAGCAAAGTTAAGGATGATAAAAATGGAAAAAGCAAAAAAAATGGAAAAAAGCCAAAAAAAAAAAAGATAAAATGAAAAAAAATAGCAGAAGTTAAGGATGATAAAATGGAAAGAAGCAAAAAAAAAAATGGAAAAAAGCCAAAAAAAAAAAAGATAAAATGAAAAAAAATAGCAGAAGTTAAGGATGATAAAATGGAAAGAAGCAAAAAAAAAATGGAAAAAAGCCAAAAAAAAAAGAAGATAAAATGAAAAAAAATAGCAGAAGTTAAGGATGATAAAATGGAAAGAAGCAAAATCCTCCTCAGTCGGATATAAAGAACCTAAAAGAAGAAATTTATAACATTAAAGAAATTAAGAAAATGAAGAAAATATCAGCTATATTATTTGTCCTGATATGACTCCACGGCTTCAGTCATTTTCCCACCTCCGTAAAGTTGCCTTTTCTATAAATACTTTCATAGCAATTGTTCGGATGAGTTCTTCGCTATGATACTTAGAATTTATGAATTTAATCGCAGCACCGGGCTGGCGATGAGGTCTCACCAATTTACAGTTGAGTTGGCAAAAGATGAAACCGTAAATTCTATGCTAACAGTTTCTTTTCTCGCTCTTGGAACTCTCTTCTGGATCCATGTTTACCAGTCAATTTTAATGTTCCAAAATTTAAATTCTATGTCAATTGCTCTTTGTTGTTCTCCTGATTACACTTTCTTTGTTCCCTTTCCTTAGTAATGTTTCTATTTCCTACTTTTTCCACATCCAGTAAACACTTGTGTTTTAGTGTTTTATTGCTTTACTTGGGGTGAAATTGCTTAAAAAAGGGACAAGTAGTCAGTCATATCTCTGTGGAATCTGAGACTGAAATTAAAGAAAGTTTAAAAACTACTGTAATATAGAATGAATGAATGCTCGGGTAGCATAACGGTTATCGTCGCCGAGAGTGGAATCGGCGAGAAACGTTCAAATTCTGATCGAGTATATTGCATTCAATTTCGCACTAATGCAAGTAGGACAAGCATAAATCCATTTATTCTTCCCAGCACTAGCTATGTGTTAAATAACAGAGTAGACTGAGTCTTTCTAGCCTTAGATGGCAACCAGCCTGAGAACGACTGATCTGAATTCAAAACCGTAGAGACGTCAACGGGAAAACAATCCATTATATATTCCCAAGAACTCGTAGCATTTCACATATAATAAAGAAAAAGTAATCTATGATAAATGAAAAGTAAAATTAAAAAATTTTAAAAAGTAAAAATTGTAGAACTTAATGATGACGTGTGTATCTGTCACCAAAGCGCCTTGAAGTGCTTTTCAAAATATTTACAGAGGTGTTAGAAGAACTGGTAATTTAATAAAATCTCTAAATTATACGATTAGAATTATTTTATTATCGATGTGTGTTACAAATGAAAACACGAAATTTATGTGCGGCTACGAATTCCTCATACGAACCGTGCACCTTACATTTTCGTGTGCAATGTCTAATAGAGGCTGCCCGTCTCCTCTCTATAGTGTGTGTTCAGATATCTGCCTGTAATACTGTTCGTTTCCATGCTTGCAACCCAGGCGCAGCGAGGACGATAAGGTTGATCTGCACTCGGCGGCTACGAGTCACCTTTAGACCCTGCAACTGGCCTATCTGAAGGACACTGCGCAAAGATAAGATTCTGATAATAATTGCTTTACTAAAAGCAACTTTAGTAAATCTATATTCAAATCCACCAAATACTTCCAGTGTAAGAATCCATTGACGTCAAATACCTATATCGAGAAAATCGGAATAAAACTTAGTATGCAAGAAATTTGTGTTGCTTAGCACTGCAAATATTCCGCTAAAAAGTATTCTCTGACTGAGGTCGTACGACTTAAGGGCACCCATAATGCCAGATATCCGGTTAAAAACGAAAATGATAGCAACGATACTAATTAGCAAGAGTCATGCACTGGGAATTATACAAACGACAAATGGTAGCAGCACAGCTACCGACGCCTAAAGAATGGAAGCTAAAAATCATAAAATACTCTTAAATTTTGATGTTCATATCCGCTACAAAGAAAAAGAGACTGGATTTGATAATCGTGAAAAAGGATAGGCCAGATTCTGGACGTTGTTATGTGAAGAAGAGTGAAAAAAATACCAGGACCTTGATTGGGAGCTGAAAAAGATCGAGAAAATGAAAGTTAGGATCTTACTTAAAAAAAAGTTCAGTTATAATCATGTTAAAAAAAATACTTGAATTGAGATTAGACAAGTGAGAAAGTTTTGAAAATGTGCAGTCCCAGTGTTGCTGAGGTCATTGAGAGTACTGAGAAGGGTGCTGGATATATGAGGAGACTTAATTGTTTTCATCGATGACCAACAAATATCTGTGATCATGAAAATATATGAAATAATAATCGTAATAAAGGCGACATGGTTGCCAATCAAGTAGCCCCCCCCCGCCATCTAAATGCGGTAGTCAAGGAACCAGGGAGAAAAGTACATCAGAACAGTTGCCATGGAAATATTTGTAGAAAAGACAGAGCGAAGCCACGACACGTCAGTGAGAAAGTGACTTTATGTACTGTGTCCCTTCAGAACGAAGTGAATATAGCTCTCCACAACTACCTCTGTTTCTAAGTAACTTTTGATTCTTTACTCTCCCTCCTTATCTCAGTTCTGTCATCCCTTCACCAAACTTGCCAAATTTATTCCCAATTTCAACCTGTTTTTCTTGCCTTCAGTATATCCAATGAGTTTTATTTTCACCACGACCTATTTCCACGTTAAGAATCTCAGACTTTACAACTACTACTACTACTACTACTACTACTACTAATAATAATAATAATAATGAAATAGTGCTAGGGATTTGTTTACTGTCACATGAGTTCCATCAAGAAACGACAAGATAAGACTGGTGAGTACTAATGACATAAATGAAAAGAAAAGAGAAACATTGAAAAAGTTTCTTCATGACGGCGATCCGATTAAAATGGAACATGTCGATGTATTTAATTATTTAATTAATTATCATTTATATTTTATTTTAGTCGTGGGTGTTTACAGATGGAACTGATTTCAGCTTGAAAGTTTAACTGTTTAGTCTGAAATCGAATCGATACGGACTTCTAAAGTCTAAATGACATACTTCAAGACGATACTTTGATCATAGATTATATTAACTGAAACAGTTGCGCTAAGTTTGGAGTCAAGGACGCGATAAGAGACATTAATGCTAGGTAATCTGTATATCAAGTCAAAGAAACTGGTGCGACATAATCTTCCTACGATCTTCACTACATTCGAATACTCATAAAATCTCTAGTACACAATTCGCTCTGTCTAACTCTCTATCTCTGTCTGTTTGCTGAGGTCATTATGCTATAAAAGTGCCTGTGAGATGTTATCGGCCGACTTTTTACTTTTCTGTCTCTCGATCTCCTGCTTGCCCTATCTATCTATCTATCTATCTATCTATCTATCTATCTATCTATCTATCTATCTATCTGTTTGTAGTAAAGACAGAACCAGTGAATAAACTTATACCAAAACTTTATTACACTTTACACTTACTACTCCTCTACTGACGGATTGTACAGGGTGGGTTTTATACCCCTAGGTTTTAAGGGGAGGTAACTGATGATTTATCAGTACACTATCTTAGTCTCGTCATCTTTGCTTTAGATTATTCCGATATATATATATATATATATATATATATATATATATATATATATATATATATATTAAAAAAAAGAAGAGGGTGTTTCTGGTCTGCCAAACGTTTTGGTTGTAATGTGGATTTATTGAGAAAAATATTATACTTTGTTTTACATAATTTATATAAACGTGTTTCTGGTCTGGTCTCACAAATCAAAAAGAGAAACAGAAAGAGAAGCTTCAGAAGTGAAAGTGGAATTTTATGTAAAAAAACAAAGTTTAATATTTTTCCATCAATAAATGTTTAAATTTCCATAAAAATGAGTTACATAAATTCGTTTGAACATTTATTTTTAAACATTCTTAATTCTTATAAATAAGAACCATTAGAATCGACAATTTTTTTTCAACGAGAAACAAGTTTATTTATCCCATTAGCATAGAAATCTGGAGTTCTGGAAGCGATGAAGTTTGGTCATTGAAAATAATGGTTTTTACGTTCAACGATTCATAATAAACATCATCTCGACAATTTTTGCAACGAAGCATTTTTTATCCCATTAGCGCAAATCTGAAGTTGTCGAGATTCGGCATCATCTCGGCTTGAAAAAAAAAAGGATAATCGGTGGGCGAGAGGTCCGGTGAATATGGCGGATGAGGCAGAGTCTCGTAGCCCAAATCGTTCAGCTTCTGCAGGGTCAGTTGAGCAACATGCGGGCGAGCGTTGTCATGGAGGAGAATTGGTCCATTCATATTGACCAATCTCGGGCACATACGTTAGAGCTTCTGGTGCATTTCGTCAATTTGTCGGCAGTACTTCTCCGCCGTAATCGTTTCGCCCGGATTCAAGAAGCTGTGATGGATGAGACCGGCCGCAGACCGCAAACAGTCACCATAACCTTTTTGGTGTAATTTCGATTCGGGAAGTGTTGTGGAGCTTCTCCGGCATCCAACCACTGTGCCGAACATCGCCGGTTGTCGTAGAGGATCCACTTCTCATCACACGTCACAATCCGCTAGAGAAATGGGCCGTTTTTGTTGCGCAGAAGGAGCGTAGAAGACACTTCAAAACGACGATTTTTTGATTATCGTTCAATTCATGCGGCACCCATTTATCCAACTTTTTTTGACTTCCCTATTTGCTTTAAATGGCGAACGACTGTTGAGTGGTCGACCTCGAGTTCAACAGCAACTTCTCGTGTGGTTTTGCGAGGATCGGCTTCAATTAAGGCTTTCAAATGTTCGTTATCAACCGCAGTCGGCCGGCCGCGACCGTCTTCATCTTCGAGGCTCTTGTTACCATTGCGAAATTTCTTGAACCACCATTGTGCCACACGTTCGTTAGTGGTTCCTGGGCCAAAC